>VZRF01000548.1:476552-516092 GCA_013396875.1 Vireo altiloquus
GGAGCCCCCGG
This sequence comes from Vireo altiloquus, assembly GCA_013396875.1. Lineage (NCBI taxonomy): Eukaryota > Metazoa > Chordata > Aves > Passeriformes > Vireonidae > Vireo > Vireo altiloquus. The sequence goes on from VZRF01000548.1 coordinate 476,564, forward strand.
GAGGCGGCGCCCGGCCCCGCGGAGGGGACAGGAGCGCGGCCCGGCCCCGCCGTCGGGGCGTCCCGAGCCCGGTTCCCGCGGGCGAGAAGCGCGGCTCCGGCCGGCCCGCTCTCCCGGCGGCACTTGTAGCCTGAGGGCTCGGTGCTCCTGCCGCCACCGCGGCAAAACCCGGCCTTCTCGGGGGCTCGGTTCTCTCATTTTCATCCCGTTTTATTTTTAAATTGCACAAGAGCCCAAACCCGAGACTCGCCCCGGTCACGTCTCCCGGTCAGTTGGCAAAGTGCTCACTGCAGGGCAGTCAGCAGCTCCTCAGGTGAGCCCAGCACCTCGGTCCCGCTCTTCTGCGCAGGAAGCACCATCCCTTTTTCACTCCATGAGAGGCGTTGAGGGCTTACTGAGGTGTGCACCTCATGGAGGGAGCCTTGCCTCGAGGCCAGTGAAAGCAGCACACAAGAAACCTCACTCTTAGCCTGATCCTTGTCACATTAGGAGGACTGACAAGTATCTCCACAACCAAAGACTCCAGTCACAACCATTGAATTTTAAAGATCAACAAGCAGCCAGAGCAGCTTCCAGCATCATGCTCCACAGGGAGCAGTAGGATGGATCCTTGTAGTAGGTCTACAAACGGAACCTGCCATAACATGCAAATACATTTCAGAAGTCAAAGGAGAAGACCAAGATCCCAGCTGCTGAGTCCTGAACTGGGGTTGCAGAATATCTGTGAAAGAATCCTGCAGCTCACGTGAAGAGGCAGGGATTTGGCTCAGTTGCCCACAGAATCCAAGAAATGTAGCCCTGTCAAATGTATAGGTAGACAAACTTCACAAATCTTAACATTAAAAAAAAAACTACCCCCTGGAAAAAAAAAAAAAGAAAAAGAAAAAGAAAAAAGGCATAGGAAGTCATTAACTTTGCCCATCACAATTTGAAATTCCAGTAGAAAAAGGTGTTGATGTTTCAGAACTCAGAAAACTTCAAAAGGCTTAATCTGTCACTACAGCAGAAAATGCCAATGCAAGCACTGCTCCCTTTCCTTTTGCCATGGAAGCTCCTTCCAACTTGGCTGGCCTTGGCTTTGCAGGGTAGCAGGAGCCAAGGAGCCTTCCCCTTTCTCACAGGGTCCGGGGGACTGAGCCAAGCTAGGAGGGAGAGGGCTTTTTTTCTTCCTAAGACATTTGGTTTTCAGTTTTGCAAAACCTCAAGAATTTTTAAAAAATGGCTAATGATGTTCACAAAACCTCAAATTCTAACTGGTTTACTCATTCCCCCTGCTATATTAAGACTTAGTCTTTATATCTATATATGTAGCTGTATGGTGTGTTTTCCACAAGACTTTGAACTGCACTGGGATAACTCTCATCAGGAAGCTCTTCTAGGATTACAGCTGGAGAAGAGAATGCACCAAAGTGTTCGAGTGACGAAGAAGGTTATCTTTGAGATAGTTTTATGAATTATTTGTACATTTATATGGAAAGCCTTTTTACCAGAGAAATCTTTAAGTCAATAAAAGGACAATAAAGAGGCCAATTTTATTATGACACCTTTTAACCAGCTGCCTCATAACAAGTCTTTGCTTTCCTTCTCTGTGAGTGTTATAGGAATGAAGGATCCATAGCATATGTCTGAACTGAGTGGTTTATATATAAATGATGACCTTTGAGAAGACAGTTTTGATTGTATTCTTTCCACAACCATGAAAATACTCACTGCTCACTTTCCCCTGGCCACTTTGAAAGAAGTAAGTATCTTCTTTCCAAGATTCCTGATGGAAAGGGTCAAAGAAACAAATATGCGCTCTTCTTTCTGCAGCAAGCCAATGTACACATGCAAACATTGGAATAATGTTCACGTGTCCTAATTTACCTGCTTTTTCAGTGCAAAGGGAAAGTGAACAATGGTAATTAGAGAGATTATAAAGTCAGCTTTGCTAAATATAGGAACACAACTGAGGTAACAGTAGATCTTATACTAATGGTTTTCTGTAGTGTTTTACCTTTCGTTGCATTTTGCATCAGACCTGCACTTTAGACAACATCAGACACGTCCTCAACTTTTCATTTCTTTATGCACCTCTCTTTGCCTTCTTCAGTCTACTGTTTTCCTTCTGTTCCAGCCCTAGGGACCTACCAGTTTGGATCATGTAAACATCGTGCAAGGTAACACACATTACTGAAAATCACTGGGGAATGTCAGGATTCTGGTGCGGCACTATTCAGAAAGAACTGTGCTTTGATGGGTCTCCACCAAATATTCCATGGTTTTGCCTAGGAGTTTATCACTGACAATCTGACTTAGCTTGACTTTGAAGAAGACTTGAACTCTCCTACATTAGAAGAAATCCCAATTAAGTGGAATATGCCATATGTGCTGTATTTTTTTTTCTTTTACAACTTTTCTGATAAAACTGAAACTTCATGCTTTTGGCATGATCCAAAAGACGAATTCTGTGACTTTTTCTGGATGAAATTCTGAAATTTTTTTCCCTTTCTGACAAAAGCACCCCTACTAGTTGAAATAGATCTAGTTGCATGAGCATGATAATCTCTGTAACGTGGCGCGGTCCGGCGGTATGGGAAGACACTACCTTCCAAAAGAAGCTCCAGCTGGGGAAAGCGCTCTGGTTGGCGGCAGGTACACCACACAGACTCACACACGCAGTCAGAGGCAGGCACACCTCACACACTCACACACACGGTCAGAGGCAGTCACACACATGGTCACTGAGCTCTGGATAGCAGGTAGGCAGATGAAGACATGAGAGGGGCTTTGGTACAGCAGTCCAGTGCCCCTTTATTCATCTCAACCCCAGGGCAACCAAGGACCAAATGCCCAGAACAACGCAATGACCAGGGTTTAAATACAGGGAAGAAAGGGGCAGAGAGAGCATCCGGGCCCAATGGGCTGAGGGCACAAGGGTGGAGCAAAGGCAGGGCTAAGGTGGAGCTCCTAATGAGGAGCCTACGGGAATGTAGGGGTGAAGAAACAAGGGGAGGGAGAGAACAACAGTCTATGCATGAGCCATAGAAGAGAAAAAGGGGCTGGGAAAGCCAACAGGCTAACTTGGGGTACATAGAACTGAGGAAAACTACATACTGTGGCAAAGCACTATGGGGGCAGGCTTTTTTCTATGCTTACAATTATGCTTCAGGGGCTTCCTTCCAGGACATTACAATAGTGGGTTCCTGGGTCTCCACAAATGTCCTTCAGGTTTTATCCTGCAGTCCTGGGTTTCACCTTATGATGATAAACATTCTTACTGAAATGCTGTCAAAGAGCCATGAAGAATTTTTCTTATTTTTCTTCCTGTGGTGGAGTTTGATTTTCATAATTCACTGCATTGAAGTTCCAAAACTGAAACAGATGAGTTCAGATTAGCGTGTGGTGCAGTCATTGAGTTTTTTGAATGAGCTTGTAGGGACAGAGAGACCTGGGTGCTTCCTCTGACAGCCTGTTGTAAGTACTCCAGCTAAATGCAGATTTTGAGTTCTGGAATAGAATACAGAAGGGAGAGTGAATTCATCTATTATGAGGGAGAAAGTTACTTTTGACAAAGCTTTAGGTATGCTTTAGTTTAAGTTCTGGTGCCAGATAAAAATGGGCATCATAATCAGGTAGTTAGTCTTCTACTCTTTATTTCAGAGGAAGAAGTGTTTTGGGCTTGTTTTAAACCTTCCTTAAGTAATTTCCAGGTATAAAACATATCCAGATACAAATGCTAATGCATTCTGTCAGAACAAAAGGCCATAGACTGCACAAGCACCACAAAAACTTGTCAAAGAGGGAAATACTGCTACCACCCATTTGCAGACTTCATCCTTACTCAAAAAAGGGCTTTACAGGAAAAGTTGTGCAGTGGTTTCAGCAGGACAGCTTGGAGTTTAAAGCTAAGTCCATGTTTAAGTGTTTTGCTGCATTGGTTCCTACATGATTTAACTGATGGCACACGGTAAGTTGTGGAAAGAGCCATACATAAGTGGAACCCAAGTCTCCTAACTCATGGTTGGAAACTTGAATCTGGAAAATCTTTTTTTTCCCTGTTCTTGCAGTACATATGACAAAACAAATATCCATCTACAGTTAACTGTGTCCTTAACAATTTTATAGAATTTTTGTATTCTCTCCCCACGTGTGAGCTGCTGAACATATTAAGACTGCCAAGTATTTTCAGCGTCCAAAAAGGAACATTCCCCTACCAAGTGCAGTGCGAAGGAGCACTGAAAATGCTCTGTAAATCCCATGTTGCTGCTCTGGGTTAAAAAAACCCAAAACCTTTTACCAGATTCAGAACAGATTTATTACTCAAAGACCTGCTTTTATTCAACTTTGTTACATAGCTTCACCATCTATCACAGAAGTATTGATGTTTTCACTTATAACAAGAAAAGGATAAGTCACTACCGCACTGACTTTTAAACAACTAAGACTATCGTTATTATCCAGGCAGTAATATCATAATTTTTACTTTATTTGCAATACTGTGCTTTCTGTATGTCAAATGTGAATTGGTCTGTTGTATCTACATATATTCAAAACCAACCCAATCTCAAAGCTTTTAGATGATTTGGATTAAATCCTTATTTAGAAGTAAAACATACTGAAGTTGACAGTAGCCTTAGTTGAGAAGTAATTGAATACAACTTTATAACTTCGGTGGTCCAGCTGGATTCTTAAAGTTGTTTGGGGGAGCAGATGCCATTCGTTTCAGGAGGAGGTAGAACCAAACTACTTTTGGAGGCTTGGGCCTAGTTTCTTTTCATTTAGTTAGGTGAAACAAAATACCAAATTCTTACTGAGACCTTAATAAGTTATTGCAAATGTTTGAATGATCTTAGTCTAAAAAGAACTTTTTCTTGCAATGAGACCCACGCTTTTGTTTCATCAGAACTATGATGGGTCCATGCATGACTGCCCTGTGAAATATGGGTTATTCCTACTGCTGCATGTGTTGACTGCTGAGAGGGCCCATCCTGAGGGGATTTTAGGTGCAAACACAGGACAGGACCCCTTTTCTGGGCAGACATGCAATACCATGTCCAAGGGTGCTGCGTCTGCTATGCTTTCTCCCTCCTTCCAGCAAGGGCCTGGCATCTCCTTGCCCCCCATTTTTCTGTAGGTCCAGGTTGGGTGGCTGAGAGCAAAATATGGCCTCACCAGGTACAGTGTGTCCCTGAAACATGGGATTCACAGAATCTGGAGAGACTGGGATGCACAGCTGGGTAGAGAAACTGAATGGAAAAAAGCTCCAACAGGCCAAGGAAAAAATGTACTCAAAAGAATTGAAATTGATTTCAAAAAATTTGAAAGGCCACAGAGAACAGTCTGGGGGTTTGATATCTCTCCATATGTTCAAAACTCCCACAGATGGAGTCATGAGTCCCACAGGATGAAGTGAAGAGATGAAAGAAGGCAATTCATGAAACTACTACTGCTGGCTGTGTCTCTCACTGGGAGAAAGAGCGTCATTAAGCTGTGGCCTGATAATGATTATGAAGATTAAAGCTGAACAAATAATTCCCATATTATTTTTTTTACTCTAATATGTGTTTTGTCTCTTCTCCCTCATAAGAACATCCACACTCAGACCACATTTTCCCCTAGCACATTAATTATTTGGGTGTGCTCATATAGCCATTACTTGCATTGTTAATATATATTTAAAATCCAAGTCATCTTGCTTAGCTGTAAATGGTTAGAGGAGTCAGATGGTAGCATTTGCACTCCCCAGTTAGCACACCATCACTTCCCAAACAAATACTTGGCCATACATATTAGAAGTGGGACCTTTTACGACATTCATGCTTACAAACATCCATTTTGCTCTGAAATAGCTCTGAAAGACATCATCCCCATAGAATTAAATAATTTCAACCCCCCTCAGAAAGAGTTAAAAGGTGAGGAAAGTCAGTTTTGCTGTTACGCTGTGTGTTCCACTGCAGTTGTCTCTGGTACTCTTGGAAAGTGAACAGGTAGATTTTTGCTCTGATGATGACCGTAGACTACTCAATTTGGTTTAGTCATATAATGGAATGCTGGAAAAATATTTCTTAGAGCATACAGCAGGAACAAAGCCATAGATCTTCACACACATTTATTGCAGACATGCCACTTCTTGCAAGTTACGAGCCTTTAATTTATTTACTTGTTATTAGTTTTGTGTTTTCCTCTATTCAAGAACTAATTGGCTTCACATCAGTGATAGACTACAAGGAAACAGCAATTTGTTCCCCTTCCTATGAAACATTCTCTTCCTATTTCTACACTTGTTCTTTGACAGTAAAAAAATTATAACCTAAACAACAGTGATGTAATTCAACCTATGCATGGTTTACTGATATTAATATTTTTCCTTGTTTACTTACCTTACAGCAATTAACTATATTTTTCCCAAGTTATATTGCTTTCTTAACATTGCTTCACTTTCCTTTCCATGAATTCTTAAAAAGAGGTGTTGGAAATGGGGGCAAAGGAATGGAATGATACTTGGTCAGATGAAGAGGGATATTAGTATTTATTATTGTCTTGCATTTATTCGGTTAGTTATTTTTTGTTTCTTAATGTTCACTTCTATGAAGCCACAAGAAGAAAAACTGTTTCTACTTCAAGAAAAGTTCTGCTGAGCATAAAGCTTCTAATTTTTCTCTCAGCTATCCACATAATCCATCTTAAATTTGCATGGCAATTTGCATGGTTCACAACAATTTAAAAAAAGATAAAAAGTATGGTTGATGATTGTGGCACTTTTGCTACTGGGTGAATGCTTTGGACTGGGTTGGAATGCTTTTGGGTGAATGGTTGGGAGGACCCTGTGTGCATGTCGCTGGTGGTAGAATCCTACATGTTGGTGAGGTTTGCATGGTGTTCTGTTAATGCATTTGTGTGAGCACAAGTGTGTGACTGTTCAAAAATGTGTCCTTCATTGCATTAACCTGGTAAGCTCCTGTGTTACACTATGTTGAAGATGCTGAAGTTCAGACTCAGCTTGGGTACAAATATGTACCTTTAGTTGTTTTTGTTTTGGTTAAATATATACTACATGTTAATCCTGTTATCAGACACCCCTTGTTCAAGTACAGCAGAATGCCTTTCATTTGCTTTTAATTTTAATACATTTTTTCTTAAAAATAAGATAGCAAGCAAGCAATTATTCACTTAATTTTAATTGTTCTTACTGTTATTCCTCATTTTTTCTGTGCCCACTTACAGGTGTAATCTTTTGCATATTTATAAAACTCCACCCAAAAACCATCCAGAAACCAGTTCAGTAACAACCTCCAGAAAAAGTTGTGCCTCAGGCAATTTCCTAGCTACTTACCTGCCAGCCTAGATGACTCCTCATTCAAAAGTCCTGCTCTTGTAGCAGTCTTCATTTCCTGCAATTTAACTGATAATTCTCCATTTGCCACTGGGCCTTAATGTTTTGCTAACAACTGCAGGATTAGATATTTTGCATTTTCCTTCTCTACAAGGTCTATCTTAGCATAAAAGCTACCATGAGCTTCCTTTGGTAAATATATCTTGCTTTTATCAAGTTTTTCTCCCTGTCTTCATCTGCTCCTTGTTTCAGTATTTTTAAATTCATTGTGCTTTACTGAGATCTGATTTCCCCTCACTTCTCCTTTATGAAATATATTTTAATTTTACCCTTTCCCCATGAGACTTTCCTAGATATGACAGATTCAAATTACTTACTTCTGGGTTTGGAACCTCCAGTGACAGTTCCTTCAAAGTCTTGGTGCAGAAATTATTTGATGATGTAAATTTTGGGCAGGTCTGACTCTGGGAGCCTGTCTTTTTCTTCCTCCTCAGATGTTATATTTCTTTTCAATACTCTTTATTAATTTTTTCCCCTTTTTTCTTTTCTTTTTCCCCCTTGTATTCAAAATCAATGTATATTTTTGAAATACGAAGACCAGTGCAATATGTGGTAAAAATATTTTCTCTATTCTATTTGGTATTTGCCTATGTATGTGTATCCAAGATGTAAGGGCTTTTTCATAAGCCTGTTGTAGTAATTGTTGAATTGTTCAATTAATTATTGCATTATGGGCCTTTACAAATCTTGATTGGAGTCACCGCTTCCTATGCTCTCATATTTCATTGAATTAAATTGCATGTTCTTAAGGGACACCCCCTGAAATATTTATGAAATCTGAAGACTTCAGCAGTTGTGGTATTTTGTTTCAGGTACATACAACTATTGAACATGGCTGCAATAAGAACAGCCCTTTATAGGACCTCTCTGCACCACACTCTTCAACCACCCACAGAGAAGATCTTTTACTATTACTGCAATCAAAACAGTTACTATGCTCTATTTACAACTGCTTTTATCTATGATGGCTCTATAGTGAAAAGATTCTTGAGACAATAACTGAAAAAATTCTTAATATACATGTCAGCAGAGGAATTTAAATTTTGCTCAGAAAAGCCTTTAGTTATTTTCTTGATCCTGCTCTCAAGGAAAACTAAATTTCTCTCTTTGAGAACATTTTTGTACTAGCTTTCCTATTGAATTTCTTAATAAGTGCTCTCTTAGAACTGAGATAGAAAAAGTCAACCATATTTTTCTTCCAAAGTAAATAACATAATTTTTATCAATTATTTTGTTAAAATATGCCAATGTTCTCTCCTTCCTTTGGGCCCCAGAATTACTGTGGCACTTTGATATACTTGAGGGTGGCAGAGGGAGGTACCCAACTACCACCCTCTGCATCCTAGAAGTATTGAGGTGCTTTTTACATAAAGTTGGTCATATATCTTTATTTATTGATCTGGACATCCAAAATCATACTAAAATGCCTTTGTTTCCCATATTGAAAAGCAACTAACAACTGAGCCTCTATGTTTTAAGCAACTCAACACACTTTCAGAGGACTAGTTCCTATGATGTAAGTCTATAGAGATGTAATTCTATAATTCATTAGAAACAGGCTTTTATGAGGGGTTGTTTTTCAATTTATTTATAAAACTTAGGAGGGAAAGAGATATTCCTGCTACTGAATTTTGGTTCCTAAGTGAAAAACAACATGGCTGTTTGGAGTAGTTCTTCTTAAAGACTTTTAGACCTTGCTTAAGAATTCAGTTTTCTGTATAGCTTGCAACATATCCCTGTGTTAAGAAAACGTTACTAGATAATCTGTAGTCTTGTTCAGGTTTGATCTCGAAGAAACATTCCTGGACAACTGTTACACATTTCTCTTCAGACATAAAGTGTGCACTAAGGCATATTCCATGCATCAACCTCTCACTAAGAAGTGTAGCTACAACCTTTAACAACTTACAAATGTGAGTCCCCTTGAGACCACATTCTTACATGTAATGAGGAGCCATTTCCAATATAATAAAGTTTTTCTTTTCAAATTCAGTGAAAGTGTATGATATTTAAAAGTTGGTTATTTGTCACATCATCAAAGATGGTTAACTAAGTCCTGTTTTGTGACCTTAATTAATTTCTTGGTGCTGTCTTGCTGTGATTTTCTCAGATTCATTTGCAGTATAAGTTAGTGGAATATTAGCTGTGTCTACATTGTTTGTGCCAAAATTAGATTAAGGTTCTTTGTTTGTTGGAAATCAAGTTGCTAGTAATTAATAAAAATCTAGCTGCCTGACCTTTGTTTAGAATTACTATTTTAGCCTCTTGGTTGAAAAGTGAAAATAGACACCGCCTCTAAAAGAATGCATTTCACTCTGTAAATGGAAGTGGTGCAATCTCTTTAGCCAGCCTGGGGTTCCTTGTATGGAGCAGGATATGTTCAGACAAATACCGCTTCCAGTTTATTAAACCTTCTGAAGGGAGCTGATGGTCAACACATAACCAGAGGATGAGGTTATTTGCACCACATGTCCTAAGTGGCTTTCACAGGGTTGCTTTTTTTATGCTGAAGTGTAAACTTGTCTTTCCACCCTGCTTTCTCCTGAGAGGTGTGCATCACTCCGGTGTAAATAGGATGTAAAGTTGAGTTTTGTCTCTGTCTCTATTGTTATGTGTTGCTTAAAAGACTGCCATGAGATGATCAGTGCATTGACATCTTCAACACATCACAGAGAAAGAGTAACAATTAAACTTAGAGGGTTGTAGTTTGAACAAGCCTGAAAGACATCTGGCTAGTGATGTGAGTAGTGTAGCCATAGGTGTACAAGTTACTCATTGACCATTGCTACTATCTCAGTTAAGAGAGTGTCTATTATCTTTTAAACATACAATAGTGATTTCTGCTCCTGGTAGGACACAGTCTGACTTTATCTTATACACCTGAAATTATTAGTTTTAACAGCAAAATCAGTAGCTTCCAACTGCCTTATATATATGGTCTCTAAAAGTCAAATCTATGGAAGAATGCAAAAGAAAATTATCTCAAATTATTGTTGGAAAAAAGACAATGAAAGCTGCTTTCTGAGGCTTGGCTGGTTAGAATGCTGATTTTCTTAGAAATTCAGTCCCAGATATAATTAAAACGTCATCAGATTCTGCATCACTGAGGTCTGTGTTAGGTTGAACACACAGCCAAAAGGAAATGTGTTTTAAAACTTTCGTAACAGAAGGCCAGCCCGAGATCTTCTTTGATCTTTACTGGATTGCTTTACAGGCAACCTATTTCACAACTGCATTTAGTCATCTGTCTTCATGATAAAAAGCACATTTGGTGTACGTCTGTGCGTTGTAAAAGTGTAAGCAGGTCATGGCACAGCACTGTGGAAGGAGAATTTTAAAATTAATGGGACTATGCTTGCTGAGAAAGAAAAAATGTCAAATAGGAAACTGAGACTTTGGAAAATTCCGACTGTGATGGATTGAGAACTGCCCTAACTATAAAAATACATATTTTTCTCACTTAACTCAGAAGCTGGTTATACAACTCTTAACTATACCACTCTTAGTCTTTCTGTGGTCAACAAAGAGACACAGGCATTTCCAGAGGATGACTCCTCCCTGCCTCTTAAAAGCAAGTCTGAAATGAAGATCCAAATTCTTACCAAAGACCAAAATTAACAAAACATGATTTTAAAGCTTGCAGTGACAGTAAATGACTGAGTTGTTAGAGTTCACACATTGTTCTGATAAGCCTGAACACAATTTTTTCCTTAGTGTTGCCATGTATCCAGCCTTTTGAAGGCCCTTTGAGTCTTTCCTGCTTAATCTCTATGAGTTAATAATTTGTTCCTTGACTAGAAAGTTGTTACCTGCTCTCACACTTCAACATATGGCCAAAAAAACAAACGTGAAAAATGCAGATACTGAAAACTAACACTGAAGAAAAAAGAACAAATGCCTAAAATCCTAGAGTGAATGAAAGAGGACACCAAACCCATCACACAGAAGCAGAGAATGTGCTAAATTCAGATATAGGTTTGGATGTTTAAGTCAATACTGGACTCAGATTCTGAAGGGGAGTTAATTTCCCATTGACCTTCTAAGCTCTGTAAGAGCAAGATAAACCAGACAGTCAGGCTGGTAGGGTAAAAAGTGAAAATTACTCTACCTCTTGTACCACACCTCATTATTTAGAGGTTCTAAAAGACCCAGTGAAAACACCCAGGAATTCCTTCATGTTAAACATTTGCCCAGAAGTTGGATCATCATTACAGACTTCTGCCAAAATTGCAGATACTAAAGAGTGGGAAAAGCAGTGGCTGAGTAATGAGTGGGAAAAGCAGTGGCCAAGTAATGATGCAGGCTTTGGACAATGATGGTCTTACCCTTTCCTGCAGGTTTCACACATATCTCTTGGGAGCCATGAACTCAGACTCCTAAAAGTTCATTGAGGGCACTAAAACTATCTATAAAAATTCTCTATCAAGTCGGTGTCTCTCTTGGATGTCACTTCTTATTCTCTTGCTCCAGTATCTTGCTCTTCAAGAAGTGCCATTATCTGTCCCCCATGTGTGACACCAATCACATGATGTCCTTCCTGCCTTCATCTCTCTTGTCTAGTACCCAAATGTCCTTCTATCTACTGACCAGCACTACTTTCCCCCACTCCTGACTCCCCTGATCTGATCTTCAAAGTAACTCTCAAACTTTCTCAGCATTTCCAAGTAAGCCTACTTCCTCTTTTAATTGAATTTTGATATCTTATTCCAAAAATGGGGATGCAAAGCTGCTTCTAAATGATGGTTTTCGTAGGAGTTGAGGATATCAGATGTAAGACATGCTCATTCCAATTTTAGAAACAACCTTCCCAAGTATTTCTTTCCCAAACATTTCTAAAAAAATACCTCTGCGACAGACTCAAAACCAGAAAATTTTAATTGAGAGTATTAGCATAGGAAAAACTTAAAAGCTAATAAAAAGAGAATCAAAAAGCCTTAATTCTGAAATGTTGGTATCTATGCTGTCTGTGACATTTCTATCACGTATATAGCAGTTGTTACTGGATCCCTTGGGATAATCCAGAAGTATCAGATAATCTACACTACCAAATATTAAGCAAACAGAAGAGATTTATGTCAGTAGGAAATAGAAGTTGACCCTCACTGTGTAGGAATGTTCCTAGGAAGGGAGGATCAAGGAATTTTTCCTAGTCAGATCATGATCTGTTAAGTGATTATTCTAATAAGAAATTTATCCCTAAATCTCTGCCTAGTCCAAAAGGTTGAAGTTAAGTACAGTTGGGGGAAAAAAAACCCTAACAAAACCAACCCAAAAACTGACAAAAACATCCTCGAATCCTGTACTGATTAAAAAATTAATTCGGACTTATTTTATGGACAGACACAGACTGAACTGGCATCAATACTGTTTCCTCAAGCTTAAAGCATGAAAGAAAACCCTCAATAAATACACACAGTCCATGTTTTAAGCAGGCAACATGAAAATAAAAAGTGATCCTCATTGTATAAACCTCCAGAAGTAGAAGGAGACTTGCAGGAAAACTTAGATATCGCAGAGAAGTGGCATGCACTTCTCACAAAGTCATAAAAAACTGCACACAAAATGTAGCTGATCCTTTATATTTTTCAGGAAAATCTTGCATGCCTGACATTTTTTCTTGTCAGCTCTGTATATTCAGTCTACATAAAAATGCTCAGCTAAAAGTAAAATCTACAGGTGAAATATCTGATGCTTCTTGTACCACAAACACATAAGATTTTGTTCTGTTGATTCTTTCACCCATGAGACTTGAGAAATCTCAAAAAGTTACTACTAAATTGTATCCTAGAGGCCGACATGAAAAGAACTTCTCAACTTAAATGGACGGCCATAAGTAACTCCTCATTACAGCTGCCTTTGGCAGGGAGTGGGAAGAGGTCACTAAACTATACATCAAACTGGAAGTTGTGCCAGGAAAACATGCATTACTGTAGTTAAACACAGCAGTGTGCAGTGTCTCAGCATTATGGTGTATGGAACAAATTCTGATGTCCCTACTCAGTTTTTAATCATTTTTTAGTCAGAAATGTCACAGAATTAAACAGGAACAGTGCCAGAATAAAGACTGAGTTATAGTTGGGATTGACAGTGGTTTACTGTTTCAAAGATGACTGTTCCAAGTACTCCAAAACTCACATATAACCCCGGCTGTTTGGAAAGTTGTTGGACTCCTGAGGTTGAAGGTAGGGTTTGTGTCCCAGGCCCAAGGTTATTTAGGCAATTGATTCCAAAGTGCCCCCCTCTCATACCCACGGAGCAGCACACAAAGCCACTTGATCCTTCATTCTCTATGTACAACTAAGCCTCAACCTTGGCTCAACCTTTCTCAAAAATGAAGCAAGACCTTTTGGATATGTCTCAAGCACATAATACCCATGGCCTTTTAGACAAAGAAGTAGTGGGAAGGGGTTCACATAAAAACTTTCTCAAGGTTTAAAGCAGAAGCTCAAAACCAGCCAGGAAAATGAGTCGAAAGAAGCAATACGTTAATGTTGAAGCTTTGTGTGTGTTGAGTAGCAAAGGAGTTCTACACATGGACTGACTCAGTGTCTGTAAGGCTCAAAGAGACAGGTAACCTAAACTTCATGTTTGGCACCTCTGGAGAACCGGCAGTATTCCTGCCACCTGCCAGTGGGTGTGTTCTGGGAAGTTTCCCATGGTCATTTACAACTGTACAGAACGTGTGTAAATCTGTGTCCTGAGCCATGGGTTGTCCAGTCTGGGCAATGACAGAAATGTGTTAGGCCTGCTTTCTGGCCTGCAGCCTGGATTTCTTTTTCAAGAAAATGAAAAAATTAGAATACATGAGATCATAAAGAAAGGCCTAGAATTTGCATGGATCTCATACTGATGCTGTTTGAAACATGAATTATATAGAATCATATAATATTTTGAGTTGGAAGGGACCCACTCAGATCATCAAAATTCAGCTCCTGGCCCTGCACAAGACAGCACCAAGAATCTCTCCATGTGCTTGAGAATATGCCCAAACATTTCTTAAACTCTGTCAGGCTGGTGCTGTGACCATGTCCCTGGGGAGCCTGTTCCAGTGCCCAACCACCCTCTGGGTGAAGAACCTTTTTCGTGATATCCAGCCTAAACCTCCCCTGACACAACTTCAGGCCATTCTTTTGAGTCCTGTCACAGGTCAGCACAGAGCAGAGATCAGTGCCTGTCCCTCCTCTTCCCCTCACAAGTTGTAACTGCAATGAGATCTCCCCTCAGTCTCCTCCAGGCTGAACACAGAGCAAGTGACCTCAGCTGCTCCTCATGCAGCTTCCCCTCAAGGCTTTCCATTTTCATTGCCCTCTTTGAGACACTCTCTAACAGTTTAATGTCTTTCTTTCATTGTTGTGCCCAAAACTGCACACAATATTGAAGGTGAGGCCGCCCAGAGCAGAGCAGGACAATCCCCTCCCTTGCCCGGCTGGTGATGCTGTGCCCAATGCCCCCCAGGACAGGGTTGGCCCTCCTGGCTGCCAGGGCACTGCTGGCTCATGTTCAACTTGCCATCCACCAGGACCCCCAGGGTCCTGCAGGTAGCCTGCAGGATTCTGCAGGGCTGCTCTCCAACTTCTCATTCCCCAGTCTGCACTTACAGCCAGGACTGTCCCATTCCAGATGCAGAATCTGTCACTTCCCCTGTTAAAATGCATACATCTGGTAAGTGCATGCAGAGCTGAAAGCTTGGAGCATACAAAGATGTCACAATGCAGCTATAACCCAATGCACAAAAGACTATTTCAGTGTTTGAAGATCTATAGATACATTTTTAGAAATGCTTTTTAAGGAAATTAACACTGATGTACTAGCTAGGATTATCCTGGCATACTTCCTGACAAACAGAGCTGGATATAAACAAGGCACAAGTCACTAGCTTGTGTGGTCAAGAGATCCATCATACAGATCCTGTAGAAAAAGCTCTTCATAACTCTTCCAGATGCTTTTCAGATGTTTTCTTGGGGTGTACAGTGCAAGACGGTGCTCCAGAGACAGAAGAGAAGATAGTGGGTACACTATTGGCATTTCTTTGTTTTCAGAAGTTGTCGTTTATATTACATTGACTACTCAGCTTTTGTGTCCTAAGCTCTGTAATAACAAAGTTCAGAAGAATTTCATTTAAATATAGTTAAGACCATAAAATTTTAACACTGTATCCGTTCTGAGTTTTTTTAGAAGTGTCTTGAAGAAAATTTGATATTCTAAGAAATTTCAAGAAAACATATCATTTGTCTCTGAGTTCTAACCAGTCAGACAGCCACTGAGGAGCTCCCATGGCTCTTTCAAGTCCGTGTAATTTAAAAATTACAAACCATGGAAAGTCGAAAGTCTGCAAATACTATGAGTACATCAGTCCCCTGGTTGTTATGTAATGCATATTTTAATTGAGAAAAAATGTTATTGATATTTATCATAACTGTATGTTTATACATTGTGGTTAGCCAACTGTGAAAAATATCTCCATCAGCTATTTCCTTTCTCTGTCATGGTTTGCAAAAAGTCTTCTGGAATATTTTAGACAAGAAATATGAAACTACTTTTTTTACATATTCCATTAGGACTATTTCCTCAGTCCAAGAAAGTGGCGGAGAATAGGTTGAACAAGGAGTAGACTCATCTAGTCAAATGTTCATTGGCTTGTGTCAGAAGCCTTGGACAAAATCTTGACAACTCTGCAGAAAAAAGAAAGAGATGCATATCTGAAAAAAATTGACTGGGGAAGCAATTAAAGATGTAAAGCATTCTCCATTGTATATAGGAGTACTTTGGCTGAGGTACCAGAAAGTGCATAGTACAAGCAAGTTTTTTTCATTGACTAGCTTTTTGGATTTGGCACAAAGAAGTCTTTACTGTCATGCAGTTATTGATGCTGTACATGACAACAGTAAAATTCCCTTCACTTTCTTTTCTCTGTCTGCATGAGTGATGACTGTAATGACTCTCTCTGTTCTTTTGTTCCCTCCTTGAATTTCTCCTTGCAGTTGCCAACTTGCTTTGCACCTGATTTGTCAAAAGAAAATCTTTTCTTTAACACTCAAACCTAGCAAAAGAAATCATCTGAGGTTGGTTCAGTGGTTTGCAGAAGAAACCAGAGTCCTCATAGGCTGGGTGTTGTTTCCTTGCCTTCTTCTCTTACTTGTTATATTTTTTTGATTACTTCTGATTCCTTTTCTTCTCTCAGTTCTATATGTTATAGTGGTAGATCTAATAAAGTTTTTGAAATGAAATAAAATAATGCTTTTGGACCTGCATAGCATTTATTTCTCATTAAATGCCTCTGAGAAGAGTCTGAGAAGTGGATTGTTCGATGCTAAGAGAAATTCCCTGTTGGGAAAATTACAATATGCAGAAATGACACTTGCAGCTTCTTAGTTCTCCCCGGATGAGATCCTTCACAGTAACATGAGGGGAAGGGTTTCCAGATGTCACTGTCTCCAAGGGAAATGAGAACTTCCATTTACATGACCCATAAAATATGTTTCATTTCAGTGCACACTACTATGCCAGGAGTGCAGTACGGCATCAGTTCAGTATCCAAGAGCCTTAGGGGATGACAAAATATAGGACTACAAAGAAAATCTGCGGTGGGTGAAGTATGGTTCAGTGGTTCAATTCATGTTACGTTGAATCTCAACATTTGAAATCAATTGAGGAGGGAGTGATTATATTTAAACCCTGGATGCCCTTTCCAAGAGGAAAACAAAATAGTTCATTAGAAAAAAAAAAAAAAAAACAAAACCAAAAACTAACACCTGTACTCTCTGAATCTAGAAAATGAGCAAATGTTCTTTTATATCCTTGATTCAGCAATTGCAAGATATGTGACTGCCATCTACTAGATGACCTGAAGGCTGTCAAGGAAAAGCACAACTTGTGTTCTGGATAAGCTCAGGTAAAACTGTCTACACTAACTTAATGTCAAGTGGGGCAAATGCACATTCAAGTGCTCTATTTTGCTGAAAAAAATATGTTATAAATACAAGCCAGCATTTTTTTGTTCTAGTCACTGAATTTGCAAGCAGGAGAAGGAGAATTTTCCCATCTAAAACCTTCAGTACAGCTTAATTTGGCTTTACTCTAGTGACTGTGTCAAGGCTGGGTCAGTTTACTGCAATTGGGGAATGAACCTGATGTGCATTACAGAAAAAGTACAGATTTCTTTCTTAAAAAGCAGTATACAGTTTCAGTTGACACCATTGGATCTCCATATTCCACTTAGAATGATCTATTTATTCAGCACATCCCTCTGAGCCCATTTTGAGAGTTAGCCCACAAACATGGTCATTAGAGGGCAGATTTTCTCTGCTTCCTGCCCAGATTCAGGAGTAGTTTGGTCACTTAACAAAAGCCCTCCTGGCTTTTGAAAAGACTGGGGGTTCAGATGTGTCCAGAACTCATTTTGCATTGGTTTTGGGTCAGACACTGTAATGAGATTGAAACCATGAGGCTGGCATGGACTTGCACAGAGAATTGTGAGACCCCCTCAGGGACACGAACAGGAACCAACAGTTACTGATACCGAACCAGCATGCTGTAGGTGCAGGGCCCAGGGTGACTGTAGTGCTTTCTGTGATGCTGGATACAGTTACCCCTGTATTTCCAGCTGTTTGTCCAAGTTTTGTGCACAGAATAATTTTAAAAGCTATATGCAGCTGTGGAAAGTACATTAAGAAAGCAGCAACTCCTTAAGTACCTTCCCTGCCTATGCACTAATGAAAAGACCATTGCAATACTTTCCTCCATTTTCCTTCCTTTTGCTCTTAGTTCTTCTGTCTGTAGTTACTACATTGCCCTGCACATGACTAACACCCAAATTCTATCTTTTCTAAACATGACATAGGAAAATGTCATGGGTTGGGGCTGTTATTTGAGGAGGAATTAAAGAAGCATGCTGAGAATTGTATCAGTTTTCAGAAGCTTGCAAAGGGGAAGGAAAACGCAGGAGAGAAGGAAGGATCAAAGTTATGAGTAGACTATACATGTGAGAAAGGTACAGGGTCTAGGTCATTCTTCACTAGCAACAGAAAATTCCCTGTTTTTTCCCTGAAGAAGCTATTCTGTTTACTGCAGAAGATTCAGCTGCTTGTGACCTCAAATCCTTTGCAGCCAGTTGAAAAGGCTGACACTGGTGTTTCTCAATAGTGATGATGGTGACTGAAAAGAAAGGTGAGTTGCAAACTTCTCTTTATATAATTGTAAAATTTGCAGTACAAAAGCCATGAGGTTATCTCTTCTGATTGAATTCGGCACAAACAGTGATTCATCACAAACAATGTGATGCTTCCTTAAAGTGATGATCTACAGAAGAAATAAAATAAAAAAATAAGCAGAAAAGGAAAGGTTGAGGAGTTGGAGAGAGAAAAATGCAGAGAGGAGAAAAAAAAGTAAGCCACTAGAAGTGGAAAAAACCCATTAATAAAATAAGTGCTATAAAGAGATTTCTTTTGCTATGCATTACTCAAGAAACATTTATCTGGCCTACTGGAAAAGCAATGTCATTTTTGGAAGGCAGTGATGTTCTACCTGAGTCGACCTGGTATGTACCATAACCCCATAGTTTGAGAAATGCCATGTCAGGAAGTAAAGGCTTCATTTATGCAGACATGGAAAGGAAATCATAAACCCCATTCTTTCCAGTCATATTTTTGCTGAGTGGAATAAAGCTCCCTGTATCTTACCATCTCAGCCAGATAAACATTCAGCTGAAATCATGTTATTTCACAGACCTTCAAGAGAAGCCAATCTCCTCACAGGCCATTTGCCATACGGTCTGACCATACAATCCAAATAAGCCCCAAATACCAAACAGTGATAAAATAGAGAAAAGGGTTCAGTGGAAGACAGTGAAATAAGTAACTGTATTCTGTCAGCAGAGTTTCTCAGCATGGTGCTAGTGACATTATTATGCTACAAAAGATTCATTCTACCAGTTGAAGAACCTGCCTGGTGTTTTAATAATTACATGGTAGGAGCATTTTCTATAAATTTCAGTGGAAAGACAGAGGAAAAACAAAAATCAATCTTTCCACTTAGATCTAGAAAGGTGGACTTCACAGAGGTTTCCAAGTTCTAGGTATGACAACAGACAGGCATAGTCTTTTACTGTCGTAATAGCAAATGTGACTTAGACTAAAAAAGTTTTTCAAGCAAATAAATAGTTATTATACATCAACTTAAATTTCCCCACAGATAAAAGTAGTTTTGTTTTTCCAGCCAAAAGAGATTCACTTTCTGAGGCTCTGGGAAGAGGGGAGAGAGACTCTTGTTTCTTCTTCTCCTGCTGTTCTTCAATGGTTTGTGAGGGAATAGAAAATAGCAGTGTCAATGGGAAGAAGGGAGTAGTAGCTCTTTCTGAGAACATTTCTGTAATTTACATGTTAAAAAAATGAAGCAACTTATTAGAATAAATCAAAATGCTTAAAACAGATGAAGAACTGTCCCCCACAATTACTCTAGATTGTACTGAGTGGCAGTCATGCAGAGGGTAAGTGCACATCTTTGTAAAGTGCTTATTCTTTTATAAAATATTTTTCTTAAAAGTTTTAGCCCAGCCTGAAAATGAGATAGAGTGTGAGTGGTAGAGTTTTCTTGAATCTATGCATGTATATAGAATGAAACATAAAATAAATAAAAATTAATCGAGGCCTACTTGTGGAATTTGTTATTGGTTAAAAAAAAAAGTAGTAAAAAAAATAGTCCTTATGCTTGAGAGAAAAAAAAAAATTTAATGCAGCTTTTCACAGCAGTAGCCTCCCAGATCAAATACCCACATAGATCAGGGGCACTACATACAGTTAAAATGGTCAAGTCAGAAGTACAGTGCCTGTGGCTTCCCTCATGTGTCTACCAAGAAACAGGGAGGAACATGAATGGTGTCATATGGTGTGTAAAGTGAAGAAATAAAAAGCAAGTATTTCCAGTTTTGAAAACTAAGTTTTGGAGAGAAAAGAAATAAAGATTTCTTACACAACTTTAATATGTCTTGGGGAAAAAATCCTCTTGAAACCACAGGTTTTTTCCTCTCAGAAAGCTTTTACTAAAAGTAATAGTAATAAAAAAAAAGAACATTCCTGAGTCTGGAAAAAAACATTTAAGCTTTCTAAACATAAATCATCATCTCCCCCCACTTTGTTTCTCTAGCACAGAGCACCTGCTTTTCTTTGTCCGGCTCTGGCTGCATATTAAATCTCCTGACTTTTCCTAGAGAAGGAATTTGTCTTCTCTGCAAACTGCCCTGCAGTCAGCACTTGGTTTGCAAGAGAAACCTAATCTCTGAGACTCTTCAGAGGGCAAACCAATTTAGTAAGTCACATCGGTCTAAGTAGTGGAATTACTTTAAAATCCAAGTTGGTTTTTGTGTTTGATTTGGTTGGGGTTTTTACTTTAAGTTGCCTTGAGGAACTTCCTCACCCCCTCACTGTGAGTTTGGTTTTAAATGAGTTGCAAAATGGGAACATGCTACCATCATCCATAACATATTTGTGCTGCCCATAAGCTTGATGAATCTTGTTATTCCTATAGCTCTGTGCTGTCTATAAAATCTGTCTGCATGCAGGTTAAAGGTGCTTTTTTGTGTTACTCTTCCAGAATAGCTGTTGTGCTTGAATATCACAAATGTTCTCACCTTCCATACCCTGTAGATAAGCTTTAGACCCCACACCTTTCCAGTCCATAGATTTTCCAGTGAGAAAGATATGGCAATAAACACATAGAGCCTGGGAAGTAGAATTTGCTCTTTTCTTTCTTGCTGTTCATGAAGATCTGCTCATACATTTCTCCAGTACTTTTTATTTTTTAGTATTTAATTACAGAAGGGAGGCACACACCAGCTATACTTGTGTGCCTTCATGTACACACAATTTTATTATTCAAAGCAAGAGCAGACAGCACAACTGTCTCCATCTTCCTTCAGTTTTGTAATGAACATTTTTCTTTTGTTCTTTCTACTTTATGAGCCACTCTTCAATATGACTGCAGTGCTCCATCCCAGAGTTGCATGCTAGCAATACATGGAGTGCAGATGCCCCAATAAGAATGGTATTTCATGATCTTGGGTATGAAGTTAGTATTAGTGACACAATAGACTACAGTAACCTTGAGTGATCAGTTTCTGTTAGTTTAATTATAATAAATCTCCATTTTTTGCCCCTTTTCCTCCCACCTTATGGTCAATTTCAGGAAAGCACATAACCAATAAATAAAAAACTTAGTAGATTTATTGTTTTCAACAGGGTTACCCATGTGCATGAAATTTAACATGTGCCCAAGCGCTTACGTAAAGCTGCCATAATGGCAAAATCATAATTACAGTCAAAAACCCTGTGTTTCATTTAGAAGTGTGTAGTTTTAACTGTGATTCTTTTACTTGAGAATTAGCATTTTATAGGGAAAAGGACAAATATCTGTGTAGTTTCTAAACACTTTTCATGTCTACCAACCAACAAAAACCAGAAATTAATTGGAGAAAATTCTGTTAAGTTGGTGTTTCCTTGCCTCCAGGCCCTCAAATAGCTGCTATATAAGGTAGGCAAGCCCTGACAGCTCAGCACACTCATATATCAACTTTTTTCCACTGCTTTGTAGTATTAAGATACATTGTCCCATCAGATGTGGGTCTGCTGAGTCAGATACAGCATCCCAGTGCCAGCTGACACTGTGGTCGAGGGAAGGTCTATAAAAAATGTAGATTGATGAAAAAATACCAAGAACATATAGTGACTGATACCTCTGAGCAGGTACAGGAGCACACACTCCTGTAGGTCACTACTGTTTGCTTGAAATTGAAGTTCCAATAAAGTCCCTTATTCTATGTGTCATTTACTTTGTGACTCTATTGTGTTGGTGCTCAAGTTTCCTTATGTGTATAAAGAGAGGAGAAACTGGCTCAGCTCAAGTTAATGAGAGAACTGTCAAACTGCCATGCATTTTAGTACAGCTAGGAATGCAAGCAATGTTCATAATGTGAATGCAAAATAACTTCCAAAGTTGATAGTACTCTTCTAATGTTACAAGTTAAAAGGCATAAGCCAAATCATGTGTTCTTTGCTGCTTTTAATCAGTAGTGTGAAAAAAGAAATGGCTAAAACCAAAAAGAAGATTAAAGGCATCTGACTGAACTCTTTTGTCATTTGCTTTCAGTAATGTGTATGCTTTATCAAGTCTCAAGGTCAAGTGTGTTCATTTAGATCATACTGTATATTGTGTTTTATACTGCCTGAACTTTAGTTCTCATATTCTGCAAGCTAATAGCAATGATATTATTACACATTTTCTTGTGCTTTTATGTACAGAGTGCGTAAAAATTTCTGATATATTCATCTATTTCAATTGGTGACATAATAATCTCATCCTATATTCACTTTATATACCTAGTAATTGAAGTAGCAGATTAAGATTTCTCATACTGTAAGGTCTTCTCAGTCTTATTTACCATGAGCATTTTCAAGAAAAGAAAGAGAAAACAAGCTCCTGTTTGATCTTTTCCCCAGACATATTTTTTCCCAAATGGACTTGAAATGTTTTATGGCTATTGTGTCAGACCATCACTTTGTTTCTGGGTAATTAAGTCATTACAATAACATGTTCTATTACTGTACACCAGGCAAAAATGCCTGCCTTCTGTCAGGAAACTGTAAAAGGCCAGATGTTTCTGAGAGTTCAAGCAGAATCACAGAGTTATCACTAATCACAGGGCTTCTCTGTGGAAGGGAACGTAAACCCATGAAGTCAATGTTAAACTTCCTATACAGTTAATCCAAATCAATAAACTAAACCACAGTTTATCTTTTGAACCTAAAGTAACAGAACTTAAAGCTAGGCAGAGATTAGAAGTATCTGTGGCTTTCAAGTCACTCACATCAGATCTGTGTACTGCTATTTCACTGAGACATATATATCCAGTGAAAAATCAATCCTGGGTACACAATTTCAGCCCACATGTTCAGGACACAGGATATAGATCACATGCCAGCTTTATGCTTTTAAGTCAACAGTTTGCCAGCTGTGTGAGACAGATGATATTTGTCTTGGCATAAAGCTTGAATGATTTAGACAAGCAACAGTTGATTTAATGTTAAACGTGGAAGGACAAAGTTAACAGACTGAAAGTTTTTTGATTCATTTGAATCAGAAAAATGAGCACATAGCAGGTTATTGCTTTGTGTCCTGTGGTCTCAGCACTTACTAATTAGAAACCCCAGAGGCAGCTTATTTCTGGCCAGAAAGCTCATGAATTCTAAAGGGAACAAGGAGTGGAGCATCTGAGCTTTGGAGCAGTGGTTGCTTACCACCTAGGATTCTAACACTTATCTACCCTTTGTGCTCCTATTTAATTAATTTCTCTTTTAAATGGTACATTTAGATGTTGGGCAAAGAGCACCAAGGATATAGTAGCATGAATTTTAAGTATCATAACGAAATATCACAAAAAAGATTGGTTTCTATCTTGTTGCTAACAGATATGTACACTAGGAAAACAATTTACTCTAGATCCTCAAATAATTTGCTTAAGTTCTGCAGAACTTACAAAATGAACTAACAAAATACATGGTGATAAGCAAATATCTGCAATATACATATTTACCAGGAAAAGAGGAGAGGAGGGATGCTTTAAAAACAGCTGCTTCTCCAAAAGCCAGAGCTCCAAAATAGTTGCTCAGAAAGTTACTAATGTACAGTATTTCCATATGACTAAAAAATATTCATTACTTTGTTTTATGCAGTAAATATTTTCATGTGGACCAAAATATTAAATTTCCAAACATACAGTTGAGTCAATCAGCTGTAATTAATTAAAGAATATAAGATGTTAAAGTTATTTTTCTCTATTGTGTTTTCTGTTGATTAGAAGAAGGAAAAGATATTTTGCTTTCATTTGGATAATGTGAAAATTACAGTGACATCTGGATTGCAGTAACTTCTCCAGTTTCAGGTAGAAGAGTGTTTTTGGGTATATCGGTTGCTGGTCTTAGTTGCAAAGTAAGACCTGATGGTAGGCAAGAGCTCTTGAATGACAGCTGCCTTTGTGTATGAATGTAGCAGGAACTGGTAGTGCTACCCATGGGGAAAATGTTTTTTTCCCTAGCAGCTGGCTTGCTGTTTCTGATTTCTGACCAAATCATAGATTCCTATAATATAGTAGTAGGTACCCTTGGGGAAGCTCATATTTTGTCTTCTTAAGTGGTAGGGTGTGCAACTTTCACAGACATTAGATAGGAGCAGGACCTGTGAATTCTGAGTGCTCCTAGGGAGCTCAAAGCATACCTTCACTTCTTTCCTTTTACATATTATACACTGAACACAACAGCAAGGCAGTGACTTTTGCTTTCTACACAGATGATTTCACTGGTGATGTGTCCCTCTTGTTTCTTCATCTACGTTTTCATCTTCCCCTTAGTATCAGAAACCTTGTCCCAGCGGATCAGTGGTTCTGCAAGGCTTTTAGCAATGGCTGGAGCAGGAAGCTGAGGTCCAAGAGAAGCTTTGAGCAGCACTTAGGAGGAAAATTGAAAGGTCCATGGGTTTGTTACCTCTAGCCTCCTCTGTCCATCAGAATGAGATGCCAGGTTTTCCTGCATGCCCACACAGCCTGGCTGAAGATGGCGTCTTAACAGTAGGAAGACAAAGTCATCAAATCAGTATCAGATTTAGATGAGCCTGTAGCACAGGAACCTTATGTGGCTGGTGACCTTTTCCTTTCCATGCCCATTTGGTGGCTACTGTGGCAGGGTGCTACTTGTCTGGGCCATGCAGATGGAGCTTGGCCACAGACCACTCTTTCAGGAACCCTGCCCACAGCACTCAGCTCTGGGAAATGGCCTGCCTTGCACATGGAACTGAAAATTGTCTCAGTCTTTGCCAAGAAAATGCCTCGCATACCTGAGGCATTGTAGAACCAGTAATGCTGGTGATATGAGTTCCTGTTGGTAGAGACACTGCTAGTAGCTGTTCAAGGAGTCCTTATCGGGACTTGTCCTGAGCACACCCCTACTAGGGGAGTTGTTCTGCTGCAAAGGAAGAGCTGGAAAACAAGCCAGCCTGTTCCCCTTTCCTTGGGGCTGCCTCAGATGTGGCTCCCATCCCCATGCTGCGTTTTTCTGCAGCCATGTCTGTCTCTCGTTTCCTTTGCTGAACCCAAATCTCAACCCTCACCCCCAGGGCCATGTCCTGGCCTATCCTAAACCAAAACCCTGACATATCATCATCCCCTGGGAGGCACCAATGCCCCAGGCTGTCCTGCTCCTGGCTGGGGGTAGGATGGGCTCTGGCTGCTAAGCCCTGCCCCAGAGGGGTCCCATGGGAACCCCACCTTCCCCAGGAAGGCCCTGGCTCTGACTGTCCTCTCTCACTCAGCTGCACTTCTGCCTTGGCTCCAGCTCTTGCCTAGTCCCTTACTGGCAATTTCAGACCATTTTTCCCTGGCAACTATTATCATTCTGCCATGCAGTATCAAATAGTACATACCATTGTTCTAAACAAAACAACAGCATTACATATTCATTTTTATATAGATATATCTTTAGGGAAAGAAACACAAACCCAAAAATTATCACGGATCACATTGGCAGTGCCACAGATAATGCTGTATTTGTCAGAGAGTACTTTTGAGATGTGATTTGCGAAACAGAGACAGCCAGCAGAAATCAGGAAGGGGAATGCCATGTTTCTCAGCAGATAAATGACAAGTGGATCTTGACTGGGCTCAGAAGATGGAAAGTGTTTACTGCTTACAAAGCACACTTCGTTCACTGTGACCGATTGCACTGGGTCATCATTTGAATTAGGTGGCAGGAATGTAAGACTGGCCTAAAAACTTTTTAGTCATGTTGGAAAAAATGCACATAATGATGAATATTAACCACACATATCTGGAAAGTTTTTTCAGCATCCTCTGATTACTTGAATTGCAGGCTTTTGAGCAACTTGTCCTTCCATGATTCTTCCAAAACATTCCAGGCAATGTTTGTGTTTATAATTTATTGTTAGATATAAAGGCAGCTACAGATTCAGGTCAACTATCTTGTAATCCTGTACCAGTACGGATGAAGGACTTCAGAAAGTATAATTGATGTCCTAGGTCTCTGCAAACACCATCAGTATCATGAGTCTCAATGTTGTCCAAGGACTTTGCAGGCCTACTGATGCCTAAGGTTTTAACTTTTATATTTTTCAAATCCTGTACTGTTAGTGTAACTCTGAAGTTTCCTGTAGCTTGTTAAGTGCTGTTCTTTCTGCTAAGACAGACATAACAAAACCTCTCTGGCTTGCTCTCCAAGGACATCCAGACCATCCTAGGCCAAAAAACTGGAAGCCATCATCTTGGGGAGAGGGGGGCAAGCTTGGGGAAATCACATCATTGGCTGGGTTCTGGTTGGTGAATTTATGCTGATATAAAAGTGTGAAGAACTCATGACCTGTCATCCATTTTGGGATCCACTGAGGCAAGACCCTCTAGAGCCCAAAGTGTACATCTGAAGGCCTTTCAAATAAATACCTCCTTTATTCCTTTATTCCTGTCTAGTCTCTGTTCTGAGAAAAGCTAATATGTCCTTTATGAATTTCTTGGTGCTGTCTTGCTGTGATTTTCTCAGATGGTAACTGATCTCAGTTATCTTAGGCATCAAACTCAGGACAGGATGAATCATACTCTGCAGTTATTTGTCTGCTGCGCTGACAGTATGGACAGCCTATATAAGTAGCTTGGAGTAGATGTTTATTTTCAAATGGCTAAAGTTATATTCAACTAATCCCATATAGAATATCTATCAATTACATTTGGCATCCAATTAGGATCATGCAAGTATATCTTTAAAAACAAGCTCTATATAAAATTTCAATATGTTGAGCACACTCACTTTTTCCTTTATCAAAACTGAAGTGAGCTACTTCTCGAAGTAATTTAAGCAATTCCAATCACACCACTTTTCTCGCAATTGCTACCATGACAAAGTCAAAGAACACAATTCAGGAGAGGTCTTTGTTTATTTCAAAACGAAAATTTCAGTCACATGTTACCTCAAGTTTTTAAAGCTGCTCTGATTTTTTACCCCCTTGTAACTTTTTTTGTCTCAACTTTTTCTACCCTGAGTATCTTCATTTCATACATTCAATTCTGGGCTGTCCTTTCTTGTAGAATCATATTTGAATGTTTGTCCCCTCTCCAGCTTTTCCTTTCTTCAAGGATCCTAAATCATACTCAAAAGTCAGTCCAGTAGCTTCTAACTCAACAGCTCTGATCCTTATGTGTGTCCCATGTTATATTTGCTTACTTTACTGAAAAATACATGTTTTACCACTCTGGGAAAGATTACTGAAAGATTTTATAGGTCTATAAGAGCAGTGAACCAATTTTCCAGTAGCAATCCATGGAGTTTCTATAAAAGAGAGTATGAAAGGAGTTCTTTTAAGATTTTTTTCTTCTCTAGGAACTATGAAATAGAAATTAAGAAAAGTCAAACAGAAATAAAAAAGCCATAACATAGCAATTTGAAATGCATTTTTTCTCTTAGGATTAGCACAGGAAAAGGAGAAAAGCAGGGTTCTCCAATATTTTACATATATCTTCTCTTATTCAGACATCACTGTGAGTTTGACTGTCTTTAAGAACCTGCAAACCCTCCCTGAGGCCAATAAAATATTCATATTCCTTCATTTAAATAGATACTGTGGAATGGATGCTTTTGTCTGTGTTTTTATTAATGTCCAGCGTAAGTTATTCTGACGTCTTCAGGGATTGCTGTGTGATTAAGACAATGAATGTATCATTCAAAAATATTTTTTTGTTAGAAAGCAAAGAAATTTTGTCCCACAATAACTGGTTGATAGATTTGATTACCATATTTGACTTGTGATCATTTTAGAAAACATTACAGCCATATGAAGGCTCCTGGTAGTTGCTACTTACTGGAAAGCCTTAGACACAAGTGAGCTGGTGTCACAAAGAACAGAAAAGACATCTCAAATGGTACTAGTCACAGATAACCAAATTTGTTTCTTGTAATTTTTCAATCCACTAATCTGTGACAGATGTCAGCTACAATGCTTCATTTTGCTGTCAGCCAAGATAAATATTTTTGGGATGAGCTTCACAGAACAGGGTAATGGAAAATTGTTTGGAAATATTATGAAACTAGAGAATAAAAGATGATTAAACAAATCTCGGGCCTTTGTAATGTGTTCAAGGATAAGATCCAAAAAAAGTATGTAAGCATTCAAGTTATCCTTGATGTTCTTAACTCCAAGATAAAGAAACAAACACCCTCTCTAGCTTCCTGAGGTGCCTAAAGGCCACAGATACCTACATTTTTTTTCAAAGATCTTCCTTAAGTCCCTCAATTAGTGCTGCTTTCCCTTTGCAAGTGGGATGCCCTCTTTGCCTGGGCTGAGCATGGAAGCAGCTCTCCCATGTCAGGGAGTTTGGCACACTGGCAAAGTGATCTTACGCATCCAACACGCAAGGACCCAAAGAAATCTAGAGAGACAGATGGGAGACTGGGAGGGAGGGGCTGTACCTATGGACATTTTTGACCAAAAAACGACTGCACTTAGTCCAGGTGACCATTTTCAAAGAGGAACAGCACAAACAAATAAAATTAATGTAATCAAAAAGTAACATCTCATGACTGCCAGTGAAAAATGGGAGGAAGCTGCTAGTGTGTGGACCTACATTTAATACGCGTAGTGACGCAAAGCAGATACTTACTTGACATGTTACAAATAATGAATGCATTTTTCAGTACTGATCTGGCTTTGAAGAATTTTTCCTGAATATATTTTGGCCTAGTAAATATCATTTATTTTCTTTGGCTCTCTAAAGGTGCTGTCGATTACATCATGCTGGAACTTGGACTATATTATGCTTAAGAAGTTGAATATTAGGGCACTCAGGTGCATTGGCTTCATATTTATCTGCCCACATATTCATCTTCTCTTTGGGAAATGGTTATGCGTCATGACAGAAGTTCCAGCAGTAAATAAAAATAATGGTGATTTATCTGGCTCCTTTAGTGATAAGGAAATTGAAAAATTAAAACCATGTGATTAAAATGAGGGCATTCTCATACCTGCATAGAACTATTCTTTTGCTTTGATTATTAGTTTTTTGCATTTCTCCTGCTTCTATTTTATAAGATGTTGCACTGTTTTTACTTGCAAATTGAAATAATTTAAACCATAGTTTCACAAACCTTCCTTTTCAAGTCTGAAAAGCTGGTATTTCTGCTGATGTCTGCAGCATTGAAATTTTCTCCTGCCCTGTTCAAAACAAAACTTCCAAGACTTGTAGAAATGCTGATAATTCCTATGTGAAAAAGGGAATGTGTGTGTGTTTCAGTATTTCATTCATTTTGTTTTATAATTTTTTGCTTATTTCTGTTTACTTTTAAAATTTTGGTCTTGATCATAGCCAGTTAACCAGGAACAGAACAAGAAAAATGCTATGTCAAAGAAAGATATGTAATATTTAACATTGCAAAGACAGATAAATTAGATAGAAGAGAGCTTAAGAGAACAAAATGACATTAATCACCCTGTTGGCTGAAGAGGTGTCAGGTTTTCTTCAGGTATTAGCACAAAGGAGAATCCCAAGGAGACACTTATAGGAAAGCAATGATTTGACTTTGAGGGATGTCCTTCCATGGAAAAACACTCACATGAAAGAACAGGAAGAATTAACATACTGTTGGAAATACACCTAACAGGTGATGAAGCCAGGGCTCATTAGAAGCAGGAATAGAACTTTCCAGCTATGAAAAAGTTTCTGAGGTCATTTTTACAGTTTCAAAAATGATTTCAACAATGTAGATTGGCCACGAAATGCCTGAAAAGGGAAGATGCACAAGCTACATCTGTTAGAATACAGAAACAAAAGCCAGTAAATGGATTCAAATTGAGAGAGAACTTTCAGTGGTTTAAGAAAATGTGTATTTGCAATAGTTGTCCTAGAGCAGCATTAATAAGGAAAAGTTCCACTTGTCTAGATGGGAAAAAAATGATATTATATTAATTTAGGTGGGAAATACAGTTTTAATTTGAGGGGAGGAAAGCTTATAGAAGAACCATATCTTTGAAAAGCAGAAAGAAACTGCAAGGCTTAGATGCACTGTGAGCACAAGGAGCCAAGAAGGAGTCTGAATAACAATACCACACTGTCTGCATGCCCCAGTGAGCAGCAGTGTCCCCATGGTGCCCATGGGCTGTGCAAGAGCCAGAGGGAGAGGTTAGAGTGCCTGACTGGCTCCCTGCTTCTGTAACAGTTTTATTCCCATCCAACCTTCTATTTTAAGAACTAGACAGAATTTAGTAGATTAAAATCTGATGTTTGGGAGACAGCAAGAAAGGTATAGCTTTTATAAGAGTTATTTCAGTTAAATGGTTTTACCCAAAGGTATATGTTTAATGAAAGTTAGAAAATATATTGTCCAGGAAATACTTTTATACTAAAACAATGAATGGCAAGGAGATAAAGGAGTTATTTTATGGCAATATTCATCAAAATAAAATGTTACATAATTTTGGTTTTATTGTCTGATCATTCCAAACCCATTAATCTCCTGTTCTGCTGCTAAATACAATTACTGTCTGACTAGAAGTAATTTGAACAAAATGTTCTGATAGATGTCTACTAATCATGTCCAGAAATCCCACAACATTCCAAAGAGTTGTTTTCATAATGTAGGTGAAAATGTCATGTGTTCTTCAGTGTTCTTATCATGTCTCACACAGTTACCTCCTCCAGATGTGGCCTGCAGGAGAATTCTTTTGTGCCTGACCTCACCTGCTTTTCTGTACAGGTGCTTTATAACCTAGTAAGCCCATTGCCAATGGTTGGATCATGAACATAAAATGCTATATTTAAACCTTAAACTTTGTCTTGTGATACAGGACATTTCAGAACACGTGTTAAGCCTAATTATAAACCCAAATCTCCAAACTCCTGCAAAGCCTTTTGAGATTAATTCCAGTGTTTTACCTCACTTTCTAAATCAGTGTATGAAAAATATCACACAGTTTTGCTTTCCTCTTTCAGTAGCATCTTTACAACAATTTATTGAGACACAACATAATAGACTGATTTATTTGCCAATGAAAACTCTTTTCCCCAAAGCTGCTTTGGAGTGCCAGGTAGCTGTAACCTTGAAGTTACATCCTAGCCCCAAATGTTGCCCATGAAGAAGAAAAATTGGCCTCCTGAATTAGCCTGAGCCTGAAACAAATTTATGCCAGGACAATCAACATAATATGCTTTACAATGCTCAGACTCACTGCTTTGTATATCACCTGACACATTTCTATCAGTATATTAAAAAAAAAAAAAAAAGGCAAAAATGACACATCAGGGAAACCCTCTAATTCAGGCATGGAATATTCAAAGGCATTCCCATGTCTTTTATGTCCAGCCAAACTGCAACTGTAGATAAGTGTGAGGAATGCCCCTGGCAACTTAAAACTTAAGAAATCCATATACTGATAGAAAGAGTATATGGATTTCTTACTGAAGAAATCCATAGCTTCTTATACTGAATTGTGAATTTTTTTGTGAACAAACTGTTCTGAGACTGCCATTACTTTGGAAGGAATCTAGCAAAAATTTTCATGATTTCTATTCTTTAAGAGTGATACTGAGTGACAGATTCTAAAGCTAAGGACAAACACTACAGTTATTTCGAGTTCTATATGTATTAAGTGGTTTTGACTTAAATATATATTATATACTACAGAATTTTGTAGTATATGATGTATATTATAAATGTATATTAAATAGAAAAGTTTACTATGGATTCCCATTTCAAATTAGCCAAGAGGTAGTTAATCTAAAAACCAACGTATATTTGAGTGCTGATGCCAACTATTATAAAAAAAAGTCATTTTGCCAGGAAGGGCTAAAAATCAAGGACTCCTTACTGTTGGTCTAAAATAATGCAAGAATGATAGCTTTGCTTTAAACCAAAGGTAGTACAGCCCACAATCCTGTAGCCATCAGCAAGTAAGCAAGAGTAAGAACAGGCCAACCATATATGCCAGTGCCCTCTAATACTTTCCAGGCCTCCACTGAGGGTCAGATCATTGGCTTCTTTAACCAAATGTAATTATGCATATTCAGGAACTGTCCGTGGATATATCTCCCAAATATGTATTCTGTGTCTCCCTGAGCTAAGTTTTTGACAATTGCTGTGCGATTTCGCAGAGCTCTGCAGGTCTGTTGTTTGCTTCATGAAGAAGACTTCTATCCTGCTGGTCATTTTAGATTGGCAGCATGCATGTAGTTTCAGCTACCCCTTTTGAGTGGAAGAGGGAAACAGTTGTCCATCCATACACCCTCTAGAAAGTTATTCATGTTTTTTAAAATGACAGTGTCTCCCAAATTTGCCAAAGTTGAAGAGACAAAACTTACCTTTTTTGTCCTCATACAGATGTTATCCCTTACCTTTCATTACAGAATAATTCAAGTTACAGGTGACTTTTAGATGTCTTTGGGTCCAAAATCATGCTCAAGAGAGTCACCCTCAGTGTTAGGCTCAAGTTGTCATTTTAGTACCTCCATCAGGAGAGTTTCCACAAATTGCCTGTGCAACCTCTTGACCCTATAACAACATTCCCCACTCTATCATACCTGCTTTGATGAGGACACTGAAACCTCCCACCAAGTTCAGGATGCAAAGGAACCATAAACTTAGCATGATGACATTCTTAACTTGTTTTTTTTTCCACTGCTGAGTACTCAAAACTGCTGATGCACTTCTCTCTTTTTTTCTGCTCCTCCAGAGTACTATTTTGAGATTTTCATAAGACCATAGTCTTGAGAAGGAGGTTCAGGTCTGTCAGACCCTACCGGTGACTTCTGCAAGGGGCAAGTTCTGACCTGATACCTAGTATGTAGGATTGATCTAAACAGCTGTGTCTGCCCAAAGCTGTGGTGACTTGTCAGAGGCAGTTCTCAAGCATTACCCTGTAGTCAGGAGAGAGATTAAAGCCTCAGGACATGATTTATCCTTCCTACATCCTTGAGAGATCTCTTGTCACATGTGTTCAATTGCTCTCTGTGCCTCCCTGTTGATTTCTAGAGGAACCTAGTCACACCATTTTTTAAAAGAAAAAAGCAGGTGAAAAAAACAAAACAAAACAAAACATAACAAAAAGAATTCCTCAACTATTTAGTTGTAGATAAATCAGAGGCAGTGTAGAGCTACTGAAAAATCCACAGCAATCTCTTACTCAGAAACTTTATTTCCACCATGTTGAGTGCAGACCCACTGACACAGATGTACGTGCACTGTGAAAGGAAGCTGTGAAAAAAGATGTGTAATGATGTGGTATGTCTAGCATGAGGGAGGGAAAAATATGGCATAGGAAAATTATAGGAGCCAAGGGGTCTCCAAGCATCTGGCCAGTTTGCTATTCTGCATTTTCTAAGAATGAGCTGAGTATTTTCCATTTTTTAAATGTTAAGTCTACAAGTTAATTAAGTTACTTTCAAGTACTATAAAACAAAATTAATAATTCCACCTTCATGCCAAATCCCAGCAGAGATCAGGTTGTTAAATACCCATGTAAGATGAAAGTGTCATTCAGCTACTAAAAGTTTCAACCAACTTGCTTCCATTTACTTCACAAAAAATTTACAGTTAATAATAACATGTTATGTAGATTTATGATGTGATAATTTATCCAGGTCTCAACTCCTAAATAATTAGCAGCTATCGTGAACTGTGAACAAAGGAAAATTCTCCATACAAGTATTTTTAATGGAATTTCACAGACTTAATCATCTATTTTACAACCACAGCTCTCTATAGCTACAAATCTGTTCTACAATCATCTTTTCCTAATTACTCTGTTGTTCAAAATGCTGAACCTTATATAATTGCATGTTCACTCAAATGTGGATGCCTAGTAGGAAAAGAGTGAGTACTTCTGAATTTGATCTCCGTCTTGACTCATTAAGGTTGTTCCAGCTCTTAACAATCATTTTGCTTACATTGCACACTCCAGCTGAATCTGTCAGGCCAAGACTTTGGACAACAGTTCTTTTTAACTGGAATGCATTTAGGTGCTTCACCAACTAGAGCATATCTTGCAAACCCCGCTGTGGACATTTATTAATGGGTTGATTTAATTCATTAATAATTTTTGCTATAAAGTTACTTTGTGTCTATATAAAGTCCCTCTGTGCCCTAATGACTGCTGTCAACAAACTGCTGTTTTAGCAAAGCAGTGACAGAATTAAAAGGTCTGAGCTTCTGTGGTAACAGTAGGAAAAAAAAGGAATTGACTAATTTAACTAAAAGCACTGAGCTGGAGGCTCTGGGAAAGAATGCTGGAAGTATGTTTACTGCTGCATTAATTATGTGCAGCATTTAATGTGCTGCATTAATTACTGAAAAGTCTTAATTAAGAATTTCTAGCCTTGGTTAGAAATTGGTTATTTCTCATTTCCAAATCATTGGGGTGCCAATTCTCAGACCCTATGGTATGTTTTCTGGGATTTTTTATTATTTGTTTGTTTTGGAAATATTTTGGGAATAGCTATTTAAGTTTTTGTGGTACAGCTGATAAACATTGGTGAGTTGCAGTAGTGCCACATCTGGAAAATCCAGAAAATATCAGAAGAAAGCTATAGTGACTAACCTCAGGCATGTCCATTCAGGACAATGGTATTTTAGTCACCTTGAGAGACAGTATTTAGATTTGTGCAAGAAAAAAGAAAATAAAACTCTACTCTCTTCCAGTGGGGGGGAGGGGGTGGGAAGAGGGGAGAACAGAGTGAAAAAGATTCAAAGCTAAGTACAAGCAAGAACTAATAATGCTCTTCATCTGAGATGTAAAAAAATAGCAAATTTCACTCAATCAGTATTACATATGGACTGTGCTTTTGAGAATGACACCTGTATCCTCTCTCAGCGCCTCGGTGACTTGATTGGGTGGATCTGTGCCTTTGTGTAGAGAATGCACAAATCTCCTTCATCACTTCAAAGTAAAAGAGTTTCCTCTAAATTTATTTTTATCTTAACCAGTTAATTACAATTAACTATGAAAAACACTCCTTCATCAAGGTAACAGAATGAAGAGTGCTGCAAACCAGTGGTGTTAGGCTATATGCACATGAGGCCCAGGCAAAGTCAAGCACACAGAAATGAACATGAGCTCTCATAGCATTAAGATCTGGCACGCTCAGTCTGCTTTTGTTTTTAAAAACAGAGCTCAACTAATAAATGCCATGGGAAGTTGTTTTCTTTACAGCCACTAACTACATATTGGGGACTGAGCTTCATCTTTCAGAGAAGACAGCATTGCTTTGAAAAAAGAAGAAGGAACACCTAATCCTTAGTGGTCTAGACAACAGTATCTTTATACATATGCTGTGCTTTATTTGCAGCATTCCCTGGTATTCTTCCAAGAAATGTAATTTCATGAAGATTCATCTCAGAAGACTAGCTACTCCCTTCTCCCCATGCATTCCATATGGTATTTTCTGGGCTGCCTGGGATATGTTAGTGCAAACAAAACACAAATACAAACCTCAGTGTGGCCTCTGGACTCTTAGTTGAAAGTGATGATAGGTACAGCTAGCTGATCTAATTTCTCACAAGATGAGCTTTTACTTTGGGGGAATGACAATAAAATTGTGGCAAAAGTTAACTTAATAATCTTTCAATTAAGAAGCTTTTCAAAAGAAAGTATGAAAAATCTCTGCTTACTCAAATACAGCCATAAAAGGAAGGTTGAAAGGGACCCCAAAGCATCATCTCGTCCAATACTCCCTGCTCAAGCAGGGCTTCCTACAGCCCATTGCCCAGGACCAAGGATGAAGACTACAACCTCTCTGGGCAGCCTGTGTCAGCACTCAGTCACACCTAAAGTGAAAAAGCTTTTCCTGATCTTCTTTTTCTTCTTTTTCTTCCTTTTTTTTTATTTAGAAGAGGCTTTTAATGATACTTAGCTACGTTTTGTGGGCAAAAAAACACCCCGTAGAACCCTTCCACAGTAGGCTGAATTTAAAAGTGCTCATGAATTTCTAAAAAATTTGAGATCAATAAAAGTCACAAGTTAAATATATCCTCTGGATCTTGAAGATCTATTGTCTCTGACAGGGCATATAATCATTTTTTCTTTATAGTATTAGTACAATGAAGTAGAATTTGTTGTTTCGTTTGCATACATGGTGGAGAAAACCATCAACAAAGTGACAAAGCAGCTACAGAGAATGCCTTCCTGGATCCCCATCTGAAGTTAAGAGAGTTTTCTTATTGCATTTTGGTGTATTCGAATTTATGTGAAGTAAACTATACTAATAATTTTTCTAACGTCAATAAATTTATCTCCAAATAGAATGTGAATTTGGGAGCATTTTTAGGTGAGAATTTCAGAGTCCTAGAAAAAGATGGAAGTCAAGGCACACAGTGTACTGTATTCCTTCAAGAAGTTTCTTACTTGAGAAGACATTTTATTGTTAACAAAATGTGTTTGATGTGTGGACCTTGAACAGATGCACACTTTTCAAAACTTAATAAATCATATAGACTCTGGTTTTCCAAAAATGCTGTTCCACCCACTGTTGTGTTCAGCGAGGACTGCAACAAATGACATACCTTTCCTTTAAGGTTCCCTGATTCATGCTCTGTCAAAACAAAGGCTAAAAAAATTCCATAGCTGAGGATCTTTTTTTTGAGACTGCTCAAGTCCCTCTGATTTTCCTTGAGAAGACTCAAACGTAGTAATGCAGGAAGAAAGAAGTGCACGTTCAGGAAGGAGTGGGTTCTATAGGCCAACATCAACTACTTGAATGGGATGCAGAAATGAAGGAAATGGCATACAGCTAGCAAGGCAATTGACTAAAAATTAACTAAAAGTTTAATGGAAGATCTTATTCTTTAGAGAAGCTGAAACCATTGCACATTTTCCTCATTTAATGAAAAGATTATGCCTTTGCTTTCGCAAATATGCTATCTGTAGACATGAAACTATGAGTGTGTGTAGGAACTATGGCAGAGGCATATGGCATAAAAGATTTTCTAGGACTAGTCTATGTACCATAGGCAATTAGTGTAATTAATTTTAAGAAAATTTTAATTAAAGAGCAGCTGATATATGACTATGATTGATAGGTGTGCTCTTAGCTGGGTTAAAAACTGTCTGGATGGCCGGGTGCAGAGAGTGGTTGTGACTGGTGCCTCATGCAGCTGGTTGCCAGTCTCTAGCAGGGTTTGCCAGGACTCAGTAATGGGCCAGTCTTGTTCAATGTATTTATTGATGATCTGGATGAGGACATCAAGTTCATCACCCGTAAGTTTGCAGACAACACTAAATTAAGTGGGAGTGTTGCAGGAGAGTAGGAAGGCTCTGCAGAGTGATCTGAACAGGCTGGACTGATGGGCTGAGGCCAATTGTACGAGGTTCAACAAGGCCAAGGGTCAAGTCCTACAGTTTGCCCACAATAACCCCAGGCAGTGGTACAAGCTTGGGACAGACGGGCTAAAGAGCTGCCTGGCAGAACAGGACCTGGGGGTGCTGGCTGAGAGCAGCTGAGCATGAGTTAGCTGGTGCCCAGCTGGTCAAGAAGGCCAATGGTATCCTGGCTTCTATCAAAAATAGGGTGTCCAGCAGGACCAGGGCACTGACCACCCCCCTGTACTCACTGGTGAGGCCGCACCTTGAGTATTCTGCGCCCAGTTCTGGGCCTCTCCATTCAGGAAAGACATTGAGGTGCTGGGGTGTGTCCAGAGAAGGGAAATGGAGCTCATGAAGGATTTAGAGAATGAGTGAGATGAGGAGCAGCTGAGGGAACTGGGGTTGTTTAGAGCCTGAAGAAAAGGCTGCTCAGGGGAGACCTTGTCCCTCTCTACCACTGCCTGAAAGGGAGTGGGGGGTTGCCCTTTTCTTCCAGACAACTGATGATGGGACAAGAGGACACAGCCTCAAGTTGCGCCGGGGGAGGTTCAAGCTAAGAAGGAATTTAGAAAGAGTTTCTTCATGGAAAGGGTGAAGTTCATTCCAAGCATTGGAATGGGCCACCAGTGAGGTGGTGGAGCCACCAGTCCCTGAAGAGTTCAAGAAACAACTGGTCATGGCACTAAGTGCTGTGGTTTAGTTTAGTTGGCAAGGTGGTGGTTGGTCAAAGGATGGATTCAATGGTCTTGGAGGTCTTTTACAATTTAAATGATTCTATGATTCTGTGGAGTACAGTACATATGAAACAAATGTTTCACCACAGTTTTGAGCATCTTAGAATGAAGAAGACTGAATGATTAGAGAAGGGTTCACCTGAGGGCTAAAGAAGGCTGTTAAAAGCCGCCTTCAAAGCCAATAGCTTCAGTTTACAATTTGTCTATATCAACTGGTGGGGAAAATAGGCTGCTGCCTGTCCTGAGCATCACTCCCAGCTACATCCTGCCCTGACTCATTTTTGGGTCTTTGCTCCAGCCTTTCTAGATAGATTAGAAGACAATAGTATTGCTGTCGGGTATAAATGCTGAATTCTCCAGGACCTCTGCTTCACAATCATTTAAGAATGCTAACTGGCAAGCAGGGAAAAAAATCAGTGCTAAAGGTCAAAAAAAGCATTTGGAAAAGTATGGTATGTAATGTTCTAAAATTATTAACATTAGCTTTCTCATTTTTGCTATGAAATGTTTGTACTAATATTGCCACTAACAACATCAACAAAGCCTTAGCCTCTTAAATCTGTTCTTCTTTAAATCTGTTTTAATTCGTGGGACAGAATTAATCTTCCTCAGCCCTAGTGAATCATCCTGATATGTGGAGCAATTATGTCATTTTGGATTGGTATTAATTTAACTCATACCAGAATGTGGCACATAATATAAAGACTTAACCCATTCTGAACCAAGACACCTTTAAACAGTCATAGAATCACAGAATAAACTCGGTTGGAAAATACCTTTGAGATCATCGAGTCCAGCCTTTAACTTAGCATTACCTTATCAGCTAAACCATAGCACTGAGCCCCTCATCAAGCCATTTTTTAAACACCTCCAGGGACAGTGACTCAATCACCTCTCTGGGCAGCCCATTCCAATGCCAAACCACTCTTTCTTTAAATAATTTTTTCTAATATCTGGCCTAAACTTCCCCTGGTGCAGCTTGAGGCTGTGTCATCTGGTCCTGTCACTGATCGCCTGCGGGCTGCTACAAGGGTGC
>VZRF01000549.1:0-32626 GCA_013396875.1 Vireo altiloquus
AACTTCTAAAACCCCAACAAGACTAAACCACTTGGTCCAGACTTTACCAATGGTGTAGGCCTAAAAGTTTTAACAGCACTTAACAGCACACCAATCTATCAAAAGATTCTATAGAATTTACTGTAAGCATAACAATAATTCATCTCAGGCCTAACTTACAAATCCAAATTACTCAACAATCTGAGAGAGCAACATTCATAGTACGTTTGCTTTCGCTTATTCACACTTGCACACATGCAGATCAGAAGGTGTATGTAGAAGGTAATCAGTTGTGGAAAGTTTCTCTCAAGGTCAGGGAAATACTCATATTGGATGCTTTTGCATCTTCTCATGAGGCAAAGTGCTGAGCCTTGAGGAGTGGGGGTATCAGCCCAGGATCCATTGTCATTGTTCACTGGTCCTCCGAGTACAGCTTGCTGAAAGGTGTCCTGCTCAGAGGCAGATGCTGATCACAGACCACTGCAGGCCATGAGAGCTAAGAATCATTTATGAGGTTGCAAAAGACCTCTAAGATCATCAAGTTCAAACTCTGACTGATCACCACCTTGTCTGCTAGACCATGGCACTGAGTGCCATGTCCAGCTGTTTCTTTAACACCTTCAGGGATGGTGAGTCCACCACCTCCCTGGACAGTTCATTCCAATGAATTCCAGTCAAACAATCCATTCTGAGAAGAAATTCCTTCTGAAAGAAAGGGTCTGCCTAGGCCCAATGTATCTAGGGTCACAAGAGAATTGGCTTAAGTCATAATAATCTTCCATCTTGGCCACAATTCAGGTTAGTAACTTCAGTTACAAAAATGTTGTTCGATTTAAGTTGTTATTCAGGCAAGAAAAATAGGTTTCCAAAGTGTTTTGTGCTAGATGGCACAAGTTCCTGGGAGCAGACAATATTTCTAATAAGCTCAAGAGCTTAGTCCAGGTGCTGTTTGTCAATGTTTTCTGAGCATTTCTGAGATCACAGTGCAGCCCGAGCGGTAGGGAGTGGGGGGAATGCACCACCACACTTACTCAATGTTTTTTGCTTTCTGCATAAGACATTCTTTAAAAGATACATTTAAAGAAATGAAGATGGGAATGACATGCAACTTGCAATTGCTTTTCTTAGCCCTGGGAGAAAATCTTTACTTTAGCTGTAGTCACTGTTAACAGTGAGTTAAAAGAGGAAAGAGCAATAATATTGGAAAGAGAAAATTAATTTTGAACTGGCATAAGAATCTGCTTTTTTTTCCAGCTAGTTAGGGTTTTTTTTTAATAACACTCTATTGATGTTGGGAAAGAAATAATGGCTTCGACTGTCTTTTAAATATTTTAAGTTATTAAGCTGATATGAGAATGACTTGGTACTGTGTAATTTAACTGTGTATGAGAACAACCTGCTCTAAGAGACGATGTGCTGTCTGTTAATTACTTCTTCCTGTAATGATGTACATGATTTTTAAACGAAGGGAAAACTTGATGCAGGCCCAGCCATAAAAAGTGATGATTTTCTAAATTAATAAGGAACAGTATTCCTTTAAGACTGCTGGGTTAGCCTCTGAGGAGCATGAAAACACTAAGCAAAATGTATTTCCTGCCCTCCATGCACGCCCTTCCCCAATCACTGGAAGTAATATTCCTGTCAGACAAACACAGCCATGCAGTGCCAGAATTATTAGATAAATAATTGGAAACAGAAATACAAGTCAATACAATGAATTTCTATTGACTCCCTTTACTCCTTATTCGCATGAACAAAGTAGATGGCGATTTTGTATTCTGATGGTCAGGTCTAAACAGCTTTGAGTGGTGTTTTATTTATAGAGCACTTGGTTGCTTATAAGGTGAATTAAAGTGCAAATTGTGGTCAGGATTAAAACTGACTTTTTCATAGCTGATAAAATAGCATCAGTAGCCCGGTCTGGGTGTATGAATAAAGTATAGACTGGTAAGATGAGTTTTGCTGCTGTACTTCAGACTGTCCCCCATATGGGATGAGTCAGAATTTATTCTTGGAATCTGAAGAAGTTATGTTTGTAATTCTGGAGTCAAAACCAAACTGGAGAGCATCATGGCGACAGTCTTAATCCATGAAGTATTTGGTCTTGATTTTGAAGAGATGTGTCAATGTATGAGTGGACTATGTCCTAGGCAGCTGCCTTTCCAGACTTTGGCGCATTTTTGGAGTATGATCTATATGACCAACTGGATCTGCTCAGAAAGAGTTATTTTGTAAACACTGAAAGCTGAAGAGGCATATGTAAAATCAACAGCCATTCTGGTATATAT
The DNA here is from genome assembly GCA_013396875.1 of Vireo altiloquus. NCBI lineage: Eukaryota > Metazoa > Chordata > Aves > Passeriformes > Vireonidae > Vireo > Vireo altiloquus. Next base: position 2,268 of record VZRF01000549.1, read on the forward strand.
GATGTACTTTTTATGTTACACACGAGGTTTACTTTCTATAACTATAGCTTTTTTCCTAAATAAGTAACTTTCTTTTCCCTTTATTTAAGTCTGCTTGGAGTAACAACAGAATCAAATAGGCAACATGAAACAATTGTATCATTTAACTAATCCTCTCCAGCAATATTCGTACAAATTATTTATATGGTAATCACATCAATAGTGATCTGTAGATAATGCCAGTTGCTCTTCAGACATTAATTGGGCTAAGGCTTTGTGGCAGTTAATATTAGAACTCATTCATGTTAGTTTAAATACTTAGTTGCATTTAATTATAGATTTGTTTGTGAAAAAACAGGTGCACCTTTTCCTCATCTTAGTTAGTCTGCCATTTGAAATATGCAGCAGAAGTTTTCTGCACTGGGCAGAGTTATCAAAGGTTTTGCAGATGTAATCACACAATCTTTGATTATTTGTTGGCCTTTGAATTATCTTCTCCGATCTTTGAGACAGTAGCGAGAAAAACTGTGCATCTCTGTCTTATCTCTGTCTGATAGTATGTGCATTCATAATTATCACAATAGATAAAGAGTTTCTGGGTGAATTACACAGCAGATCCATCATCATTACACTTCCAAGTGTATGATTGGGACAGAAATTTGGCTGTTAGCCATCCCATTGACATGGCTTAACTAATGGGATCAGTCTTGAAGCAGTTTGAATCAAAATTTTCTTTCCCCAGGGAACAGAAGTCACAAGGCATGTTCCAGCCAGCTGATATGATAAATTATTAGATTTTTTTTGTGCCAACCAGGGATGGCAAATTTTTTACCTTTCACAGAAAGAGATCTAAGGAGCAGCTTGTTTATTTTTTCCTTCTTTGGGTTTTTCTATTAATGTATCTTTTCCAAGACAGTGAGTGCTAATTCCAGTAAAATGATCCTCATGAAAGGGAAGCCACCTCTTCTGGAAGTGTAGTTTTGTTGAGTTGGACTTTGCTACAAACCTTTGCAAAATTCAGGTCTGCTGAAAACTGAACTGAATCTCTTCTTACTGTTAAATAAAGAAGAAATAATATGAAAAGGACCTGTACTGCAAGAGTACCGTATATGTATTGCATATATGAAAGCTAATATACAAGGCAGGAGGTATCCTGCCACTTTATATTAAAAAAGTAAAAGTTAAGACATTTTTCATTACAAGTATAACATTTCTATCTCAAAAAAGTTCCATGTAACAGAGATGATGAGTTTAAGGATGGAGTGAATGAGGAGCATAGGGTTGGGAGCCATGCAAGGGACAAGAAACAACAAGTAAGCCAGGGCATGATAGAGAGTCACTTGGTTTAAGGGGATGGCAGTACTGACAGAAGTTGGAAGAATGTAGCTTGCTAGTCAGAGTGAAAGGAATAGACAGCAATAGCTGAGGTGTGATAACAGAAAGGAACGTAAGACACAGATTTGTATTATTGGGGAGATTCAAATAGGACAGCCTAGGCAAAGCAAACTTGAAAACAATGTGTTTCCTTATGATACTTATTGTGATTAACTTGTGCAAGTAACAAGAGTTTATTTTTCTTAACTACCATTAAAATTTTATTTTTTCCTCACGTTGAGAATCCTGTATTTCTTATTACATCATATACTTTATGACTGTGTGTCTTGCCTTTAGGCCCACCCAGCATCTTAGAGATGAGATGGCTCCTGACTGGTTGTAAATATATTTATCCCTCTGCTTAGGAAGGGATGACCTCTCTGCGTAATAACATTCAGAAGACTGACGTAGGAAAAAAATACATTGTTGGAAGATATATTAGCTCACTTCTTTCTTGTTCTATCACTATTTTACAGATAGTAAGAACATCAAGATTGCAAAAAATCAGTTGGTACACAGTCAGCAAAATAGAAAAAACTGTTTGTGGGTTGGCTGTTATGAGATTTTTTTAGTCATTCATATGGGCTTCTATTTTTCATTAAGGGGGTCTTTAATATAATTTCAGATCATTGAACACTCCATTCCTGTTCTATCCAAACATTGACTACTGCATAGTTAATAACCTCAATTTAACCTATTTGGTTCTTAAGTTAACAGCATTGAAATCACTAGAAGTGTAAAATTTCTGGGAATTAATTGTGTTATTTAATTCTGAAAGTGAAAAAAAGATACAAGATGTTTAAACTTTCTCTTAATAGGAAAATATAATAGATCTTTTGCATTGTGTTGAAATATGTTCACTGTATAAACAATATTTTCTTTTAAAAACAGCTCTAGAAGAGTCTCAAACTCTTCAGCATTGGAATATGCCATTTAAAATTTGTAAAATCTTAGCAGCCTTATCAATGCAAATAGAGAGATGAAGTCTACACAAAGTCTTAGATAGTTTGTTTTGTTTCAATCAGTTGCTAGCATTGAGTTTGTAATGTTCTCAGAAATTAGTAATTTTATCAACCAGACAATCACTTGATCTGTCACATTTTACAGACTGTGTCAGACTTTGTGTAGGTTATATTTCTCCACTTGCATCTAGAAGGATGATGAAATTTTAAAAGTTATAAATGGCATATACCTTTGATGCAGAGTTTGAGACTCTGCTAGGACTGTTTGTAAAACAAAACCAGTTTTATAAGGCTTAGTCTACTGGGAGAAAGGTGAGGTCAAAAATATCATTGTATGTCCATGCTTCCTTGTATGATGTACTGACCACAAAATCAGCTTCATTCCTTTGTTGAAAAGGAGCAAATTATGCCATGCCTTTCTAACTCAGCAATCCAAAAAATATTCTCTTGTAGGGAAAATATAAACAACAAATATATAGACAAAAGTAGTTAAAGATGAATTACTACTGTAAAACAGTTAAGATTAGCGCATATTTCTTCCATTTCTTAAAGTAGATGCTGTAATGAACAGTAAATATAATATAAAATTATAATATAAAAATCAAAATTGAAACTGCAGTGATTGAAAACTTTTATGACCAATACATGAAAATGCTGGCAATTTGTGTTGTTTTGGTTTGCTATTTTGTCTGATAATTACCTCAGCACACTTCAAAATGTGTCATTAAGTATGACAAAAAATCTATCATCATCACATTGAAGATTACATTCTCTAATGCTGAAAGCTACATCACTTTTTAGGAAATAGAAAATTTTATGTCTGATTTTAATGTCTGTGTCTAATGGTCACTTTTTAACCTGTGCTTAACTTTCCTTTCAGGAAAAGGAGCCTGAAAGAATACATAGAGATTTTGAAACAAGAAGTGTGAAAAGTGTGAAACAAATCCTTCTTCTGCCCAGGCCCCCAGTTGTGCTACATGATGTAGGTTATTTAACCATTTTGTCTCTCATTTTTTCCTTTGTAGACAATGAAAACACGATATTATATGTTTAATAATGCTTTGTTTTGATTAAATTCTTTAACAATCATGATGAAGATTTTAATTTAATTTTAAAATTTAAGTTAATTTAGTAGATATAAAAGATGTTAAAAGACATAAAAGATGTTTTGAAAAAAAATATAAATTGCAACCTTACTTCATTACTTTTTCAGCTAAAACTGTTAGACTTGTAATACTTTCACAAATTATTCCAGCTGACCTAACCCTGAGGTAAGTGAGACTGCTTATTGTTACTTTCTTTTCATTGTTACTGTGTGCTTTTACAATGTTTTGAGCAGTTATAAAGTAAATGTTCTTGTTGGCAGAAGTTCTGTAAACTTGTTGGGTGGTTTAAATAATTGAATTCTTTTGGAGCTGTCAAAATAATATTTCAGTGTTTCAGTCCCAATGATCTGGAAGAATCTATTCATAAATATATCCAGGAAAATAATGATCTCATAGGAAAGAGATCAACAAATTCCAATATATAAGTTACAGAGAATAAGGGTAGGTAAGAGAGTCCTTAGAAGAAAAGAAACATTTAATTCTCTGTATGAATCAGAAAAGTCTGACAAGTTTCAGTATCTGTGTTAACACAGTATTAGCACAGAATCTGTCTTCCAAATCTTTCAACTGATCTGTGTTACAGTATGATTAATGTACATCCATAGTAAGTTAAGGAAACAGGTAACAAAATTTTTAGAGGAATTTCTTGGCTACCTAAATTGGTAGAACGCACTCTGCAAAAGAGAGGAAATAAATAGGTTGTTTAAGAAAAAGAAGTGGGGATTTGGAATCCTGAGTAGCCTGTATTTGAAGGAAGTGTTCATAGCTCTAATGATTCTTAGTTAACTGACAAGACACATTACCTCCATAGGTGCTAGGAAAGCCATTCACTGAAGTCCTCACTGTAATAAAATATAAATTGTGATCAATATGATATTTTATTTGGAACTTGGTTTTTAGTATAAAACAACTTTGGTTGTTTTCTATACATTAGTATTAGTACAGATATATTTTAACATAATTTCTATCTTCATTCTTACATGACTTGTAGGAATGTTACGACTCAGGGTTCCTCTAGAGTGGGCATAAGCATAAATTACCATGTGAGAATCTTGCTTTTAGTCATGACCTAACCTTGACTGTGCTTGTGTTCTTTTTGATCTGTGTCTTTTCCTATTTCTTATTCCTTCTTCTGTTGCAGAAAGCCCTATATCCTTTTAACTTTGTTTTTATCTTGCCCCGTATTCCTCCAAAAGGAATGGACTTGAAATCTTTGTTGTTTATTCACTAGTAATTCTTTTAAAAGAATTTTAAGTTTAGATTTTTCACATCAGTCATTATTCTTTTTTGAGGATTTGTAGTTATTTCTTTCTGTGTTTTGCAGCTGAAAAGGTACTTATAAAAATTAATTAATTAAATTTTAAGGTAGTTGTGAAAATTAACTTCCTTTCCTAACTATAGTCCTTTTCTTTTCCTTTATACAGACATAAAATACATGATGTCAGCACAACTGTGTTTGCAACTGTCACCTGTTTCAAACTTGCTAAGAATTAACACTGGGGGTTTTCTGTAAGTACTTTGTCTAATAACATCAGCTGTCTTTCTAGATGTGGTTGTATTTCTAGTAAAAGTCTAACTCCTAGATGAAACTCCTTCATCATTAGGATTTAAAATGTCTAATTAATGGTTTGGTTGTGTATTAACACTATTTTTAAACGTGTAAAATATTTCATAGCAGTGATTTCACAGAGCCTTGATAACACGAGCTGCTCCTAGTCTTTACAGACTGAACACTTTTTTAAAAATAATTTAAACAGTCTGTCATTTTCCAAAAGCCTCTTAGTTTCTTTTCAATGTATTTTTCATGTGCACATTTTGTGTGGTTCAGTCACCTGTGTAAATAACAGCTTTCTCAGAAATGAAATGAGCAAATAATTACTAATAGTTTTGCATAATCATTATTTTATTCAAAATAACTTTTCACAAGTTACTCAAAAACATGAACCATGAGGAGACTGAAGTACAAACAATATTCAACAAATGCTCTTACTTCGATTAACTGTGGTTGTGCTACTACACCTACTACCTCTTGCTGTATTGTACTATCGTACCATCTAAGAAAATTGATGCTGTCTCTCTTATTGCATTCTTTCAATCCAGTTTACTTTCTTTCTTTCTTTCTTTTTTTCTTTCTTTCTTTTTTTCTTTCGGGTGTAGCCTGTAGGAAAATAAGTCAAATTATACAGTCTACTTTTTTTCTGAAAGTAATAGAATTTATAGTTTTTCCCACTTCCTGGGACTAAATTGACAAACATGGGCCAGTCAGAAGAATTCTTCATCATTGTTTGTTGGGAGTTTAAAAACCAAACTAACTAAGCAAAGCCAAAAAGACCCCTCAAATCCCACGGTAATTTTCTTTACATTTGAAGCCCCTGTTCCTGAAGATGAAAGGTCAATGTCATGGGAAATTGTCTTCATAGTTGTGCTAACCTGATCTTTTTTGTCATGTAAGCTTGTACACTTGAGGTATTTGAAAAAGAAAATTGAAAACTGATGTATAACCATATTTAATAGGAAAACAGTTATATGAATGGAGTGATGTATTCTTGGTGACCTGTGTTGCTTAGAAACAAACTGCTGTCTTGTCAATTGATTAAATCCTTGTCTATTGATTGTTTTTTACTGGAAAGTCCATTGCAATGCCTGACTCAGGCTTGAACATTCCTCCATTAACCATGAGGTCAAGCTACTGTCTGCTGCTTTCCTTTCTTCAGTCTCACTTCATCTCAACTAAAATCACTCAGATACCTCTTAGTGAGCATTTCTTACATAAATTTACAGTTATTAGTACTGAATTTACCTTATGCAAGTTGGGTTATAACACACATGATCACATAGTGCTTTTCTGTTATATTAGCCAGTGCACACAAGAAAGGATTTTTTAACAGCATTTTGTTTTCCTATTAAATTAGTTTATATGTGGCCAGGTAATTAATCTGCCACTAGGAAGTTACCCTGTCAGCATTGTTTGAAGAAATTTAAACCAATGAAGTAGTTTTTTATAGGATCTCTTCTATGTGTTGTAGTACTGCATGCTTTTGGTGAAGTACAAGAAGTTATCTGGGTAGACTTACTGTTTTAGTTGGGCTTTTTTTTTCTATTAGTTACTGAACAGTATTTCTAGAATCACAACTTCCTTATTCAGCTACAGATCTGATTTTTTTTGTCTTGTTTCACGCTTGATCTTAATGTGAAATCCTTCTTTTATCATAGCCGTCTGCCATATGTATTTATGTAAAATATTGCTGCAGTGTATAGTTTCTTACCATCTAATTTCTATATCCACCTTTAAACTTGTTCCCAAACTTCTCACTTTACACCCCAAATGCCTCCCTTTCTATGCTAGCCCTTATTGTCCGCTTGTTAAATTTTCAAATGGTATTTTTTTGCTTTCTCTTATTTTGTATTTCCCACTTGATAGGACTTTATAGAAACATTCAGTAATTCCCTTACATTCCATGTGTTCTTACTGTGACTTTTACTCCACTAATTCAAGAACTAAGTTTCAAAAGTGTTCAACCTACTTACAGAATGTCCTTGAAGTAAGTAATTGTAACAAGCTCAGTAGAAGTAAGAGTGTACAGAAGATCTTCACAGCTCTCATTTTTTTCCCTACAATGACCTACAGAAAATAGCATTAAATAATATATTTTCAGGTGGGATATATCTTAAATCTGGACATCACATGTGTTTCTGGATACTGTGGTAACTGCTCTTGTGTTGTCAGGGAAACAGCCTTGTGCTCAGTAGGCAAAACCAATGAGGATTAAGCAAAGCTATAATATAGCTAAGTCCCTGTGACCTTATCAGGATCAAGATCTGTCAGTTCTTCACTTTGCAAGTGTCCCTCAGGAGTGAGGGAGATATGCGCAAGTAAAAGCATACCTGCAGTATGCCTGATATAAGTATCAGACTTGGAGTATTCTAAGAAGTGAATGCATTTCTCAGTTAGATGGATTAAAAGACTCTGTTTGTGTAAGTAAAATCTTTATAAACTAAATGATAGAAAAGTTTTCATGTGAGCTGTGAATGTGAATGAGATAACTGAAATATGATGAACTCCAGAGTCTCTTTCATCTTTGTTGAAAAGTCACACAAAATATAGCAATATAAAAGTAAATTAAAGTCACAGGGATAAGAAACAAAGTATGTAGCACTGTGGGATGCAGAGTAGTTGTCAACAGTTTTCAGCACAGTGTTCTTCTTTAGTAATAAATATTGATGCATGTGTCACTAAAGTAAACTCACACTCCAATATAAATGTCTTAGTTCATCCCAGTTCTTTGTATTAAAAGTAGTTAAACATTTTGTGCTTAAGTATTTTTGGTTTTCGTTTCTAGTGCAAAATAGAATGTTACACATTAGTTGAATTTTCATAAAAAATGAGTGAAGGAGCAACTACATTTTACATGCTTTGGTAGTCTCTAGAGTTTATTGTGCTTTTCTTTCTTGTATTGTTGTGTAACATGGAACATGATTTAATGTCTTTTTTAATTATTCCTAAGCTTTAATTATTAATCTGCATGTATCAACCATTATATATATTTTTTAAGTACCTCTTGTGTTACATGTCCATTATTAAAAGAAAAGTTCAAATCAATGTTAGTTCATCTGCAGAAAATGCCATATGAACCTTTTTCATTAGTGCTACTGTCCCATGTCTTGTGCTGAGAAGGGAGCATCTGAGGCAAAGTGTGAAAGGAGACATCTGATTATGATAATGGCTTGACTTCTAACATTACCTTGTGATTTATTTTCTTTCTTAGTGGTTTGGTTTTTTTTCGTTCAAGTTAATCTAAATCTCTGGCCAAAGCCAGTGGATTTTGTTAATTTTGATTATTCCTTTCTGCCATCCCAGTCCTTTTTCTCAGTGGTCCTGTATTTCATTCTTTTTTATATCTAATTATTTAAAATACCTGTGTGTTTGGCTCAGAATGATTGTCTTTACCACTTCATCAAAGTTACAGAAAATTTCTGTAAATAAGATACTTCTTATCAAAGTGAGTTCAGGCATTTTGCAGCATGTTTAAAGCCATTATAGAAAACTTGATATTGCCCTGATTTCATTGCTTCATTTCTGAGAGTAGCCACTTTCCTGATAAAAGATTTCTATCAGAACGTCAGGGGAATAAATGAAGAGGACAGTGAAGACTTGGCCACTTCTGTGAGTTCAATATGATGTCAGCCTTCTTAACTATGTAAAATGTGCAATAGAAAAGTTAGAGATGAGAGCATATTCAATACTATAAATATTTAATGCTTACAAATTTAAGAACAGAACAACATCAAAGTTTTTAGAATATATGCAGCAGTTGACTTAGGCTGATGCTTAAGTTTTGGGAGAAAAATGCACTGTGATGAAAAACAGCACTTTAATTTGTTCAGTTACAGGATTAGGAAACATTTTGTATATTTCTCATTCCTGTTTCTTCTTTTATTATTAATTTTTTACTTTTAGTTTTCAAGTCAAGTACAGAGCTGCAAACTTTTCTTAATGTATTATCTACATCCCAAACTCTTCTCCCTTCTTGCATTTTTCCTAATTTTGTACAAATAAATCTGTCCTTATTTTCTCTTGGTCCACCCTCTATTAGAGCTCACCAGTATGAATGACCTTGACCAGTAATGACTAATTTAGAAAACAGTAAGTAGAATCCAAGTGTTTCTTTTTTTTTAAAGCAGCTATCTAGTTTAACAGTGTTCCAGTAAATTACTGCAAGTTATCTACTACCCTGCTGCTTTCTGAGATAATCTACAATCCTGAACAATAGTGATAGCAGCAGCAGTCTCTCCAGTTGTTTTGTTTGTGGACAAAGAGGCAGATCAGCCTTTCCCAGCTCATGGAGTGCGTTAGGTGAATCCAGGACGTGTCATCCTCCCTGTGCATGTGCTATGCAACTGATCCGTGAGTGCATAACAGGTCTAAGATATTTCTGAAGCTGTCGATTTACAGCAGACCATCTGTGCTTGGCCCAAAGCCACGTGACCAGGTGTTCCAACTAGTTTAGCAGATATCTATTCTTCCATGTGACATGCTGGCAAATACAGTTTTCTCATTCCATTTTAAATTACTGGTGTTACTCTGGTTCATCTATTCTAAATACTATGTGCTATGGACATTTAATTCTTTTCATAAATTCAGACATTAATTCAGAAGTAGTCATTGGAAAAATGTTACGGTGAAGTCAGCTTAATTCTGTAATATCAATATGGAGGAAACCAGAACTAGACTTACAGTACTCTACTCATGTCTGATTTTTCTTCCTCTTTTATCTTATATGGCTACTGACAGTGCTGTAAAATACAAGAACAGTTTACAAAATCAAAATGTTCACATTTGTCATATATTGACAACAAAACCCGAGGAAAAAATGAGGTTATGGAAGACCTCAGGTGTTTAGGTTGCTGTTGTCAAAAGACTGAACAGAGGACTGTACTTTTCATTGAAATAAAGCATAATGTCCAAGCTGTAATTCAGTCCAGTGATCTTCTCAAGTCTAATTCTTGTGAAATATATGTCCAAAGATTCTGGAACATTAATTCCATTGTTTTTATGGGATTATGTTTTTATAGGCATAGACTGCATTGATTATTTCTGCACTGCATTGTAATATTTTGAATTTGGTGCACTATACATAACAGAAATATGCAAATCTGTATGTTGGGTACTTTTTTTTTTTCCTATGCTTATTTTTTTCTCATTTACCTTTAGACTTCTGATGTACATGTTTAAGAGTTAAATTTCTCATGAGGGTAACTTAGTAGCCATAAATCACTTTCTGAATAGGTTTGTATGAGTGAAACACTCAGCCTTGGAACACTCTTATTCATGTTATGAAATACAGATGCTATGGTGACTATATGAATTAACTGATGAGTGGTTTCTTAAAAAAAGGACATCTAGCAATATGCTGTTGTCTGTCTCAGTTTTAAGTGAAAGACTGTCAGCCACAGCAGCTGTCTGTGAATAACTGAATGTATTTGTAGTTGCTATCTTTGTGTCACTGCAATAATAAGTAGCAATAGATATATAATCCTAACAGAAATCAAAGACACTAACAACTAACCAGGATTATCTCATGCTTTTGAAAATTGCTTGCCCTATTTTTTTAATATGGAAGATGATGCAAAATATTTATATCAGCATATTTGTATTCCTCTGGGTACTTGACTGCATTTTTTTATCATTTGCTCCATTAGTATTTATTTTACTTGTGTTTTATATACAAAAATAATCAAACAAATAGAAAAATAGCTAGCAGTAGGCTTTAGATCTATAGATATTCTTTACAACCAACCCACTGTGTGTGTGTTTTTTGAATATATGTGTGGTTTACACATTGATTTTTGAATTTACAACCCAGTTTAGTCTTAGATAGAGGATCAACCCAAAACTTCAGCTGTAAGACTGTTATCTTTGACTTTATATCCTCCTTAAAGTCAAACTGTTTGACAGCAGCAGTAGTTAATCATGTTGCCTTGAGGCTTATTGTCATCCAACAAGCAGCATGCGAGCTAGACAGTGCTTAAGGGTGCTCCCTTATGGTTCACTTCATCTTTCAGGAGACGACAAATGGCTTCAAGTGGGGAGTAGTAACTAAATGCCTCCTCCCATGCCTGTCCACATCCTAGCTCTGAGTGCAAGGAGGCTGATGTAGATGTACAGAACAGTGAAGTCGTAGCTCTGCACTGAGGGAAAGTGAAGTGTAGCTCTCACAGCTGTCCTCTCTCTGTAAAAAGGGAATGTGTTTCATTTCAGAATCAAAGTAGTAATTGGCTTAATTACCTGTAAAAGCTGTGTAATACTTGCCAGCAATGCATAATGTGCTACCTTATAATTTCATTTTCAAACAGTTTAAAAAGGGAATATTTGGGGAAGCCTCAATGCTTTTTGGGCTTTTTGATCTCTTGGTGTCATGCACATTTGCAGATTATTTCTTAAAACAGTATAAAACATGCATGTTTTCCACTATTACTTTTATTTGAAGCACCAGTGTTTCAGTTTAACGTTTCAGAAGTGATAGAATCAAGTCCTGAAAATATTAATAAGAAAATTGAGAAAAATTCAACTGATTTGCTAACATTCTTTGCTGTCCCCATTTCAAGTCTGCAATTTAGGTAAAACCTCAGTAAATGCTGGTGATGCTTCCTCTGAGAGATATTACATTCTTCAGAAGTAATAATATTCAGCCTGCTTCAGCCTGAGAAAAACACACAGAGGATCATTTGGCTTACCAATTCTGTTTTTTAAGGGAATTAACAGGTCCACATTCAAGAATGTGATTATTTCAGTGCTCGTTGCTTAGGATTTATATTGAGGCACATGGTTGCTAACATAAAACTATTCTGCTTCCTTAGGAAAAGGTATTTAAGTCCTTTCAGGCACAAAAACACAGAAGTGGCTGCACTGGACCAAAGCTGTTTATTTTTCCTATATTCAGCCTGTGATTGGAGTTCATAACCCATTCTACAGACAAAAAGGCAATATTGCACTTACAGAATAATCATCTTAATAAAGAAAATTTCATGTTAGGTTCTTGCTGCTTGTGAGGCTTGATTTATATGCAAAAACTGCTCAGCTGAATGCATTGGAGTAAATGAAGAAATGGTGAAAGTTACTTCTTAGTTCTCTTGAGTAATGGAGAACAGTATGACAAATAGAAGGAAAAAAATAAAGAGGGGCCCACAAATTGACAGTGACACAAGTAGCTGACAGTGTCTTCTGAATGGTCAGTATTTGATGGTTATTGCCTGAAAGTACAACAAAGAAATTGGGTAAAATACAGGATAAAATTTTAGGGAGAGGATATGATTGTCTGTTGAGAACATAGTGAGAGCCTTTGATATATTGTAAGGGGAAGCAAGAGATTTTGGGATATTGAGTGATGTTAATTACATGTCCTGATACACAGGTTAGATAACAGTTGTAAGAGTTCTCATACGAGATATCTGAAAAGCTTCACATTCAGCCTCTGACAGTAAACAAGACAAGCACTGCAATGCTTACTTTCAGCATTTTTTTCTGCACTTTGGAATTTACAGTTTCTGAGTCATAGCAGCCCAGTATATTTTCATTGCATCATGTGTTGTTTTATAAGCCCACATTGTTTTTTCCTACATTAGAGAGTCTAGGACTTTTTTTCTTTTTTGTAGGGTTTTTTTTTCCTACACCTTTCCTTGTATTTTTAACATTATATTAAAATTTTTGCCTGAATTCCTTCTGTTATTTTTGTATTCTTCCTGGGTTTTTTCTTTTTTGATAGAGTATTTTTTAAACTGAAATCAGTAATACTATTATAGATATGCCTTTGATTTCTGTAGTCCATATGAACACTAATAATACTGTCTTCAATTCTATTCTTAGAGCATTTGTATTAAAGAGGGAGATTTTTTGTTAGTAGGTTTCTTTCTCAGTACATGCATTTGATTTTATCTTCATTATTGGTACAAGTACTTGTTTTTTTTTTCTGTCAGAGTCCACTGTGTTTGTAGTTACCAAGAAAATTGTATTTGCTAATGTGATTTTCGAAGTGGAAATGAAATCTGTGCATGTTCTCTTGGTTATAGAGCAGAGCTCAGATACAAAGCATAGTCAACTTGCATGTCTTATACCCTGGTGCTTGTGGAGGTAGGACTAGAGGTTCTTTCTGTTATCTCAGTCATTTATTTCTCCCAGTAGATTCCTCTTCATTTGAGATAATAGAACTTCTAAGAGTTGAGGTTAAAAACACCCAATTTAACAGAGCAATGTGACGTTTGGACAACCAGAATCACAATTAGGCAAGCAGATACTTTTCATCCAGTCGTCTCTTTTGTCAGGTGTCTGATACATTCCTAAGTGTTCAGGATTGTGAGTCTCAAGCCTACTGAATTCCTTAGCCTATGATATTAGGTCTAGTTCATAGGTCCCACACTGTCTAGCAGGGCACATTCATTATGCACAGGGTAAATGTCACCCTGAAGCTTCGTCCAAGAATTTTCAACTTATGTGTCTTTTAAATCTTCTAAAAATAAAATATATGAACTTCAGTAGAACCCAGCAGAAAAAACCTAATCACTTGCAAATTTTACACTGTACTAGACACAAGTGATACTTACCTTTCTTCTGCAAGTAAAACATATGCTTTTCCCTTTCAAACTCTTTTCAAATATCAGACTTCGGTTTTGGCTAAGGCAGAAACTTAGACTGGTTATAACAGGTATTGGGTCTGCAGGAATGACAGGTATTAGATACATAAATTCCTGTTTTACTGACTATGTCAGCCACACATAAACCTTTAATGTAATCTGGCACTTGTACATGACTCTGCTGCATCACATTTTCTTAACAAGGTTCTGTTTAAATTTCCCATCTATTCACTGGCATTTTGACAACTCCAGAAACAGGTCTGGCAGGATTTTTTAAAATAAATATTCTAATCTGTTTTACAATGCTGCAGTTTTATATTTTTCATGGTAGTTTTCAACTCAGCTTTCCCATACAGCTGTGTTAATGTCTTTGATTACTTCATTTCAGGTAAAAATTCCCTCTACATTTTATTTCTCTTGGCATGTCTGCAGTAGATGTCTCCTACCTTCATGAAAGGAATTGGGTAGGACTCTAATCTGTGGTCAAAAATGTAAACAGAACTGTATTTCAAGTTCTGCAATTCTTGGATTGAATAGCTCAGTTGGAAGGGACCTACAATGATCATCTGGTCCACCTTATTTTCACAGAATCATAGAATAGTTTGGTTTGGAAGGGACCTTAAATATCGCCTAGTTCTAACCCCCTGTCGTGGGCAGGGACACTTTTCACTAGACCAGATTTCTCAAAGTCTCTTCCAACCTGAAGGAGCCTTGAACAGCTTCTGAAACAGGGCATCCACAGCTTCCCTGGGCAACCTCTTCCAATGCCTCACGAGCCTCCCAGTAAAGAATTTCACCCTAATATGTAGTATAAACTTAACTCCTTCAGTTTAATGACCTTGTCCTGTCACTATATGCCCATATAAAAAGTCCTTCTCCATCTTTCCACATTTTATGTACTGGAAGCCTGCTCTAAGATCTCCCCAGAGCTTTCTTTTCTCCAGGCTCCACCAGGTCTGTGTCCTTATATTGGAGGCCCCAGAGCTCCCCAGGCAGAGTCTCACAAGACCAGAGCAGAGGAGGAGAACCACTTCCCTTGATCTGCTGGCCACATCATTCTTTGGATGCAGCCCAGGACACAATTGACTTTCTGGGCTTGCAAGCACATGTCACTAGGTCATGTTGAACTCCTCATCCTCTTGCAGCCCCAGGCTCTTCTCCCTAGGTCTGCTCTCAATCCTTTCTCATCCCAGCCTGTACTTGTGCTTGGGATCGACCATGACCCAGGTGCAGGATCTTGCCCTTGATCTTGTTGAACTTTAAAAGATTCACACAGACCCATCTCTCAAGACTGTTACATGTTCAGTCCNAAGGAGCCTTGAACAGCTTCTGAAACAGGGCATCCACAGCTTCCCTGGGCAACCTCTTCCAATGCCTCACGAGCCTCCCAGTAAAGAATTTCACCCTAATATGTAGTATAAACTTAACTCCTTCAGTTTAATGACCTTGTCCTGTCACTATATGCCCATATAAAAAGTCCTTCTCCATCTTTCCACATTTTATGTACTGGAAGCCTGCTCTAAGATCTCCCCAGAGCTTTCTTTTCTCCAGGCTCCACCAGGTCTGTGTCCTTATATTGGAGGCCCCAGAGCTCCCCAGGCAGAGTCTCACAAGACCAGAGCAGAGGAGGAGAACCACTTCCCTTGATCTGCTGGCCACATCATTCTTTGGATGCAGCCNTGGATGCAGCCCAGGACACAATTGACTTTCTGGGCTTGCAAGCACATGTCACTAGGTCATGTTGAACTCCTCATCCTCTTGCAGCCCCAGGCTCTTCTCCCTAGGTCTGCTCTCAATCCTTTCTCATCCCAGCCTGTACTTGTGCTTGGGATCGACCATGACCCAGGTGCAGGATCTTGCCCTTGATCTTGTTGAACTTTAAAAGATTCACACAGACCCATCTCTCAAGACTGTTACATGTTCAGTCCCTCTGGATGCCATCCTTTCCCTCCAGTGTGGTGACCACACCACACAGCTCAGTGTCATCAGTGAGGGTGCCCTTGATCCCCCTGTCCGTGTCACCAGCAAAGATGTTGAACAGTGCTGGTCCCAACACGGACCACTGACCACATGTCACTGGTGATGTCCTTCACTTGGACATCAAACCATTGACTAAAACTCACTGAGTTCAACCATCCAGCCCATCAAGATATTCAAAACTGATTCCTGTTCTTAGAACTCTCTGTGGGTTCCTATGCCCCCATGAAATCTGTTCCTTAGGATCTGGGGGTTTTCTAAGCATAAACCATCTACAGATCACACTGATTTGCTTACCCATTATAATTGCAGTCTTTACTAATAATTTTAAGCTTAGAGTCTAATATAAACAACTTGTGTGTAGTATTACTTAAATACACAATTAATTTTACTTTTTCTGAAGAAATAGTGTTGGTAAGCCTTCAGGTTAGTAGTCCTTTTTTTAAACAACTGTGGGTCTTGAGAGGATATGATTAAAACCCCTGCTGTTAATGGAAGAATGACTATACCAGGATCACTGAGTGTAAAATTTGTATTTAAGTTCTGCTCCTTCTGTGTATTGACTTTCATTCCTTTTTTTCTAACTCAGAGTATTATTAGACGATAGTCTAAATTAATAAGTCTGAATTTTCATCTGCTTAAAATCATCAAAAATCACTTCAAAACAATGTAGTCAATTACCCTATTGAGTTTTAAAAAAGAAGAATAAAACCTTACAAAAAGTATGCCTATTTTTGGAAGATATTTAAATATAAAATAGTTGGCTTTATCAGGTATGAGAAACCTATATTTAGTAGAATTACAAATTTTTGAAAATATATTATTAGTTAGTTATTATTGTGGCTTCTTGATGGCTTCTTTAAAGAATAATTCTGTATTCTTTGTCCACGTATATTTATCATATTTTTTCCATTCTTTTTCATTATTAAAAAATACTTGTATTTTCTTTTGTTCTCTATCTTCCTTAGCTCTCTTAAATCTCTCCTTGTGTTCCATTCTGTGGATCACTTTACGTGTATAAGTTACTTGTTAAAACTGTCCCTCTCAGAAATCTAGGGAAGGGTGATACAATTCAAATGTTGTTATTGATGCTAAAACGAAATACAATGCTATTTAATTGATTCTAATAGTTAAGCACAGGGCACAGTGTTAGAGTCACAGACTCATAGACTCATTTTCATTGGAAACAATCTTAAAGTTCATAGAGTCCATTAAGTCAGTCTGAACCAGCAGCAAAAGCAGCAGCTGTGAGAGAATGAGAGAACTAAATCTCAGGATGCCATTGGTTCAGTGTTTCTTCTTTATGTATGATTTGTTATTTTCCTAAGATACTGCAGAAATTGTTTAAATAAATTGTCTGTTTAGTTGTCATTTAATATTCACTTATCTTGTGTTGCTGTGGCTGTTCTGTTCTGCAGCTTTTCCCACGGTGAACTGAACTAATTTACAATGTTGTCAGACTGCAAATGAGTGGGAAAGAGAACTAGAGCTTATCTTACATTCAGGGCTAAAGGAGGGGAACCTAGCCATGTACACTAGCAACCTGCTTTGGAAAACACTGGAATTAAGATGGGTTGCACATCAACACTAATAATTTAGTGACCTTGGAGGCATGTCCCTTCAACACGAGTGAGTCCTTTTCACTCAGTTTTGGCAATTTGCAATAGTTCATTTTGTTGTTCTGTTCCAGATCTTCTATTGTTATGTGCATTTGAAACAGATTTTCCAATATATTCTCTGTAAGGAAAGCTCCTTCTGTTTGGTTTTTTTTCTGATGGTCTCTCATGGTCCCACTGAAAACTCTTCATGACACTTACAAGTCAATACTTTTTAACAAGGTCACTCATTTAATTTTTTTATTGAAATTANCTTTGGATGCAGCCCAGGACACAATTGACTTTCTGGGCTTGCAAGCACATGTCACTAGGTCATGTTGAACTCCTCATCCTCTTGCAGCCCCAGGCTCTTCTCCCTAGGTCTGCTCTCAATCCTTTCTCATCCCAGCCTGTACTTGTGCTTGGGATCGACCATGACCCAGGTGCAGGATCTTGCCCTTGATCTTGTTGAACTTTAAAAGATTCACACAGACCCATCTCTCAAGACTGTTACATGTTCAGTCCCTCTGGATGCCATCCTTTCCCTCCAGTGTGGTGACCACACCACACAGCTCAGTGTCATCAGTGAGGGTGCCCTTGATCCCCCTGTCCGTGTCACCAGCAAAGATGTTGAACAGTGCTGGTCCCAACACGGACCACTGACCACATGTCACTGGTGATGTCCTTCACTTGGACATCAAACCATTGACTAAAACTCACTGAGTTCAACCATCCAGCCCATCAAGATATTCAAAACTGATTCCTGTTCTTAGAACTCTCTGTGGGTTCCTATGCCCCCATGAAATCTGTTCCTTAGGATCTGGGGGTTTTCTAAGCATAAACCATCTACAGATCACACTGATTTGCTTACCCATTATAATTGCAGTCTTTACTAATAATTTTAAGCTTAGAGTCTAATATAAACAACTTGTGTGTAGTATTACTTAAATACACAATTAATTTTACTTTTTCTGAAGAAATAGTGTTGGTAAGCCTTCAGGTTAGTAGTCCTTTTTTTAAACAACTGTGGGTCTTGAGAGGATATGATTAAAACCCCTGCTGTTAATGGAAGAATGACTATACCAGGATCACTGAGTGTAAAATTTGTATTTAAGTTCTGCTCCTTCTGTGTATTGACTTTCATTCCTTTTTTTCTAACTCAGAGTATTATTAGACGATAGTCTAAATTAATAAGTCTGAATTTTCATCTGCTTAAAATCATCAAAAATCACTTCAAAACAATGTAGTCAATTACCCTATTGAGTTTTAAAAAAGAAGAATAAAACCTTACAAAAAGTATGCCTATTTTTGGAAGATATTTAAATATAAAATAGTTGGCTTTATCAGGTATGAGAAACCTATATTTAGTAGAATTACAAATTTTTGAAAATATATTATTAGTTAGTTATTATTGTGGCTTCTTGATGGCTTCTTTAAAGAATAATTCTGTATTCTTTGTCCACGTATATTTATCATATTTTTTCCATTCTTTTTCATTATTAAAAAATACTTGTATTTTCTTTTGTTCTCTATCTTCCTTAGCTCTCTTAAATCTCTCCTTGTGTTCCATTCTGTGGATCACTTTACGTGTATAAGTTACTTGTTAAAACTGTCCCTCTCAGAAATCTAGGGAAGGGTGATACAATTCAAATGTTGTTATTGATGCTAAAACGAAATACAATGCTATTTAATTGATTCTAATAGTTAAGCACAGGGCACAGTGTTAGAGTCACAGACTCATAGACTCATTTTCATTGGAAACAATCTTAAAGTTCATAGAGTCCATTAAGTCAGTCTGAACCAGCAGCAAAAGCAGCAGCTGTGAGAGAATGAGAGAACTAAATCTCAGGATGCCATTGGTTCAGTGTTTCTTCTTTATGTATGATTTGTTATTTTCCTAAGATACTGCAGAAATTGTTTAAATAAATTGTCTGTTTAGTTGTCATTTAATATTCACTTATCTTGTGTTGCTGTGGCTGTTCTGTTCTGCAGCTTTTCCCACGGTGAACTGAACTAATTTACAATGTTGTCAGACTGCAAATGAGTGGGAAAGAGAACTAGAGCTTATCTTACATTCAGGGCTAAAGGAGGGGAACCTAGCCATGTACACTAGCAACCTGCTTTGGAAAACACTGGAATTAAGATGGGTTGCACATCAACACTAATAATTTAGTGACCTTGGAGGCATGTCCCTTCAACACGAGTGAGTCCTTTTCACTCAGTTTTGGCAATTTGCAATAGTTCATTTTGTTGTTCTGTTCCAGATCTTCTATTGTTATGTGCATTTGAAACAGATTTTCCAATATATTCTCTGTAAGGAAAGCTCCTTCTGTTTGGTTTTTTTTCTGATGGTCTCTCATGGTCCCACTGAAAACTCTTCATGACACTTACAAGTCAATACTTTTTAACAAGGTCACTCATTTAATTTTTTTATTGAAATTAAACCTAAATTGGTGGATATATAATTTTTTTTTGCGTTGGACTTGAAGTAAAGAATATGATGAATACAGTTGCAGATTAGTTCCTTAATAGTATAAATTTGGACATAAATCGTGTTCTGTCCTTTGCTAAGAACTAGCTCAGGAGCTTTTTCTCCTCTTGTGAGTTTCCTGATTGGATTCACTGAAATAATCCATTATAATATTGTAAACATTTACCTCAGCAATGCACCCCTGTGTAATTTACTTGGTTTACGTTATTGTTTGCTTCTTGCTCTTAGGTTTCTTGGTCTCCCATAGTATGTCACAGGCACTGTCATCATCCTAGTCCCTCTGTCAGTATTATAGTCTTAAAAATCCTGTGCTTTCCTGCTTAGGTGAGAAATCCCAAGCCATACTGATCCTATTTTCCTTATTAATCCAGTGAACTAATTTATCTGATTTGATTCAGTTATTTTAGTGTTTAACACTACTCCTCTATTGCAGTGAACAGTTTTTTCCAATGCTTTGTATACTGAGCACAATAAGCTTTTAATTTATTGTTTTCTTTCACCATGTTTTTATATGTTTACAATGTTATTAAAGCAATTTAAACCCAGCCATTTTGCTTCACCTATTTTATTTCTTGTATTGTGCTTTGTATATGTTTTCATACCTTTGGTAGTATTTTTTGAGTTGCCATATCATGTTTAAGTGCAACTCTATTCTTAATCAACCAATAAACCGAATCCTCACATATCTACAAAACAATACAAGTAATTTCCTTTGCTCCTAACTTCTTTACTTGCCGTTCATTTCCACCAGTACAATATAAACTTTATAATGTCTTAAAATTGAGTATGTCTAAAAAAAATATACCCTCTACCTGATCACCATGAGATTAAAAAAAAGGGAAATATAAAAGTTAAAGAGAAGCAATTAAATCTGAATTCCAGAGTCTGAGTGGAAAACGACATAAGTATGAATATGAAATATTTATGGATTGATATATGTTTTGTGGAAGGAGGCTGCAATTTTCATCATACATATTGGTAGGGAAAAATTATTTCTGAGGTGCACTAAGAAATGCACTTATGCNCACCATGAGATTAAAAAAAAGGGAAATATAAAAGTTAAAGAGAAGCAATTAAATCTGAATTCCAGAGTCTGAGTGGAAAACGACATAAGTATGAATATGAAATATTTATGGATTGATATATGTTTTGTGGAAGGAGGCTGCAATTTTCATCATACATATTGGTAGGGAAAAATTATTTCTGAGGTGCACTAAGAAATGCACTTATGCAATAGGTCATACATGATTTTACATTTTTTCCTGGTAACTTGAGTCACTGTTCTACACTTTCAGGAGACTGAGAAAGTTATTAAATAATAGGATTTCCCGTATTAAATAATAAAAAGTCTGTACAAAAAGNTGTATGATTTGTTATTTTCCTAAGATACTGCAGAAATTGTTTAAATAAATTGTCTGTTTAGTTGTCATTTAATATTCACTTATCTTGTGTTGCTGTGGCTGTTCTGTTCTGCAGCTTTTCCCACGGTGAACTGAACTAATTTACAATGTTGTCAGACTGCAAATGAGTGGGAAAGAGAACTAGAGCTTATCTTACATTCAGGGCTAAAGGAGGGGAACCTAGCCATGTACACTAGCAACCTGCTTTGGAAAACACTGGAATTAAGATGGGTTGCACATCAACACTAATAATTTAGTGACCTTGGAGGCATGTCCCTTCAACACGAGTGAGTCCTTTTCACTCAGTTTTGGCAATTTGCAATAGTTCATTTTGTTGTTCTGTTCCAGATCTTCTATTGTTATGTGCATTTGAAACAGATTTTCCAATATATTCTCTGTAAGGAAAGCTCCTTCTGTTTGGTTTTTTTTCTGATGGTCTCTCATGGTCCCACTGAAAACTCTTCATGACACTTACAAGTCAATACTTTTTAACAAGGTCACTCATTTAATTTTTTTATTGAAATTAAACCTAAATTGGTGGATATATAATTTTTTTTTGCGTTGGACTTGAAGTAAAGAATATGATGAATACAGTTGCAGATTAGTTCCTTAATAGTATAAATTTGGACATAAATCGTGTTCTGTCCTTTGCTAAGAACTAGCTCAGGAGCTTTTTCTCCTCTTGTGAGTTTCCTGATTGGATTCACTGAAATAATCCATTATAATATTGTAAACATTTACCTCAGCAATGCACCCCTGTGTAATTTACTTGGTTTACGTTATTGTTTGCTTCTTGCTCTTAGGTTTCTTGGTCTCCCATAGTATGTCACAGGCACTGTCATCATCCTAGTCCCTCTGTCAGTATTATAGTCTTAAAAATCCTGTGCTTTCCTGCTTAGGTGAGAAATCCCAAGCCATACTGATCCTATTTTCCTTATTAATCCAGTGAACTAATTTATCTGATTTGATTCAGTTATTTTAGTGTTTAACACTACTCCTCTATTGCAGTGAACAGTTTTTTCCAATGCTTTGTATACTGAGCACAATAAGCTTTTAATTTATTGTTTTCTTTCACCATGTTTTTATATGTTTACAATGTTATTAAAGCAATTTAAACCCAGCCATTTTGCTTCACCTATTTTATTTCTTGTATTGTGCTTTGTATATGTTTTCATACCTTTGGTAGTATTTTTTGAGTTGCCATATCATGTTTAAGTGCAACTCTATTCTTAATCAACCAATAAACCGAATCCTCACATATCTACAAAACAATACAAGTAATTTCCTTTGCTCCTAACTTCTTTACTTGCCGTTCATTTCCACCAGTACAATATAAACTTTATAATGTCTTAAAATTGAGTATGTCTAAAAAAAATATACCCTCTACCTGATCACCATGAGATTAAAAAAAAGGGAAATATAAAAGTTAAAGAGAAGCAATTAAATCTGAATTCCAGAGTCTGAGTGGAAAACGACATAAGTATGAATATGAAATATTTATGGATTGATATATGTTTTGTGGAAGGAGGCTGCAATTTTCATCATACATATTGGTAGGGAAAAATTATTTCTGAGGTGCACTAAGAAATGCACTTATGCAATAGGTCATACATGATTTTACATTTTTTCCTGGTAACTTGAGTCACTGTTCTACACTTTCAGGAGACTGAGAAAGTTATTAAATAATAGGATTTCCCGTATTAAATAATAAAAAGTCTGTACAAAAAGTTAGAGGAAATTGCAGGGGTTTTTTGTGTGTTTTGTAAATATTTATTAGTTATTTTCTATTTTAAACTTTCTTTAATTTTCTAGGTATTGTAGAAGCCATTTTATTGAGACTGTGAGATTATTTGCATTAAATGCTACAGTGGTTTTTATTCTCCGTCTTCTTTTGCATGCTTGACAGTACTTCACATCTGAAGTAATGATGGACCACACAGTTACTGTTTTCTTGTTTCAAGCTCAGAATATCTTGGGAAGACAGCTTAGACTTTAGCCTGGTTCTGGATGCATGAAACTCTCCTCTTCCATCACATTCAAGCACAAAGTTTCCTTTTATGTTGCATTCTTTGGCAATAGAATTATAGCCTCCTGGAAATTATTTTGATTTGCTTTTTTTATTCAGTGCAAAGGTAAGGGCATTCAGAGAAGGAGTTTTGGTTGTATTTTTTGTCTCTTTAATAATAGGAGAAAACATCAAAACAAGACACTGGATCATGACAGAAATAGAAAAAAAATCAAATTAGAAGAATTTTCAGTATAAATAGATGTATAATTGCAATGCCATAGCCCTTGAATTTATGTAATTACACATACTCAAAAAAACCTCTATGTCATTGCCATAATGAAAAGCCATCATTTCTCTTCAAAAGCACTTCAGAAAGCAAAATTCAGACAGTCTGCCAGCATATTCAATTTGTCCATCTCTCACAAAAATTGTATCCTATCTTCAGTAAGGAAATTGGTCTTCTGTCGAAAGCAATAACAAGAATTTCTCAGAAAGAAAGCCATTGCTCTCATCACTCTTTGGAATTAAAATTGTAAATATTTCTCTTCCCCTTGCTCCCTCATATGTTTAATTTCATGAGTATATAGGTCCCTGACCTTGGCCTGATTGACAAGGGAAGTTAAAACTGCAAGCACTTATTATTCCTTTCCACACATCAGTGAAATGATGTTAGGAATATTAAATAGGATGAACACAGCTTAACTAATATTTAAATTATGGAAGGTATGATGTATGTAATTTTATAGTAAACAGCTTACTTAATAATATGATTTTTTTTCTATCAGTAAAAATCTGAAATACTATGATAATAAGAAAAAGGATTAATCTCTTTTGTATATGATAGACACATGTCAATCTTTTGTGTACTTCCTGCTAGAATTTATTTTATTTGGTTACAATTAGCAAATATTAGTAAACATGAACCTACAGACTAGTTATGCCCTCCATGATCCCTGAACTGCTCCTTTCAAACACAATTTTACTCTCTCATCTTTTCCCAGTCTCCGAACAATAACAGGGTTGCTGTTCATCAGTTGTGTGCATTCCATATGCCAGGTTATGAATTTCATTAGAGAAGTAAAACTGAACAGAATGTGGAAGTTGCCCAAAATTATTAATAAAAATTGTCAGCAAAACTAAGATTGCTTTCAAATTGGGCATGAAGTGTTCTGTAGATACACTCATGGTTTTTATTTTCTTAGAGACCTTAATATTCATACTAAGATCCCAGATCCCACAATAAAATGTGTTGTAGGAAGGAGAATAAAAAAGAGTTAAATTATTAGGCCATGTTGACTAGCAGTGATTTCTTTAATTCTCATTTGAACTTCTCTTTCTAGCTTCTGTGTTCTTTGAAGACTCTCACACATAAAGCATAAAAAGTGTGTTGATATTACAGCTTGTATTTCTTCCCTCCTGCAATATATAATTTTTCATCCATTCTCAGTCTTTCATTACTATTTTATTCAAAGAAAGTGTAACCCAGTGTCTCATTAAGAGTTTAGTTCCAAGGCTTGAGTTCATCAAGATGAACAAGATTCTCACATTATTTTTATGCTGGTCATGGGGGAAGATTGAAAAGAGATGAAGGGATCAAAAGAAGGCTGGATAGCTCACTAGACAGAAGTGAAGTCTTCATGGTCCATCGGACCTGATGATATGCATCCCATAGTCCTGAAGGTATTGACTGATGAAGTTCCCCAGCTGCTCTCCATGATATTTGAAAGGTTATGGCAGCCAGTTGATCTTCCAGGCAACTAGAAAAAGGGAAACGTACCCATATTTAGAAAGAGAGAAAAGAACAGCCCTGGAAACCACTAACCTGTCAGCCTCACCTCTGGGCCTGGGAAGATAATTGAACAGATTCTCCTAGAAACTGTGCTGAGGCACTTGGAGGTGATTCAGGACAACCAGCACAGCTTCACCAAGGGGAAGTCCTGCCTAACCAAACTGTTGACTTTCCATGATGGAGTGACCACATCAGTGGATGAGGGATGGGTTACAGATTTCACTTATCAGGACTGCTGTGAAGCCTTTGACATGATGCCTGACCCATCCTTTTCTTAAAATTGGAGAAACATGGATTTCATGGGTGGACTGTTTGGTCGGTAAGGAATGGGTTTGAGGGTCATATCCAGTCATCACCTGATAGACATCAGTGACAAGTGGTGTCCCTTGGAGGTCCATATTGGGACAAGTGTAGTTTTATATCTTCATTAATGACATAGACAAACGGATCCAGTGAACCCTCAGCAAGTTTACAGATGACATCAAGCTGGAAGCTGTGTTTGATACAACTGAAGGACAGGATGCCATCCAGAGGGACCTGGACAAGCTGGAAGAGTGGGCCTATGGGAATCTCATGAGGTTTAACAAGACCAAGTGCTGGTGCTGCGTCTGAGTTGGAGCAACCCCTGGAATCAACCCATTTTGGGGATGAACAGACCGAGAGCAGCCCTGCCCAGAGGGACTGGAGGTGCTGGGGAGTGAGAGGCTGGACATGCCCTGGCCATGGCACTCACAGCCCAGAGAGCCAAACGTGTCCTGGGCTGCATCCAGAGCCCCGTGGGCAGCAGGGGAGGGAGGGGATTCTGCCCCTCTGCTCTGCTCTGCTGAGACCCACCTGGAGCACTGCATCCAGCTCTGGGGTCCCAGCACAGGAAGGACATAGAACTGTTGGAGCGAGTCCGGAGAAGGCTACCATTAGAGGGCTGGAGCACCTCTATTGAGCAGAAGGACTGAGAGAATTGGAGTTGTTCAGCCTGGAGGACAAAAGGCTTCAGGGCTACCTAACTGTGGCCATCCAGTACCTGAGGGGAGCCTACAAGAAAGATGGAGAGCAGCTCTTTACAAGAGTGTCTTGGTTTAAGAACATTTAAAGGGGAACACTCTAAAATTACTTGCCCCCCTTTATAGGTTTAACCAATCCCTTTCCACAAACAAGGAGAAAACGAATTCGAGCTGGTGTAAGTGAAAAAATAAAGAGTTTGCTAACAAATGAAAATGCAACAGGCAAAAAGTAACAGTAAATAATCACTAGATACAAAATTTCTGAAACATACTCCCTGAGAACAAAGAGAAACCCAAAATTCCAGAAATGCCTTTTTTGGGGCTGGTGCCTGCCACAGGCAACTGTGTGAGGGGAGACAAAGGGAAAAGATGGTGGGAAACCCTCCCCCCAAGATGGCAGCCTTTGCAGGCAACAGTACAGTCCGGGCGACAAAGGGAAATGATGGTGGCAAACCCTGACAAGAAGGTAGAAGATACGAAGCAGTTCTAGTGGCAGATGAAGACTTGCTGGCTTGTGTGGGGTCAGCTCTGCTGCCCACTGCCTTCTCCTGCCACATCCAGGACTCAGCCACTGTCAGTGCTGCTGCTGTCTGCCAAGCCACTGGTGTGTCCAGGGGAAGAAACCAGTCTGTTGGCACTGATCCGGCCCCAGAGCTCAAGCTCCACACTGCTGATGGGATTTGTAAAGTTCACTCCAAAACAGTTTTTGCTTGTGAAATACACTTTTTTCAAGTGGCTGCTGTTGCAAGCCCAGAAAAAAACCCAGCCACCTGAAGCAACCCTCTCCAAAGCGGAGCCCTTGCCTTCTGCAAATGCTGCCATGAAAGAGAATGCTCCTTGCTTCCAGGCTCCAACTTAAAAAGGGATGTAAGCAACACCCCTCTTCCCTCCCCCCCACTTCAGGATCCTGTCCTGGCTGTGGCACTGGATCATAAAGAGACAGTAAGGATTTTCTGGAGCAGAATTACAGAATACAAAAACGTTTTGGGTTACCCATGCCAACACGAAGTGGCAGGACAAGGGGATGTGGCTTCAAATGGATAGAGAGTAGGTTTGGATTAGATATTGGAAATATATTCTTTACTGTGAGACTGGTACCTGAACAGGTAGCTCAGAGAAACTGTGGATGCATCATCAGTGTGAGTGTTCAAGTCCAGGCTGGATGGGACTTTAAACAACTTGGTCTTGTTGAAGCTGTCCCTGCCCAAGGCAGGACACTTGGAACTATGTGATGTTAAGGTCTATTCCAACCTAAGACATTCTACAGTTCTATGGTTCTATTCCCACATGGTCCTCTCAGTGGATACCAGAGACAAGAGCACAGCACTTCCTCTGCACTTTCCCTCCAGAGGACGCTGTATAGATGAGTTTCTCTCAACTAAACAAAGTCTGGCATCATTCAAGTTCAAATCTCTTAAGTTCTTTTCAAAAGACCTAGTCCTGATTTTCAGTTTGAAAATTTAGAGGTTTTTCTGTGTACATTAACACAGAAAAACAGTTTGAAACAATGTTCTTAAAATTATCATATTTAAATACGTTTATTAGTGTTTCTGACTCTTTATTGCTTGATGTTTAACTTTAGCATTTGAAAACTGTAGTGCCACATCAGAATGACTGGCAACTACAGCAGATTTCAGAGCCTTCTGAAACAAAATCCAAGACGATAACAGATAAGAGAGCTCAGAACCTCCCAGAAGAGCAAAGAACCCAAGACACTGAAAAAGTGACTAGTTATTTTTATAAACTTCTGAAGAAGTATCTTCTGAAGGTTATGTGCTTAATGAGTTAGTTAAAGCCAGTGTGAAGGCTTCTTGATTCTGTGCTACATGCTCATATTTATTAAAGAATGAAGAAAAGTGCTGTGCATGGAAATAAAGCCAGTGTACTCCTATGAGACCTTAAAAACTTATTTAAAAATCACTTCATGTTAAGTTGAGAGTATTTGCGTATTGTCAAGCATGGAAAATATTTATAGATTTGAAGACAAAGTGTACATTTCACAACTTGTATGGGTTTGAGATGTCCTTGTAAAAGAGGTTTTTGNGAAGGGAGAGAGTCCTGCTGAGGTTATTTAGCTGTTCTATTGCCACTATATGAACAAGAATGGCAAAAAAAGTCTCTTCATGTATCTAGAAAAGAAAATGCAATACGCAAAATGCTCAAACATTTTAAAGAAAATTTATTAATATCTTATATATTATAACTGGCTTTGACTTTATATATAAAAAACATTTTTCTACTCCACCTTTAACTGCATGTATTTGTAGTGCAGTTTAAATGAATGTAATTTGTATGCTTGTTACTCTTGATCATCTGAGACTCACTATTCAGCAGTAGTGTTACCTAACAGTATTCCCAGTTTCTGTGCTGTATTCAGATCTGAAATATGTGAAACATAGTAGAACTAGAATTCAATGAAAGCCCTTAAATGCCTATATGGCACTGGGTGAAAGTTATTTTTCTTTAAAGATGTGCTTCCATTGCACCATATTATTTGTAAATGCAGACAAAGCATATAAAGATGTACCATTTTCTGATAGAGTTAATTTAAAGTTACATGTTCATCCTCAAATATTGAAAATCTACTAGGATATTGATAAGCTGTCAAATTATTTAGAATTTATGGTGACACTCTAAATGAGTTTTACAACATTACTTCCTGATACAAAAATTGAGATTTATGAGTACAGGGGCTGAAAATATTTTAGGTCAAGTTTTAGCTGTAGACAAAAGGTAGAGAATTTTTTTGCTTTCACAACATTTTGGTGATTCACTTAAAAAAAAAAAAAAGGAAAAAGAAAAAAAAGAAAAGAAAAGTAATTTGCTCAAGTCTGGAGCCTGATAATCTCTTCTACTTCCTTCCTGGAAGATTGTTTTCCCTTTTGCTTAATTACAATTGCTTCAAATATATATATATATATGTAGTGTATTAGTTCAGTCTTATTAAATAGTGTTTTAGGGCCATATGTTGTCTTTTGTTTCAACCTACATATTTGAACACAAGATGTTGAATATTCAGCACTGCTTAGGAAGAAGAATACAAAATAAAATAATAGCCAAGATTCAAACAGCCATTATATAGGTTACAGAGCCACCAAGACCCCCATAAAAGCTAATGAAGCCAAAAAATTCTTACACAGGAAAAGAGAAGCAATGGCAATTTTCATCTACATTCTATTAATATTAATTATATTAACTCAAAACCCACGATTTTGAGCATTTAATCTTATTTCTTACAAATACTGTAGTTGTAGCATCCAAAAGCTGCTGTTAAAATGATATAGTAGACTCAACGAGCAAAGATTGGGCTGGTTGACAATTTATATGATTATGATTCTGCATTTGTTTTTTAGTAAGAATCCCTTTGATGTAAGAAGTTCTTAATGAATAAATACCATAGGTCCAATTTGATTGCTATTTTAGCTTCTAGTCTACCAAGTACAGTATATGAAATAAAAACATCATTGTTGCTTTCTGATTTGTGCATGATGAAGATTTGCACCATAATGTTTGAACTGTTTTATAACACAGAATGAAACTTTCTGCTCTACCATTTTTTACAAATGGGCAACAGAGACAGATGCATTGAAAGGTAGAGTATACTAACATAGTTGCTTGATTAACTGTCAGGGCTATATAAAGCAGATCGTAGTCTGGACTACCTTGTTTCAAGTCTTTGCAGGGTGAGGATTATATACTCTGCTAGAGCCTTATGCAAAGTCAGAATTATCCTGCAGAACGAACTGCTGCAAAATTCTAGGATTTTCTGGCTGGTGGAAGTAGGTGTAGCTAGGAAGAGGGAAGAGGGGAAGGAAACAAAAGGTTTAAGATGAAAATTATCTTGCTTTTATTCTTGGTTAGCCAATGCTTATAATATTTTCAGTGTAAGCATTTCTGTTGTACTAACATGACATAAAAATAATTGCCTAGTACTTGCTCTGTTGAACCTTCTTTATGTTGCATCGTGAAGAGAAAGGAAACATAAAATTTTATGTTACTTCTTCAGAATGTGTAAAGGGAGATAGAAAATTTGAGAAGTGTGTGGCAGGAAGTGCCTCTGCAGTACACGGCCAGGTGACTGACAGGTAACATTTGGATATTCAATTGTTAAGACAAGGGGATGAAGAGATCTAGATCAGTCCTACCCAGAAGGACTTGGGGGTGCTGGGGGGTGAGAGGCTGGACATGCCCTGGCCATGGCACTCACAGCCCAGAGAGCCAAACGTGTCCTGGGCTGCATCCAGAGCCCTGTGGGCAGCAGGGGAGGGAGGGGATTCTGCCCCTCTGCTCTGCTCTGCTGAGACCCACCTGGAGCACTGCATCCAGCTCTGGGGTCCCAGCACAGGAGGGACAGGAATCTGCTAGAGTGAGTCCAGAGGAGGGATATCAATTTGTTTAGAGGGCTGGAGTACCTCTCCTATGAGGAAGGGCTGAGAGAATTGCAGTTCAGGACAAAAGGCTTCAGGGCTACCTAACTGTGGCCATCCAGTACCTGAGGGGAGCCTACAAGAAAGATGGAGAGCAGCTCTTTACAAGAGCATGGAGGGAC
>VZRF01000549.1:50690-126364 GCA_013396875.1 Vireo altiloquus
CGGGCCAGGAGCCTGCTCCAGCACAGGCTTCCCATGGGCTCACAGCCTCCTTTGATGGCATCCCCCTGCTCCAGTGTGGGTCCTTCAGGGGCTGCAGGCAGATCTGTGCTCCCTCATGGACCTCCAAGGGGCACAGCTGCCTCACCATGGGCTGCTCCAGGGGCTGCAGGGGAATCTCTACTCTGGCAGCGGAGCAGCTCCTGCCCCTCCTCCTTCACTGACCTTGTGTCTGCAGAGCTGTTCCTCTCACACATTCTCACTCCTCTCTTCAGGCTGTGGTTGGCAGTAATTTTTCCACCTTCTTAAATACGTTATCCCAGAGGCACTGTCACTGCCACTGTCACTGTGGGCTCAGCCTTGGCCAGCACCAGATCCATCTTGGATCTGTCTGTCATTGTCTCTGTTGGACATGGGGAAACATCCTGGCAACTACTCACAGAAGCCACTCCTATAGCCCCCACCTATAGTAAACCCTTGGCATGCAAACCCATACAGCAGTATGATTCTTAATGATCATATAACATATGATTTTCTATAGCAATATACATTTTTGAAGGAAGTATTAATTTCTATTTCATAATGGTATTAATACACTTACTGGAAAAAATTTTTAAGGAAGAATTTTCTTCTAATACATATCCATCTCATAACTGAGTAGCCAGCCATTCTACTGCAGTAATGCTTAGGATTAGACATCACTCAGAGGCACTGCCATCAGTGGCCATCAGAAGAATGGCATGCCATGTACATTAGGTTCATATCAAAAGGAGCATCATCATCATTGCGTAGTTCCGCCTCCTCCATATTACATACTTTATTGATTGAACATGTCCTCATCTACTACAATTTCTGATTAATTTAAGGAGCAAACAACTCAATGGAGTTACAATATTTTTGTGTTTGAAGAGGATAAAATGTAAGAATATAAGGCAGTACATAAAATATGCTTTTACAGCTAATGCTCATAAGGCAATAATGTAAGTTAGCAATTCAGTACTGTTTGTGTTTAGTGTCTTTTAAAGAGCTATATCTGCCATCTAAAATGGATGAGACCATTTCCTAGAATATATTAAGAGATGAATCAGTTTGAGATATAAATAACTAGGAGACAAGTCCTTTGAAAGCCTCTTTTTGTAACCACCTCTTTTTCTATTTGTCTTTTCAGACAATGTGAGAGTCTGTGGGACATACTGTGTTAATTAGAAGTAGGGTTTTGTGAAAATGCATTCTGGTTAAGAAATGCAAATAGGTTTTCTATAACAGTACAAATATCCAGTAAGAAATTATTTGTTGTATGATAGTGTAACTTCACTTACAGATCAGAGAAAGGAAAACATTTAAACTCTGAAATGGTTGGCTGGTTTCTCATTTAACTAGCAATACAGAGAGAGACCATGTTATAGGATAAATACTGCTTTATGTTTGTAGCATACCTGTTTATCAGTTACATTTCAGGTCGTTAATCCAATATTTATATATATCACATCAACCAAGCTATTGTGATGCAAAAATTGTTTTGGTTATAGTTTAAGCAAAAAAATGCAGTCGGGATGAATGTTACAGTTATTCCATTAATGTTCTTAAAAGAACAAAACATAATTCTAGAAAATAAATAGAGTTCATGGTTTTTCGTCTTCTCTGCATGCTTAAATTGGTTGGTGAGAACTTTTGGCACAAACATATAAGAAATAATGAATTTAAATACAAGTAGAGGATGCAGTCTGCATTTCTTCCACTATGTTCCAATTTTGTTTTGATAATAACCATAATTAAACTATGTGCCAGCTGCGAGAGAATGAGACACTCAGTGAAGGCATCCATGAAAGCTACAAATGGTTTGTTACAAATCCACAATTAAAAGAAATAGAAACATTTCATTAATTTCTTTAGGAGGTAGTCAAGTGATCAAGCCTGGTTTAACAAAGTAGAAAGTTGTCACATCGTACAATGATCCCAGCCTAGATAAAAGAGTTGTCTCTATTAACATATAAACTCAACTGAATGCACCAGCCTTGTACACAAGAATTTACAGGCATTTATAAGGCAAGAGATGCAAGGCTGAATTAGCATATAATTACGTTTAATATACAGACTGTACTAAAAAAATGTATCAAACTATTTTGTATGTATATTGGACATCATAAGACAAGGATGATTCCTGAAGAGCAGCTCTCAGTGATGGCAGCTATATTCCTTATGTTAATTCCATAGATGTGCTTATAATTCCATTTTATTTCAAAACAAAAATAAACAGATAAAAATAACTTCTGTAAAACTAGAAGACTTGGTTAATTCATTTGTTCATTAATTCATTCAGGCCTTATAAAATTTTCAGTTTTCTTCAGCACCTTCTTTAGAGGTACTTGAGTATTTGAATTGTCCCTCACCTACTAGGGAGCCTCATTTTCTCCATTATATCAACACAGATCATGAGTTGCCCTGGCTGTGGGCTTGAGCAAGTGTGGTAGTAGGTGGAATATTTTTCACTAGCTGATAGACAACTTTTACACAATATGTGTGCTCACTCCTGGCAGAAGTCCTGCATGCCACAGTTGCATGGCAGGCTCACTCAGAAAGTGCCAAGTCCTTCAGGACCAAGCACTCTTCTGCCCTTTGCTCCTGTCAGCCTCCACACTGCCACATTAGTCACACGCTGTGATCTGGAGGCTTGCCATGGCTCCTGGAGCCATATCTGCTTGCCATGTCCATGCACATGGAGGTCACACTGACTGAGATCCTTCTGGGAGCATCTGCTGCATGTTAATGCAAAGATCACCAGGCTGCCTGAGGGTAAAAGGACTGGGGATTTCTGCAGAAAATGGCAGTCTCACACATCCCAAGAAAAGGAGTGCAAGAATAAAGTACCATAAGCGGAGACTGCTCTGGGGGGCTGGGGAAGCGCTACAGTGTCATGCAGCCCTGGCTGCTACAGTGGTTGTGTTTTTCTGTGAGAGGAACAAAGGATATGTGGAGAAGACTCATAAACATAATGACTGAAAATGTGGTACATGTTAAGAACAGAATTTGCAAATAAACCAGCATCGGTGCATTGTGGCCATGACCAAAACTCCAGGAACAAGAAACTAATATATTTCTGATGACATGGAATACATGCAGAGTGTCCTGGACTTGCTGGCCTAGGATCATGTCTGGGTACTTCATGGGTGCCAGCCATTATGAGGCCCTTCTCAGACAGCATTGGCTACAGCTGTGTCAAAAGGATAATCACCACGTGCTAAGGACATCTCAGTCCTGTGGGTCCTCACTGTACTTCTTGGGTGACCTTTTTGTGTAATGAAAGGGGCAAGACTTTAGAGGCATGCTGCATGTGTGAGAGGAATTGAGCAGCCATGGCACCTGCCATGTCTTCTCTTATGTGGCAAATATAAGTATATTCTGTCTGTCTCTAAAAACACATCAGATGGTTTTGGTGGCTGCTTCTTCAGAGAAGGTCATTGCAGAGAAAGCAGACAGCAGCAGAAAAAATACTGTTCTCTCCGTAGTTCCATAGCTTCTTATTTTGTTTCTTAGCGTGTTTCTACATTTTAAAACAGAGAGTTGCCCTGTTTTCCTGTTTGATTTCCTCTGATGCCATTTTTTTTTTTCTTGAATTGCTGGGAGGGTAAGGAATGGCAGGGGCAAACTGCCACAACCCCTCAAAAGTGACTCTCCAAGGAAGGCTGTGCGTTTTTGATAGGTAAGGGCTGTGGAAGAGATAAAAACAGACTTCTTCTCTCTGTACTCCTCTGAAATACATGCCTCTCACTACCTGACATGCTCCTTTTTGCATTTTTCCCACCTTTTCTTATTGATTTCTTTGACTGGGTCCTCCAACTCTTTTCTTCTTTCTTGCCTTTCTCCCAATCCTATGTGCTTCCTGTTCTGCCTAAATGTCAGAAGTCTGGTGGAGCTCCTATGCAGAGTATCTTCAGGTCAGTGCAGTTATACTGATACAAATATCATTATATTGAAAGTAAAGTTAGGCCCTTGCACTCTTATTTTACTAAATCTTGCTTTCCATAAATGATCTGTTGGTGTTAAGGGTTGTTTTTTTAAGAATGTAGTAGGTTATTTTAACAGAGTCCAAGCCTACAAACTCTTCTCAATGAATCAATCTCTAGAAACAAAATTATTATGCTACTAGATCAGCCATAGAGGAATCTTTCTTGATGATAGGGCAGGTTAAAATCCTGACCTAAACCAGATTTCTGAAGTTGATACACCAGTTATGTGAGATGGGATGAGTCAAGCTGATAATCTCCTCAGAGACTGGCCAAGATCTATTCCAGAAGTAGCTGAACTTTTTTTATACCCTACTTAAAATCTGCTTCAATTTTTTGTACTTTAGTGGTTAGTATCCTTCTAGTTCACTATCTGATTTTATGTGTGTTCTGATTCTTCCTGTTGTTTTTGCTCCAGCATTGTTCCTTAGCCTAAACTGCTATTCCACTTTTCCAGTGTTTACTTTCTTTTGTATTTATAGACATTCATTACCTTTAGAGGGACAAGTAAATGCCTGTTGCATTTTCTGCCTCAACCCTTACTTTGCCACACTAACCCAGCCAAGTTCTGTCAGTCACCTTTTAATAGATAGGCTTTAGAGCCTTTACATCATCTTCGTGACCTTTCCTTTCTTCTGTCCTAATTTGAAAGACTCTTTCTTGAATGTATGTGACCTGTCTTCTGTGTATATGAGATTTTACTACTACCTTAAAATATTGTCCTTGATCCAGTGCTCCTAGAATCAGAGTTGCCTTTTCTTGGCAGTATTCCACCAGAGGCTGTGTCCTTGTATTGACTTGCCTGACTGGCTTAAATATTGCTAGTAGTGTAGCCACAGGCACACAGTGTTCATTAAAAGCTGGAAAAGCTAACTCAAAATCATGGGGAAATATTTAAGAGCTATCTCACACAGCTCTGCCTGCTGCCACAGTTACCAGGGCTGCATTACGTCAGCTGGCTATAAATTGGATAGCGCAGGTATAAATGTCTAAAGTTATCATTTTTACAGATCCCAGTGATCGTTCTTGGCTATTAGCTCTCATCTTTCACTTCTAATCTGTTAATGATTTACTTTTTGTTCTCTTTTCCTCATAATCCAGGCTCTAGGGCTATAAAGCCTGTTTTGATTAGGGCCAAAACTGTAAATGCAGACCTTAACAACATATACTTCTCTTACAGAAATTAAGATAATGATGGTGTGAACAGTACTTCTTGGTTCACCTTCATTTTGGAAGTTTCCTTCCTAGGCAAATCTTAGCTTTCTCACCCGTTCTTCCTTGTTTTGATCTCCTTGTATTTAGCAGAGTCAAGCAGATGCAGAAATAAGACAACTGGGCACAGCCTGCTACATGACTGGTTAAATACATATCAGGTTCTACCTTGTGTTCCTTTTCTTATTTTTGAGGTGGTAGCATCTGTTCAAGCACACATTCCCTATTTATCAGGAGAAATTTTATCCATTTCAACACAGAGAGTCACTGCTAGGATTTGTAGGCTGAATTCTATGGGCATGTGATAAATTTCAGGGATACCATCAGCTGAGTCTTTTTTGCCAGCTATACATTCTGTTCCCAGGATGCTGTCCCTAGCATTTGTTTGTTCTCAGAGTGAGCCTGTTCAGAAATTTACGAATAAGAAGAAAAAAAAAAATTGAATTGTCTTCCAATACCAGCTGAGCTCCCTGAACTGTCTTAATATGGAATTAACCAGATAACTCAGCACATGTGATGGGAGCAATGCAAGCAGAGGTGCAGTCTGATACTGATCCTCTGAGCAGCAGCTGGTACTTAGCACAGCCAAAGCACACTGAAGGAGCACACCTGAAGTTTTGTAATTTCTGTGTGGATAGAAGATAAGGCACATACTCCTTAGCTAAAAATGTTTTTCAAGAAACACAAATGTTTGACAAGACACTGTTCGTATGATTACTGATTGTTTTGAATACTCTGTGGAATGTCCATTTGGTCACAAGATGTGAGCAATGCTGACCTT
Source organism: Vireo altiloquus (assembly GCA_013396875.1). NCBI lineage: Eukaryota > Metazoa > Chordata > Aves > Passeriformes > Vireonidae > Vireo > Vireo altiloquus. The sequence goes on from VZRF01000549.1 coordinate 56,685, forward strand.
GATTGGAGAGACTTGACTCTAGTAACAACTTAGCATCCACACCCCTGAAATCTCCTTTCATTATGAAAAAGATACTTCCTGCTCAGTCTATTTCATTAAAAGAATCTTCCCTATACATGCTTTCATTTCATTTTCTATTCAGTTCACTGGCTTGAATACAGAGAAGATAAAAATATGATTCAGTGAAAGCATTAATAAAAATATGTAAAAATGTTTTTGGTTAAGTAGAGATAGATGACTACTGAATAGTTATGTTAGTAAAATTCACAGCCTTATTGCATAATGTGAAACTTTCTTCAAGTCACAGCTCTCAAAATTACAAAAAAAATCCTTTTCCTTCTGTTTAATCAGCTTTTTGATATAAAGCCAACACCTTTCACTCGGTTGTAAAAAAATTCTTTTTCTGCTATTCTAGAATATAAAACATGGACTACTGGTCTATTATGGGTGCAGTTTTATGTTGAAGGGGTATTAGGTTTCCCTTGGAAAAAAACTTCATGGTCAATAAGCATTCAAAAGGAGCCACAACAACCTGTAGAATATGTAGCTGATGTTCCCAATTATTCTTTTTCTGCTGCTGCATTCCTACACTTCAGAGCACACCTCTCACCTTTACAGCCATCACACTCTAAACATTGCTTGCTCTGAAGAGAATCACTGTTTTGCCTGAAGCAAGGAACATAAGTGTTGCAAAACTGACTCCTCCTCTAATGGGGTGAGCATGTACAAGTACACAGAGTTGTATTTCTCCCAGAGCTGCCAGGCTGAATATTTTGCAGTCAGAGCTCTAAAGCTTACAGGCTTTTTCTTTGTTTATCTTTCTTTTGGGTCTTTCCCCCTCTTTCTTTCTGGATTTTTTCCTTTTTTAAATATATGAGAAACTCTGAAACGCTGGATTTTCAAGTCCTTTTTCAGGAAGCATTCATAAGCTGGCATGGGTCAACATACATTTCATTACCAGGCAAAAGTAAGTACTGTAGTTAAATATGTTCCTACTATATGTTTACCTTACTATAAAGGGTTTGGTGTTGTAGGAAGGACAGAGTAGACTGTACTTCTGTTAGCAGAAATTAAAAACTTACAGAAATAGGTAAAACCAGTTCAGCTTAATATGATATGCTAAATATCATGTGGCTCACAGTCAGGGAAAGAGAAAAAGAATTTTTACTTGTAAGTCAGTGATCTCTTTTAAAATATTGAAATAAGATGTGGACACAGAGATGCCACTCCTTCTCTATGTTTTTTTTTAAGTGACAGTTGGACTATGTTTATTATTTTGAAGCTTTTTTAATCCACTTGTATCCAATGAGAGTAGTAATCTCATTGTATTACTGCTTTATATCATTTATGTTCACTAAATATACCTTATTTTTGTTATTCATTAATGAAAATATCCTCCTGGAACTCCCATAACTGCCATCATACCTTCCACTGTCTGATGTTCCCTAGCTATTGCTTTTTTCTTCCTGTGTTACCCTCTCCTGTGAATGCACATACATTCACTAGTTATCATATTCTGTGTTATTTTCTTCAGAATGTGTTGGTATTGGCATAGACTGGCAGTGAAAGGCTGAAGGGAAATGGATCTCAGAGAGAAGGGAGAGAAAAGCTGGTAAATGAGTTGGCAAGGAGTAAAGAAAGCGATGTGCTTTGATCCAAAGAGCATTTTTTAGCCTATTTTTCCTGCATTTTATTGAAACACTGTACCGTCAACATCTGTAATGTTTTCACTGTTCTACCAGTCACCTGGGAATTCATTAGTACCCTGGGAATGAATACAGTTTCCCTTGCTATGAGTTCCCTCTAGAGAGCGCAGCAGGCTGCGAGACAGTTGTGTGGATTCTGTGTCCCTGTTACCAGCATAAGATTTTTGCTGCAGAAATGCTGTGCTGCAGCTATCAGTCTTCTCTTCTTTTGAGAGTTCGCTTGCTTTTGTTGAGCTGCATTAGGCACTCCCCCAAGGCAGGCAGATGGATTGCCCAGGCAGTGAGCAAGTTTAGCAGCAAGTAATGCTCCAAACGCCTGTGTACGGAAAGCAGCCATTTACCATGTGCACGTTTCGCAGCTCCGAGCATCCACAGCGAGTCTGCAGCGTGAATGCACATCAGGTTCCTGTGACGAAGTACAGCCTAGTCCAAGTCCTGCACAAGGACTAACCTAAATCCCTACTGTGGCTTGGAGCACACAGACTACAAGCAGGCTCCCTCCCTTGTGGAGGGAAACAAAATCTGGAGAAATGCAGTTAGCATAAAGCCAGCAAGAAGGAAAAACTGATGGGTAATCCTAGCATTTTTTGTTGTTGTTGTTAAAATTGATCTGGAAAACTGCCAGACTAAATTTTTATGTCAAAGATGTGATGCTTTGAAATGGCAGGTTTTCCATTGGACTGAATTGGGTAGGATAGTTCAGTCTCAGAATTTTCATCTTTATTTTTTTAGAAGGGCTTTAAAGTTTTTAAGCTATTTCCATTGTTCTATCATTTTTTGTTGCTCAGCAAAATATACTCTTTTAATGTGTCAAGTGTTCATGGCTCCAGGAGCAATTACCAGCCACAGCAAGTGAAGCTCAGCTGTCAGAAACAGGGTGCTTGGGAACAAAGGGGGCTTTTGAAAGCTCTAGCCTTCATTTGGAGATAGTGGAAGTTTGACTTCCACGCATTCCTTATGGCAGTGAAGCAAATGGAGTTCAGCCACTTCATTCAGCTGTATCACAATGAGTTGAAACCTCTTTTCTCCCAGGTGGTTTTCTTCTCCAGATTCAGACACAGGTTAATTACAGACTCAAAGAACACTAGAAATGCTTTGTTCCTACTACCTCTTGCGTTTGTCTTATTTAAAACTAATATTTTGGTATTTCCAGACACTCAAATTTACAAACTCCAAGTTTTATATATGTACATATCTACACTTCTTGTTCTTCAGGGAGGATTTTTTAGAGTTTTGCCACAAACTCTTGCTATGTAATACCCTTCTTTCAAAGTTCTTCTTCCTGAAAACCTTAGTTTTCTGTGGCTTCAGCACCACTTTTGGTTCCCATTTATTTCTTCGGTACCTCTGCCTTTCAGAGAGGTTGTAGGGTTTTTTCACAAGGTAAGATCAAAGGGTAACTCAGTTTATACCCTTAAGTTTTCCATTGTACTCATAAATTGGACTAATCTAATGCTCTAACAACTTCACTTACAAGGACTTCCTGATTGAACTTTTCCTGACTGTTGTCCTCCAGTTTTGGGGAGATGCCTTTTTTGGTCTCCACTCTTGTTTATCTGTGATTGCTATCACATTTCTCCCCAGCCTAGCTCTGAATTAAAAATCTACTTTCGCATGTGGGTGTACTTCGGCTGCATAAACTTAGTACAGTTGAGGCTGATCTTAACCCTTTTGGAGAGCTAGCCTGTGTTATTTTAATATAATTTGTTCATTGGTCAGCTGTAGCTGTACCTGTTCTGCAATCCTCACTCTCACCCTGTTATCACTGTGGATCAATTTAATTAACATCATGAAGTCAAGGGTGCAGGGTTTTTACAAACTAAATAATGAGAGGAGGAAGGTTTCTAAGTGTTGTCTTTCCTATCTTTTATATTGCCTGGTCTCACTGAAGAGGTAATGATCTTGTTCTGAGACCTTGCTTTATCTATCACAGATAGATACAGGTAGATAATGATTCTATTTAACATGAACTTTAATCTTAAAAACTTACTTGTTAAAAAACTTTCATATCCAGTAGACTATATTTACAACCATATTTTAGCCCTAAAACTTTTTGACTTCCGGTAGAGCCACTAGTAATTCCCCTGCTTGCAGCATGTACCTGCCAAGTGCAGCTGTGGCTTTGCCTGACCCTTTACTGCATGTACCCCATACCTAGCAGCAGCATATGACCAAGCAAGCAAAGTTGTTTTCTTTTCCTGCCCCACTCTAAATTAGTGAATTAAAATGAGGAAAGAATGAACATTCAAAATAAACATTAAACTATCTTTGGTGCTCAGGATTGCATTTAGATTGAGTCCTCTTGCCATTGTATATAGGTTAGATTATCATGAGGATCCCTCTAGATTTACATGTAATGATCTGTGAACAGTTCTCATTCAGCATATTTGTTACATCTGATACAATTTTATTTTCCTTGTCTTTAGAAATTTTCTAATCTTCTGAATTTCAAACCCTTACAACTTGAGGTAACCTGAGGTTTTTGGCATGGCAATTCTCTTTCCAAATTCATTGTTCCCTCAGGGCAAAGTCATTCCATATTAACAGTACTTTTAAATTGTCACATTTCCACTTCTGGTGAACATGTGATATGTAACATTCCCTGTGAGCAAGTATGTACTGGTTCATAAAAACAATCAATAAACTTGGCACCAATAATTTCTGAAAACTTTCAGACTTACTAACTGGAGCAAGAACAATGAGGAGCAATCATGATATGAAAATGGAGGGTTTAGAACTCACAACAGATCATCTGTTTGATGAATAGCATGTTTTGGATTCTGCTTTATGGTGTGACCCTTCTTTCTTGGACGAAACAGGAGATGGTCTTTGGAAAAGCAAAGATGACTTGTAGCCAAATCTACATCTGCTCTCCGCCTCATCCAAAAATTGGATTGCTGCTGTTGCTGTTTCTTCACCCCTAAACATATGCTGGTAAATCATGAGAGTTCAAGAAAGCCAATCCAAAAAGAGTAGGCTTTTTGTTCAGAAGATTCCTTTTACACTAATCATGATGCAAAGAAAAAACAAAGTTCACTTCAGTGATTATAGGGCAAATTCTACCTACCTTATGGAAGGGAGGTGCATCATGGTCTTGTGAATACAGAATAAAAATAGGAAAAAAATAGAAGGTATGTACTTTAAATTAAGAATAAAGATTAGTCTTTAAAACATCAATATATAAATTACTTATTTAGATGGAAGTGTTAACTAAATTACCTTGTTTAACTAAACAGCTAAGCTATCAGGTTCAGTACTAGAGTCTGGGCATCTGAAGTTAGGATCCTCATGTGTCCCCTTTGTTTTAAGTAACAATATAAAGTATTTTTGTCTAGATAAGGTAATATCTAGACAAAATAATATAATATCTGGGTAATATCATATTTGGGTATGATCATGCTATTTTGTCTTAATATAAAGAAGACAAAAAGTAGTTTCTTGTCTGTTTATCACTCAAGGTATGTCTTCTAATCTTCTCTTCAGGAAAAGCCCTACCTCACATGACTTGAATTACCTCTGTGTCCTAATCACCATATATCTGCTTAGCCTAAGTAACGCCAAATTACCCCAAACTCCCTGTAATTATTACTGTTGTATGTTAAAATAATATTCATAGGTAAGTTCACTGTTTAACTATTGTTATATACTGTTTCCTAGTTATTTTATGTCTAGCACCTCTCTTCATTCCTTGTTTGAGTGGCATCAATGTAGATTTCTATTGTGATTTAGAAAAATGCAGAGAGGATGAGAAAAGGCTACAACCAAGGGAGATGTCATTGGTCACAATTAAAGAACAACTTTGGTGCCAGATGGTGCAGGCTCCATTCCTCCAACTCCTGCTGGAAGACCTGACCCTCAAAAGTCTCATCGACATTGTCACCAGAAGCCCTTCCCCCTGTTCCAGCCATATGACCCACTTAGCCCAGAAATGTATCAGATCCATGAGGCCTCCGAAGTCCTCCCTTTGTCCACAGGAATCACCATTTTGTCATGGTCATGGCCATACCCCTTGTGATCTCTGAACCCCCTGTACTTGCTGAAAACCTTACCTTTTTCTTTGTCACAGAAGTCAAAGGCCCTCGTACGTACACACACATGTGCATTTTTGTGTGTTTATGAAGTCACAGGTGAAAGTGTATGAAGTGTATAAATGTACGTTTATACATAGGTATACTTCTTTATTCTATACAAGGATTTCATTTATAAAGTGTGTGTATAAAATGTTTAGCAATAGAAGATAATGAAATTAAGTGAAAATTTAATGGGAGTAGAAAGAAAACAAAATAAAAGGAAAGTACAGTTAAATGGTGTGGGAGTATGTCAGAGGGAGTGGGGGATCATGAAAAGATCTGAATACGCATTGGGCAAAGTGGTGAGCCTGTGAAGCTGCCACCCAGCCCCAGGTCATCCACACAACAGACTAGTCCTGTGAATCTGATCAAGAGGCCCTCTTCACCTACCTTCAAACCAACCACGTCACCTTGTGGGGTTCTCCTGTAGCTTTGTCCTGTTCTAGAAATATAGTTAATATTGCTTACTGAAGTTGAAGGCCAGAAGGAAAAAATAACTTCATGGGAATATGTTTGTAGGGACACCTACATCCCAAAATGCTTTCCTAAAAAGACCATGTGCATTGGAGAGAAGATGGTTGGGCTGGGATTATGGAAACAAAATTTTGTGTGGGGGGAGGTAAGGCAACTTTTTTCTACCTCTCAGTATTCTAACAGCCACTTGCAATACCATGACAGGGATTATGCTTCGTGTATTCTCTTATCCTTATGTTTACATGGAGTTCATAGCAGTTTCTCAAAACACAGTCCTGGCTGAATACACAAATGACACAAGTTTTGGTGAATTGTTTTTATTCCTGCTTAGAACCACTGGATTTAAAAAAAGTAAAATAGCCAAAAAAACCCCAGCTTTGAAAGAAAGGAAATGATAACAATGGGAGACAGGTGACCATCACCCCAGTGATCAATTAATAAATAAAGTTTCATTGAACATGACTGAAATGTTGCCTAATGTTTGTTTTTCTGTGCACATGTAGTAGCAGCATGTTAATAGACTGCAGCTTCTGTTAAAAGGCATTTTCTGTGCTCCTGGGGAACTGGGAAGATTTAGGAGTTTAAGGCCCTTTTTTGAAACAAGCAATACCGTTGATCTGAACATAGAACAGGTGGCCTCATGTCAGGTAAATCAAGACACACAATATACATAAGGCTGTGAAAAAGTTCTTTAGAAGTAGCAAGTATTTGTGGCCTATTCTAAGCACAAAGAGCATTAAGCTCTTTTTAATGGTGGTGAGCATATTATCCAAGTGTGCCTGGACTGTGTGTCTGAAAGGCAGAATGGCATCTCAAGTAGCTGGAGCTTTTAAAACCGTTTTTCCTGCCTCAGTAATTACAGACCAAGCAGGGAATGGATGTTCTTAAAACAGCCTTCATGCAAGCTGTTAAATTAAAATAATTTTCATGTCTTTGTTACTAGTAATGAAGTAGATGCCTCTGTCACAGATTGCTTTAACAGGGTGCTCAAAACCAAGACATGGGCATGTTTTACAGCTCACAGTTACCATTTGCTACATTGGTGTGTTACTGGAGTTTATTGTATAGAACTATAACCACAGCTTCTTCATTACTGTGAGAGTCATGCCTATGTGTGAAATGTACCAAGCTGTGCAAGGAATTGGAAAACCATGTCTAGTAATTAGTGTAAAATTAGAGTAAATATACCTCCACTCAGAAAGGAAGACGATGAGGATGTTTAGGACAAAAGAAAGGTTTTACCGTGTTTATGAACAGATGTTCACAGGTATTAGTTGAAACTGTAAGAAGGGGTCAGATGTACTGTTTAATAGGCTATAGTCACTAAAGTATCAAGGCACATCCTATTCCAGTGAGCTTTAAAAAGTGAACACTGCTGAGGGCAAAATTAAAAAGTTTCTAGCAGTAAAAAGATGAGGGAAGAAGCAGCTGCTTGTAAAGGGGTATTGCTTGCCCTAGAAATTTAACAGCTGGATAAAAGCCTCTCAAGTCCATGATATTTAGCAGTTATAGCCAGAGTGGGAGAAAAAGAAGGACAGTAAACCACAGTTTTTACATCATGCTCCCCAACAAAGCTTGCACCAAAATATCCCCACAAAACACCAGTTTGAACTTTACCAAACAGCTATTCAAAGCCCCTGGAAGCTGCCAGGCCAGTGGGAGGTGAGGTTAGCAGAAATACAATACCCAGACAGCTGGAATAATATTAATAATGCTGCTGGGTAAGACATGGTATTATTCTTTGTGGCAAGTCCATTATTCATCCATATGCATATTGCTGGAATGTATAAACACTTACTAGTTCCCACAACAAAGCTTTAACTGTTGACCAGCCATGGACCTGGTCTTCAGTCCTGAAATTAGGAAAACAAAACTTAAAATGGATAAAAATTCTTGTATTTTTTGAACAGCTGGAAAGCTAGCAAGTTTTTTGGAAACTTCTGGGGTTGCCAGTGACAGTTTCCCTTTTCATTGGCATGCCTGGAAGGTTTTTATCTCCATCTACCTCTACACAAAACATTGTTGAGTACCAGCTGGTTTGAGATTTATTAGTCCCATTCTTATGGGACTATGCTGAGTTCTGGAAAATGGTAATAGCAGTGAGCTCATTGCAGCAACACACTGCGTTATATGCCAATAAACCAACCTCATATTGATAGAGGAAGCACTGAAATAAATACAGATGAAAGCAAGCCTGTCATATTTCACAGTGGATAGGAGGTTGTGAATTTTATCTATCGACCTGAAAGGTTCTGGTATTTTAACAAAGCCACCATATAGTAAAGAATAAGTAGTAAAGGGAGTAATAAAATAATTAAAAGGACCCATCCTTGTACATTAATTATTAAACATCCCAAGTGGAGTGGAAGTGGTATTCTACAGCCTCTTTTCAAAAGCTATGTGATTTTTTGAAAGGAGTTTGGAAATTATTAAGCCACATGTTAAAAGCATGTCTAGAAACATGGCCAGAGATATGTCTCCCAAGCAGTTGTGGCCAAGTTGAACTCTGGCAAAGTGGGAGGTCTTTAGCTAGGGTTGTTGAGAGACATGTCATAGCCCCAAAGGGCTGTCCTTTCTCAAACCCTTAAAAGGAAAAAGATGGGTGGTGCTCTGTGTTCCAGCCACCAGAAGAAGTAAAGGAGTAGCAAATGCTACTGAACACTAGGGAAAAAACAGAAATGCAGGGGAAGATGGCCCGTTTTACCACTAGAAAAGGAGATGTATTTTAATAAGGCTGCTTTTTGTTCATGGCTGTTCAGAATAATGTACTAAACCTATACTAGATTCGTCTGAAGTTGCCCCAATGCAAGCAGGCGTCACAAAGAGCTTGTTCCTTGAGATGCCATTACTGTCAGGTGTAACACAATTTGCCCCCTGGTCCTGAGTGGGGAAAACTGTGTAGATCTGAACAACTGTGCTGGATCTTCGCTGAAAAACTGTTGAAGAGTAAGCCTGATGAATTATGTTACGCTACTTTCAGCCAACTGGATGATAGGTTAGGAGACATCCTGAATTGTAAATCCAGTCTGCTGTGTAAAGTATAGGTGATCTCGAAGCTACCTTCAGGAGTTCATCTTTTGTCCTAACAGGAGCCATGTTTACTGCTGCACTGTGTTCAGGGGAGACCCTTGGGTAAGTGTAATTCCGTGCCCTTGTCATTGTCACGCTGGGTAATCTGGATTTGTTTCATAAATTTAATCACATGTATCATTTAACTAATGGATTTGGGAAAAACCCATTGCAAACTCTTCTTAGTCCCCCTATACGTGTTCCTGTAAAGTGGAGTTTTTGTTCTGGTTTTCCACTTAATAGACAATTTTGTCTGTATCTTGCATCACAGCACAGAATCCAAAGACTGACCAAGTAATACTGTACAGGAATCTGGTTGGGTTTTTATCGGTGGTGTTAACGAGTGGTTGTGTATTTGGTTTTTCTTCTCTTTTTTTTTCCTATTCATATTTAAACTTTATTATTGGTACCTCTTACTAAGTAATATGTAAACTCTTGCAAGTATAAATTAATTTATAAAGTGCATGCATTTATAAATATTTATGCACACCTAATTGTATATAGAGATATTTACATGTCACCATAAGGGGCTGGACCTGCAGCAGAAGAAAGTGGGCAGAGCACCTGCCCTGTCCTAGCTTGTGTGAAACTGTCCTGACCCTAGAATCTAAAAAAAGCCAGGGGGAAATGGAGGCAAAATGTTTTCTTTAGACATCAGAAGACACTGTCAGCAGTTTCCGTAGCCTGTTAGCAATTAGTATCTTCTGTTCTGATTTTTAACAGATCTTTTTTTAGCTGTACTCCCTCTGTGTTGATCACATGATTATAAACTGCCATAAGACACTGAAGTAAATCCATGATATGTATCATGGAGATAAGTCAAGGCAACACAGGTTCCCACTGAAATGAGATATTCTCAAAAGTGCTCTGGTTTCCTTCTAAAGAAGGTAACAAGATTCAGGGACAAGATAAGCAGTAGTGATGTAATATATCTGCACTGGCCAGGCAGGCTTTCAAGACAATTTCATGAAATTTTCATAAAATAGCTAGAAACCCATAGTCTGTAAGAAACCACTGTGCAGGATGGCCAGTCCTTGGACAATGATTTATGACTGGTTATCAGGGGGTCACTGTCAGAGCAAGGGGACAGGTTGAAACCAGCTGCACAAGACTATATCCTTGGTGTGGCAACTAGTCTATATATCATTAGTGACATGGGTAGCAATATACCAATATTATACCAGACCATGGTGAAAGGAGGGGAACTTTAGTTTGTTGGGGAAGACGAAGAGAAAGAAATTATTTTTATGTTATAATTGCTGTATCGTTTCTGATAAATAAAAATTTGCTTAGCAGAAATAAGATTAAGGTGCTGCTGTGAAACACAGGTAAACAACTGCACAAATACAGGACTGAAGTAACAAGGGTTCAGGAAGGTAGCTGGTATTGTGAGAGACTGGATTGCTAGTGATTGACTCAAACCACACGGGTGCTGTGAGAGACTGGACTATTGGTGCTAATGTCTCAAACTATCAGCTGAGTGCTTTGCAGAGGCACAGAGTGCAGAAGGGTGTGCATGCTTGGGGCTACAAGCTGAGTTTCCAGATAATGCAAGAGACTGATAAAAGGTAAAACCTGTGAGGGGGGGTAAGTCCTTCTTATCATGCCAATGTCCTCCCTTACATAATGAGTCAGCTGTGAAAACTCCCCTCCAAAGTGCCAGGACATTCACATCTAGGATGAAGCTATTCATCTCAGCTGATGGGCTATAATGGGCTATGATTTATTCAACTACTTAAGATTACAACTACAATGGTAAGAGACAGCTGCAACATTTTAGAATATGTCAAAGACTCACGAAATATCCCATGATCCAGTGTTACATCATCCAGGGGAGGTACAAGGGGCGTTTCCACGTAGCCTCAGCATAATATAAAACCCATGGACCTGGGGTTTTCTGGGCTCTTTCCCTCCACCACTTGATGGATACAATCTGCAACCATCACCTTGACAAGGCTGCAGCCATTGAGAAGACCAGAAGAGGACCAGTGGGACATCATTGGAATCTATGGAGTGGTGATGGTTTTTTCTACCTAATCTGTTTCTCTGTTGCTTCCTTTCTCCTCCCCTCCTCCTTCTCCCCAGCTCTCTCTTCCTCACATTTACTTTTTAATAAAAGCTGTACTATTGACTTCAGAGTATGGTCTCATTGACACCTTAATTTGGGCAGAGGGACCTCTCTAATAATTTTAATAATCGGATCTTAACAGGTAAAAATGAGGGGTTTAATACTACAAAAGAAGAACAGGAGTCAATAATGTCATCCTGCTGTGCAAAAACTAAATACCATGCCAGGATTTACAAATGGGAGTGTAATTTGAGTTGTGCAGTGTTTCTCTTATTCTCTTCAATATTTTCAAGGCCTCAGCTAAAATACTTTGTATTTCAGAGGCACAGTGCTTCAGAAAAGATAGATTGGGAGTCTGCAGCAGAGTAAGAAGATTTAGAGATCTGGAGAATGTGGCATATGAGAAAATTAATCAAGACTACTACATCTAAATAAGAGAAGATATATTTGAAGTGTTCAAGGTAGTGTCAGCTGTGCAGAGAGATGGGAGCAATCTGTTTTTTGTTGCTTTTACATTGCAAAAGAAGTACCTGGATTAAGTTGTAGCAGGCAAGATATAGAACAGATATTAAGAACATTTTATTAATAAAGTTACTAAACAGTAGTCTACTAGACTGAAAGTCTACATTTCCTAAGGAGATTTCAAAATTCCCGTAATTGGAGGTTTTTGGAGGAATAGATTAAGCAAATCTAAGGAATTATATTGGCGTTGTTGATCTCTTCTTGGGGCTCTTGGGATCTAGATGACCTGAAACTTCTCCTAGTCTGAATTAGTGAAAAGCTTTTATGCATGAAATTATTAGGTTTCACATTCTTTGGGAAGGGAAATACATCTTTGATGTTTGTACAGTGCCCAGCAAAGCAATTAAGTCTAGAGACTCTGGTCATCATAGAGACATACGTAGTACAGTAATAATGATAGCTAGTTAGCATGTTGTGTTGAAGTATAACTGTAAAATTGTGATTCCCTGAGCTATCAGTGATGTGGTGAGCTGACGCTGGCTGGCTGCCAGGTACCCACCTAAGCCACCACCCCCTCCTCAGCTGGGCAGGGAAGAGAAAATAACAGAAGGCTCACAGGTCAAGATAAGGACAGGGAGAGAATCACTCATCAATTACCATCATGGGCAATTTGGTTAAATTAGTTTATTGATTACTGACACAAGAGTAGAGAAATTAGAATAATAACAAGAAAACAAATCTAAAACAAAAAATCTCCCTATTCCATTCTACTTCTTAGGCTCAACTCCACTCTTTATTTCTCTGTCTTCCCCCAAGCGATACAGGGGGTAAGGAGTGGAGGTTGTGTTCAGCTCATCCCACATTTTCTCCTTTCTTGTCATGCTCTTTGCCTTTGGGGGTCCCTCCCATGGGAGACAGTCCTCCATGTACTTCTCCAATGTGAGTATTTCTCATGGGTTGCAGCTCTCCACAAACTGCTCCAGTTTGGGTCTCCTCTGCAGGGTGCAGTCCCTCAGGAGCAGGCTGCTCCAGTGGGGGCCCCTTTTGTGCTCACAAGTCCTGCCAGCAAATCTGCTCCTCTCTCCACAGGCCACAGGTCCTGCCAGGAGCCTGCTCCAGCACAGGCTTCCCATGGGCTCATAGCCTCCTTCAGGCACATCCTCCTGCTCCATTGTGGGGTCACATCCTTCACTGACCTCGGTACCTGCAGAGCTCTCATACATTCTCATTCCTCTCTCTGGCTGGAGGTACTGGGGGTTTTGTTCTCTCTTTATAAGTACATTTTCCCAGAGGTGCTTCTGTCATCGCTGATCCTGGCACTCAGCCAGGAGTGGGTCCATCCTGGATCCATCTGGCATTGGCTCTGTAGGACATGGGGAAAGCTCCTGGCAGCTGCTCACAGAGCACCCCCTGTAGCTGCTCTGCTACCAAACCCTTGCCACACAAACCCAATACAGCCGTGTTTCAGAATTGCCTGACATAATTCAAATTATCTTGACTAGTTTGAGCTTTATTGGAAACTCTAGCAGTGACTGGTATGGGTAAAAATCATTTCTTGGTACCAGTACATTATCTGTACTAGGAATCACCTGTGATAACCTCTAGCTTATAATTTTAATGTTCATTTCGCTGTAGTCACAAACAAAATTTAAGTCTAGAATGGTTGTAATCACTATCATATTTGTGGGGCCTTTAGTGTTTCCTTTCAGAGTGCTCAGAAGGAGCTCAGCTGATTAGTGATGGTGTATCCCATTGAATTTAGGGGGCTCGTGATGTCCAATCTGTTGTGAAATGTCTTCATTGAAATGAATTTTTTAGGCACTCTTTTAGGCTCTTATCTAACTAGTAACAACAGTATAGCCTTTATATGCTACTGCCTCTGCCAATGCCATTTACTGGCAGCCATAGTCCAAAAGAAATTACAAGGCTAACAAATTGCTTTATGCTAAAGAACTACAAAACAAGAACTTTGCAAACCAGAACAGTTTAGAGCAGGCAGCAGATGGAAGTGGGAAGCTATTTACAGTACACAGTGATGTTACACAACAGTTTTTGGAAGAAAATGTGGAAAAGAGTCTTTCATTAACTAAAACTGTAAGGGGAATTGGCTAAATTACAATGATAAAAACCAGCATATATTAGCCCCTGTGCAGGGTTATATTAATGCAGTAATACTAATTTAAATGCTCAAGCTAATTGGTTCAAAACTAGCTGGTTTATATGTGAATGGCACTGATACTGACAGGTGGACAGGACAGAAGCATTTTGTGTTTCAGACACAAGAAATCTGAATATCATTTCACAGCAACAGAGTAACCCAGCAGTGAAGCTGCTGAGGTAAAGAGGTGCTTTTAAAGCAGGTGGTGTTTTATGACACTCAGGTCTTTTGAAAGCATCACCTGACCCCATAAAAAGCATGAAGGGGATAGTGCAGCTGTTAAATAAGTGTGTTTAATACCTGGTTTGATAAACAAGTTCTGAACTCAGTTAAAAGTTATTTTCATTTTTAAGAAAAGCATAGTAGCCTATTTAAATGATTTTATAATTCTTCTAAGATTGAACTATTTTCTTTTTAAAACAAACTTCTTGTCTCTTTGTCTCATCCTTGTGATTAATATAATTTTTAACCAGAAATTTTAGCCAAAGTACTTGGGCATTCATTCTCATGGGTTTTTACAGATTCAGCTCTAGGTCCTTGCTTTCTTTCAACTTTAGCCTATATCTTCAATAATCTATGTTTCAGTTGATTTATCTTATCCACTAGAATAAAAGTACTATGATATCATTTTGTTCCAATTTGAAAGAAATCTGAATAGCTACTCTGGAATCATTTCACTTCACATCACCAAACAGTTAACAGTTGTTAATATGTAATATTAATGAAAATGAAATAGTTTCCTTTTTTCTGTTAGTAGTTTCATTCTTCATAAATAGTACAGTGTTAACTGTAGCAAGAATCCTGGCTGTTCAGTATGCCAGATGAATGTTTTTGTGACTGTATTATGTTCAGCGTTTTGCTCTCTGGTTCATTTAATGTTTAATAACTTCAAGGAGGAATAGTTCCAACAGGCTAAGCTGCGGTACAGAAGTTGAAGCTTGTCCATAACTCAGTAGTAATGGCATTGGGTGGGGTTTGAGAGATGATCAGAGGGTCCCTGGAGTTTTTTATCTAATCATGCCTCTTCTTGATGCAGGCCATGAGTCCTGTAAAGAGAGGTAAAGAAAGTCGACATACACAATTAGCTGTGTCTGACTTCACTTCTGAAGTGCATTCTCTGACAGGCAAGGAGTAGCGTAAAGAGGAAAATTTATTTAATTTAGGAAGAACAGGTTGTTTTGCTGCTGTAAATTTACTACAGAAAATTAACTGCAATGGACTCTTTAATAATAAGCAGAGATGCATTAAAATCATAGCATGTTATAAAAGGAGGACAAGCATTGTTGTGAACATTTGGGAGGAAAAGGGATGGAAATATAAAAATATATTTTTTTAAATTATATTTAAGCAGGTTTTAGAAATTGCTTCGAAAGAAAGCAGTCCAGAAAGCCCAGGACACAGAAATGGACATGGCTCAGGAATTGTTATGCCTGATAAAAAGTGGGTAGTTCAAGTCTGGAGGATGGAAGGAACAAGGCACCACCAGAGGGTTTTGGAAGATTGCTAATGCATAGTGAGGAGGGTTTTCATTTATCTTTTCGTGAAATGAAGGGACAGTACAAAAGTATTGTGTCAGGGCAATACAGAACTGTTGAAGGCAAAACTTTGATGGAACAACATTCCTACATTATGTTCAAAGAAGCAGGGATGGGACATTCCAGAGGACCTCCCATTCAAGTATTCATATATGATATAAAAGATTAAGTAAGGCATCATCAGAACAAGACGGATTTTCTTATAAAAAGGTGGAGACAACTATTTCACCAAAGCGAGGATGTCTGTAGTTGAGGAAAAGATTTGCATTCAGGTTCTTGATCTGAATCTTGAGCCTGTATTTTCTATAATCTACTATTATGCTGATTGAATATTTAGGAAAATGTTCTTTCTTCAATGGAACAAACTTGTAATTATCTTTGTTTTCCTTCTTCAAAGCTGAATTTGTCAACAATGAAAGCTCTGCTGCAGGATTGCCAAAGAATCTCTCTCCTCTGCATCTGTTCACAGCTGTTTCTCCCATGTCAGAACTCAGGTTTGAGTTCCATTCCACAGTATCCCAAAATACAAATTCCAGTGCCAGAGTCTTGAAACATGGTCCTTTACAGGATACAAATTGACAGATCAGTTTACAACAAAATACACTATTCACTGTCACAGAATCACAGAATCAATTAGGTTGGAAAACACCTCTGAGATCAAGTCTGTAGCAGGGCATCTTGCCCCACAAAAAAGAGCTTATCTGTTGTTTGTTAACAGTCAGATAACTCAAACAGGACAAGCTGTCTTGTAGCGAGGTGTTTTGGCACCATAGGGTTGACAGTCATCTGGCATCTCCCAACTGCCAATAAACATCTTACTGTCAGAGAGAGATTTGGAAGATAAGCTGGATTTCTCAATGACAGACACCTCACTTTACAAAAGCTACACCAAAACTTTCACAAAGCAGAAATATTCTACACGTTCTCTGGAAATGTGTGGAGTTTCTCACCAGAGCAGGGACGCCTGCTTTGTGGTTATTCCTCTGGAGGCTGAGTGAAGAAATCTGTGTACATTATTCACATTTCGGTGGTGAGTGACATTTGGCCCCTAACAACACTGTTTCTTTTTCTGTCTTTAATATAAGTGCAACCTTGATGTTGTGCACTCTTTTATGCTGTGCTGTAATCTATGAGTAGTTCTTTTTACTTCTATACTTTGCAGTAAGTAACTCTGATTGAGATCTTTTGTCTGTTATCTAGGTTCTGTTTAATAAATAATTCATTTTATAGATAGACCTGATCTACCATCCCTAGAACTTGTGTGCCAGAGTGATTTCTTAAATTTAAGCAGTTGCCAAAAATCTGTGGCTGAGGCAGGGCTTGTCTGAAGCTGTCTCCCATGACAGAGTCCAGCCTACGACCCAACACCACCGCATCAACCAGACCATGGCACTGAGTGCCACATACAGTCTTTCCTTGAACACCTCCAGGGACGGTGGCTCCACCACCTTCCTGGGCAGCACATTGTAATAGCTAATTGCAGTTCTGTGAAGAACTTCTTCTTAACATTCAGCTTAAACCTCATCTGGAAAAATTTTAGACTATTTCCTCTTTTTCTGCCACCACCTGCCTGGTTGATGATGCCGACCTCCACCTGGATACAGACTCCTTTCGGAGAGCTGTAGAGAGCGATAACATCTCCCCTGGGCCTCCTCTTCTCCAGACTGAATACCCCCAGCTCCAACACCTGGTCCTGATAGGACATGTGCTCCAGACCCTTCCCCAGCTCCATTGCCCTTCTCTGTCACTGCTGAGTGGATTCTGGAAGCAAAGGAGTGGTGACCTGATTACTTTTTCCTGAGTTATGTAAAAATTAATTTACAAGTTCAGACCAGAACTCTGGATTGCTCCAGAAGGAGGAGGAAAGTGGCTTTTTTTTCTCCCTTTTCCTGGGAGGGTCAGCTGAGCAGCAGTACTGGTGTTCATCATTGTGTTGTAGAATTAAATCCCTAGCATTTGGAAGAGAGGTCACTGTAACCTACACTCCTTGTGTAAAGAGTGTCTGCATTGAGGACTGTGACCCTGTTGCTTGGCAGCAGTTCTGACCACTGATAGTGGGTAGTGCTTAACACAAACCTGAAATTTTAATTTTCTCCGTAAGAGGAATTGCAGCTTTATGTGGACTATGAATCCAAAGACAGGTAGTCTAGACTGTATTGGCTAGATTCTACAAATAGAAGATAATTTTACTGGATCTATAGGACTTTGTCCCCCAGATAATTTTTTCCATCTAACCTTAAAACAGTTTTTTTCTGACTCTGGGAAGACCAGTAGCCGCAGCTTAAGAACCAACACCATGTTCCTAATTTTTTTTTCTTCTCAGACTTTGGTCTTGTTATCCCATTGCATGGGGATCCTTTCTGCTACTTGAGAAAAGTTGCTCTTCATGTCTTTAGCTGATTGTAATCCTCACAGCAAAATCTCCCTACGATTCCCTCAAATAACATCTAAGTTTTCCCAGTTCATGGAGGAATGTGTGGCTATTTTCTGTGATTCGGCTAGTTAAGCCAAAGGTCACCCAGGCTTAGAAGCTCTTTAGTTTTGTAATGGACCCTTTTTACAACTCTTGCCTAGTAAATCCACGAAAGTCTGGTTATGTCATCACAGTTGTACTGAGATTTATAGCATCAGCTGTTTTCATTCAAAGAGGCATGAGGGATTATTGTTGCAGGTAATAACCAATACTCATGAGTACCTGAAAAAATGTTTTAACTGTATTTCCCCTCGTTTTGCTTTTCAGCTCGCTTCTGTCAAGAGACTGCTGCTTACTAGGTTCACTGACTATGTAGGGACAGCCTTAATGGATTTAAACAATCAATTTTCTATTTGAACAGACATATTTTAATAGTACTTTGATAGCAGGCAGTAAAAAACTAGTTTTTCATTGGCTTTGACATTTTTACCTTTTAGCTACATCCTCACAGCCAAACCAAAACTTCAAAGGGATTATCCTTAGTGTTTGCATAAAACAAAGTGTTTTAAACAGATGGGGTTTAAGTGTTACTGCACAAGAGTTCAAACCATCTCCACTTCCACTATTGTTCTTTGACTGATATTTATCTAATTTGTTCAAGGAGATAAAAAACCAACAAATACAATTAGTTCTGCAAAAAGAAAAGCGATTAGTTTTAGATCCTTGAATTGATTCATTGCAGATTCATAGGAGTACTGGAAATGATGCTAAGAGAAGTAAAAATATCTGGAGTTTATTGGTCAGGACTGCTGAAATTTGTTAAAGAACTGTACTGTATGAACTGACTTAACTGTTCAGCATCACCGAAAAAAGACTAGAAGAAAATTACCCCCTACTACAAAATACGAACATTTTTTCCTATGGGTTGACATCTGTAATTAAGAGTAAGCTAAAGCTTACTCTAACAATCACTGTCTGTAGAGTGAAATTTCTTTTGAAGGTGGATGTCCTTTAGCTATGCTGATCCCCTTCTGTTTTAGAGTTGGAGTAATTCTGAATATTGAAATCCTGTGCCCTATTTTGGTTTATACCTCATACTATGCTTTAGGTGTTTTCCTCTGTTCTAATCCAAATAAGGAAAAAGTCAATATTATATTAAGTTTTTACAAGAATAGCTTCAGACTGGTATAACTAGAATGATTGCCTCTCCTCTGCTCAAAATGTCTGATCTCATTCCTAACTAATAATCTCAATCCTGTTGTGCTGCCAGAATGAAATAAGCACCTATATTGTTTAATCAGCCTCTTGAATGTGGAGCAGTGAGTATCCAATGACTGATGACTGGCAGATCATTAAGTCCCCTATTAACTGCCTCATGGGAAAAATTAAGAGATTAAATCAACAAATTAAGGAACTTGTTGCCATTCATTAGTTTCTTTACTTCAGCTGCGTAATTTTAATGAGTTAGTTACTTTTCCTTGCAGTTCACATCCTCCTACTATAGGCACTAGTGTGGGTAAAGCTGAAGCGAGAAGCATTTTAGTAAGTTGGTGTCATGCTAAGAACAGTTTCATCAGGTTTGATACAGCACTGGTAGATCAAAAACTCCCTCTGGTCTCCTCGGCTCTGCTGCTTTCCCCCTGGGAAGCCTCCCATGTTTATCTTGGTGGGAGGCTGGCTTTCCATGCGCCCTGAGAGCCAGCCCCAGGCGTCCTGGCTGGCCGCACAGGCTGCAGGGCTGGCAGCACAGTCCTGCTCAGCTGCAGAGCGGCGTAAGGGTTAGCTCCTGGCTTTGGCTGAGGGTCCCAAGCCTGCGTGAGCGTTTCCCAGTGGCTGGGAACAAACACAATGCAGGGCAGCAGCCAGTGGCCTGCCAAGCGCGCTGTTCCATGTGGGGCAGATGACGCGCGTGGCCCTCTCCGCCTTTTGTTTCTCCGTTGCCTTGGTCCCCAGCTGTGCTGGAAGGATTTGCCTCAAGAACTTGGTCGTGTTTTTCCTTTAGAAGAGACTCTCTTAATGCAAACATTCTGGGGCATTTTACAAAGCAGATATCTTACCCTGTAACACATGGGTATGACTTGCACTGAAGCTCTCTTTTGTGCTGCCTAAAATAGAGGGCCAGCGTTAAAAATACATAGGCTGGGTTTCTCTGTGTTAATTTTACAGTCAAGCAGAGGCTATATCTTTGTGTAGCTAGTCGGAGAATGCCACAGGCAAGGTACATGGTACAATAAACCACTATGCCAGCAAAAAAAGAAGATTTCAGGTGCAGGGAAAGTGCAGTTTGTTCAAAAGTCCAGTTAAAAGCTGAACATAGAGATCCCCTGGACACATACCAAAATAATACTGATTTACAAGTATGCTTTCTGCTAGAAAACTATTAACTTACGTAATCATCAATCTCTAAAACTTAAAAATATCCTGACACTGTTACCACTGACCAGAAGTCAAAAATAAATTTCATCAGAAGAATGGATATTTAAACAGCTGCATTGTTCTTGAAAAAAAGACATATCATGGTGACCCTTATAAGCTAGCTCTGAGGGCTGATCTTGTTATTCTAGTTATAGAAAAAATAGAATGACAGATCATTCTGTTCTGAAGATTTCTGGTTGTTCTTAAAATTTCCCACTTGGTATTTTTATAAGAAATAACTGATTTTCTTCTTAATTTAATTATATTTAAGATTTTTTTTAGTTGAAAAAAAAGGCTTTTCACAAGCTTTAGAGGGCCCAGCACTAGTAAAGTTTCATCTTGTCCATGTCCTTGAGTGGTTTCAAACATGTTGTTGTTTCTGGATTACATTCTCTAATTCTCTCAACTCTCAAAAAAATTGGACATGATCTAGCAGGCAGAAGCATTAGATGAAGGTGTAGTTCTTTTGAGTTCAGTGTGAGAACAGAGACAAGCCTTTTTTTTTTTTTTTTTTTAGAATCAGGCTTTGCTGGATCAGAGTAGGTTACAGTATCTAACAGAGAAGAGCTGAAATTTAGATTACATCTGTTGTGTCTTCATTTGATTTTGTTAAGCTATAACAAATCCAAATTGGAAAAGAATACTAAATCTCTTCTTAAGCTATAGCAACCCCTTTAAATCCCAAAACATGATCTATTTGTAACGGTTCTTGAAGTTTTGAGTTACATGAATGATGTTAAGTTCAGAAAAATACACAGTAAATCTCCAAAGTCTGTAGGGTTTCTTAGAGGTGTTCCCAAAAGATCACTGGAGAGAGCAATACCACATTTTCTTCTGCCTGGTTAAATCTTCAAGATGAAAGAGAAAACAAAATCCCACTGAGTTAACTGGCCAGCAATTACCATGAAGGCGAATAAAGGTGGGAAGGAGATAATCCTGGTGGCAATTTGGGTCACACCATGGCTTAGAGCTCTTTGTACAGGACATGAAGCCTGGTTACGTACAAACCAGTAGGTAGCAAGTGGTGAGTAATGAAGGTAATCTTTACAGAGAGGAAACTATCACTGACTCAGAACTGCTGAGACAATGAGCAGCTTCCAGGATAGCAACACCCTTTCAGTGCCAAGCACGATTCTCCCCGCCAGATGGGTTATCAGGGATGATGATAAGGACTGTACAGTAGGCATCCGTAGGGAGAAGCAGGGCACAGGCTGACAACTGACATGGCATATTCTCTGTGCCAATTGACAGGGGGAAAGCCACAACACTGCGCTTCGGCCAGGAGATTTGGAGTCAAAGGAGGTTTCTGAAATCAGTGGAGACTGCCTGAGAACAGACCGTGGTAAAATCAGTTACTTCTGACTTTTCTCTGGATGAAACAGATCATCTTGAGCTGTTTGATTAAATGCATGAAATGTATTAGCCTCAAATGTGCAAATGGTACTGCATGTTCTGATTATTTTCCTTTTGTCCTTGAACTCTGTGTCTGCAAATAACTTGGGATTTGCTTACATAAAAAGAACTAGGGTATTTGGAGTTGCTGGATAGAGCCCTACTGTGAGTACCCCATTAGAAACTTAGGCTGTGGGTAAACTACTGCTGCCATGAAATTCATATTAGCCTACAGTTACAAAATATTTCTGCATCATACTATTACCAAAAATTTATATAATCTTGGAACTGAGTTTTAAATGCAGCATTACTGGAAAATTAATTTCCAGTGTTTTAAATTAAACTGTGAGGCAGGTACATTATTTAAGTATCGGAATAAACAACCTAGATGTTAGTAAATACCCACTGGGTTTTGTGTTTAATGAAAAGAAAAACAGAGTTGAAAGGAAAGACTTCAGTGGAAACTCTTGGAAAAACACTTCAGACTTTGTTAAGAAGAAGATTTAGGATCAAGTCCACTTAAATTATTTGCAAGTAAATTTTATTCAATATAGTGGAACTCCCTGTGGCTTTGAATGGGATATCTTATTTTGCTGGTTTATTATTTGGGTTTTTTTTCTTTCAGGTAAAACAGTACTAAATCTATGTAGGCAATTTCTTTTTAAGTGTTTCCCTCAGGTTTATGTAATGAAATTGAACAAACATAACCGGAAAGGCCATCTGAAAACTTTGTAGTTCTTTAAAAACTACTATCACCTGACAAAAAGCTATTTTTTTACAATAATCTGTTCTCAAAAAAGCTGTGTGTGTTTGCTTGGCATTGTGATTTTGATGTAAATGTATATAACTTTGTAGGTTTTGTGAGAATTTTATTCCTTGAACAGAAGAAACAAACCTGAGTATATAACTTGAAACTTTATGGAAGAAATCAGATATTTCAGTTTTTTAAAAAAACATCAAACATTTGCTTTTAAAATTGAAGAAGATTTTTGAAGGAGCTGAAATGATGAATTGATAAACATCTGGGCTAAAGCCAACTTTTGTAAGACAATACCAGATCTGAGAACCACAAAACCAAGAGTGTTTTAGATGCAGTGACAGAAATCCAGACTGCTAATACAAAATATATTGCCTACAGATCTTAGAACAGTGCCGCAAATTGCTAACACACAGCAACACACTGAGATGGGTTTCAACATTGTTTTTCATTTCATAAAAGCATACAGATTTCAGTAGATGTTTAGTTTTTCTCCAGCATTGTTTTGCACAGTTATAAATCACTTGGAGTTTGTGTTTTTCAAGGTTTTTGCACAAGATTTCTTTTCACAGATGATTTGGTGAGTTCCCAAGTCATCTCCTAATGTTGGGTAATGGGGAATCTCCATCACATAATTGTGTCGAAGTGGTATAAGAAAACAGAGCATGTAATGATGAAATCTGTTCTCAGATATTACCAGATGACTCAAGAATGTTGTGTATATAAAATCTATATTAAAGGAGGTGTTGGGAGAAATTTATGCAGACAGCTTTGTACTGGCTAGAGTAATTTAGAAAATATGGGGAACTTCAAAACAGCTCTGAGTAGAATGAAGTGTTGAAGCAATTTGAGGTAGACTGATAGCTGTCTATGCAGAAATCCAGTAAATCTCATCCAGCTTCAGTAAAGCACCTTTCCTTTACAGATAGGAAACCACAAGACTGAGAAGTGGGATTTAGAAAATAATTTGTAGGTCTGTACCTTAGTACATAATAACACTAGCAATGAAAGGAAAGCTCCTGTGTAGGAGAGGGTTAGCTCTGAAATTCCTATAAATGTTGGATCTGAATCTTTAATACTTATTTAAATCAATGACTGTGATTGGACTAATAACAAAAATTACTGTTTCAGCCAGCAGCTCGTTAGTTGGCAAAACAGACTAATTACTTTGACAAGTCTAGGAGTGTTGGCCTGATGTAGCTGAATTATTTCTAGTGGAATTAGAGGAGTGTTAATGATGCTATTCAAAGTTTTAGTGAAGACATCAAAGTAATTTGTGAAGTTCTGCTCGTTCCCATTCAAGGAACATGAATTAAAATTTGATCAGGTGCAAAGAAAGCTTCTATTCTTGCTATTGTAGTAGCTTTTCTTACAAGAAAATATTACAAAAATAATCTTTATAGGCTAGCAGAAAATGCAAGAATGGATAAGGTCATAGAATGATTGGTGTGGGAAGGCACCTTTTGAGATCACCAAGTTCCAATCCTCTCTTACCATATCAGGGTGGGAAGGGCAGGGATATCAAAACTCCATCCATCCAATTCTCTGCCATCTGTGAGGGGGTATTGTATCTCTCCATAACGTGTCGTAGAGTGCAGATAGAATGCCAGGAGGAGGCTGTCACACTAAGGACAGAGAGGAAGTGAAAGTGCAAAACTCTGATCTGCACCATAAACAAGCAGATGTAAAACAGAGAATAAACTTCAGGGGGAAATTGGAAGATTATTCTTTTCCATTAAGGCAATTAGAGACCAGATCACTTCCCAATAACAACACAGTCAGAGCCAAAGAA
The DNA here is from genome assembly GCA_013396875.1 of Vireo altiloquus. Classification (NCBI taxonomy): domain Eukaryota; kingdom Metazoa; phylum Chordata; class Aves; order Passeriformes; family Vireonidae; genus Vireo; species Vireo altiloquus. The sequence continues at coordinate 80,996 of VZRF01000549.1, forward strand.
GTAGCTACTTTTAAAAAATTCTTGAGTAGCTAATTAAGAGGCTTATGCAATATGATTATTCATAATAGCAGGTGATTTGGCTGATGCAGGTGGTTTTGTCCAGCAACTGCTCCCAGTTGTTGTCTCTGTGAGGGTGGATCTATAGAGAAGTCTGTGGATGACAAATCACAGATATTACAGATCTACCTTAACTTAAAATATTTTTTTTTGAAGACTGAACGATGATGCCAGTGTGAGATCTTTGGAATTGTGTTGTTCAGCTATTGTTTCGGTGCCTTAGCACATACTTTTATTGCAGGTCTAGGCAGTGATCAGAGCTGATTCTTGTATGCAGGAGTATTAGACTCTCTCACTTGAGAGCTTTTGACGTATCAGGAAAGAATATGAAAGGCTGAACTATGACTTCGTGGAGCTAAAGTGCTCCCTGTTGTGGAAGAAAATACTTTATGGCAGCTGGGGAGGCTGTGATGCTCTCAAGCATTGTCTGCTGCTACAGTGGCTGGGCAACACCCGCAGGACAGGTCTGGCAAGTGCTCCTGCTGCTATCTTTACTGCATTTACCAACGTGTGCAAGTGAGGGGGGGGTTCCTTGGGGAAAAAAGTGAGGAAAGGGAAAAGGCACAGGGGTATAATCACACCTTTCACATGCCCCTTCATAGTCACCATCACCCATGTTAGTGGGTTAGTAACTGTTAGTAACTGTTACTGAGTTTCTCAAGCCCCATTTTGTTGACCTCTTGCTCAGGTCAGCACAGGTTACCACACCGCTAAGTGGGGCAATTGCCTTGAACTTGCACTTTCCTTTCTGTGCACTATTGCTTTCCTTCCATGTGTTACCCCCGCTAAAGATTTTGGGAGCTTTGTTGAGAGAATTTGCCTATCTCACTGCCAAAATAAATAGAGGAGGAAGAAGAAATGTTATATGTTTCTGCAGTCCACATCTGTTCAATGGAGATAGGCTTTTTACATTATTCTCTTAGTTTCTTACCCCCTCTTTTTAATCTGGTATCCAGTAACATTCCTGACCATGTCCAAAACAGTGGAAATTTGCAGGGTGCACTCAAGGGGGAGTAGTGTTTACAGAAACACTTCTGGGGTTTACGCACTTCCCGCAGAACTCTTGGCTCCCTTGAGTAATAATCTTTTTTCAATAAGGAAAATGTATAAGCATTAATCATCCAACATTGCAATATCCTATAGTTTAGTGGGACAGGCAGCTTGCCTGGCTTCTGCAGAGTGTCGTTTGACTTTTTTTGGCATTGGCAAGTTCGGGAAGGGTTGGGTTGGGTGACTTTCCCCACAGCAGTGCTCACAGTGTTATGCTGTGTATTGGTAGCTAGAAAGGTGCTGGTAGCACACTGGTGTTTTGGCTACCACTGGGCAGCCTCACACAGCATCAAGGCTGTGTCTCCAGCATTCCCCCTCCACAGGCCAGTACTCCCAAGACCTTGGGAGGGGACACAGACAGGACCCCTGAACCATGCTAACCAAGGAGATATTCTATACCGTGGTGTCTGCTTGGCAATAAAACTAAGGGAAAGGAGAAGAGGAGGGAACAATATTAAGTCGTTATCTTCCAGACAAACCTCTAAGTGTAGTGAGGACCTGCATCCTAGAAGGTGGTTGGACATCACCTTCTGATGACAAGTAGAGAATTAGTCTGCTTGTTTTCCTTTCCCTCCGTGTGTAGACTTTGCTTTTGCTTTACTAAAATACCAAAGCTAGTGGCTTACTTAAGTAGGCAGCTTGGTGAGAACAAATAGTTAAGTATTCTATAGCTGAGCTACTTTTTCTGTTCTCTCTGCTGTCTCCATTCATAAACTCTCAGAGAAATGTAGCATAGCTCAGTTTGAATTTAGTGTGATCAGTCATGTAACTAGCTGGGTTTGAGACTGAGTTCAGCTAGCAAATTCTTCTGTAAAAGGGGAGGTCCTGTTCACCCACTCCTCCCTCCACTTCTTTATTCCTACCTACCTGTGAGCACTACCACCTTTACACCACCATCTTTGGTGCTCAGTGTACCTTTTATGAAGCTGATTTAACTTGTTAGCCTGACAGAAGGCCTTTGCCAAGGTAGTTTGTCGGTGTGGATTTCAGCTGGCACATGGAGAAGTGGGAGCACATGTCCAGGAGCAAGGTGTGTTTCATTTATCCACTCTTCCACATTGTCAAGAAGCCCCAGCTGTAGTCTCAAACACAAAATATGCTGCCCAGCAAGGAACTAGTTGGAGACAAAAGTTTGTCATGATGTCAGAGATATGTATGTTCCTAATTTGTGTCAGGGCACAGCTCACTGTGCTCAAATAAGCCTAGTGACAGTAGCCAGGTTCAGCTGTAATTCCAGACAGGCAGACAATCCATGGAAATGAGGCACATCAGAGATCAAGCTGGGAGCTCAAGTTGAAGGGTCAGGGTCCAGATTAATGGGACACCTGGCCCAGCACAAACACGGCTGCAGCACAGCTCAGGTGGGCCAGAATGAGGCTTTGGTTTATAAGTCACTGCAGAGAGAAGTGGGGGAGACCACCCATGGACACTTCTCGACAGATCTTTCCGGAAGAGCAGTTTTCAAAGCTGGGCCCTTACACCATCACTGAAGCTGAGCCTGAGCACCCAACACTCTAGCTACAGGGAAGGTAGAAAGGGAGTGCTGATGATGCCTTAGGTTTTAACTTTTATATTTTTCCAATCCTGTACTGCTAATGTAACTCTGAAGTTTCCTGTAGCTCGTTAAGTGCTGTTCTCTCATGCTCACACAGATATAACAAAGCCTCTCCAGCTCGCTCTCCAAGGACACCCAGACCATCATAGGCCCAAGAACTGTAAACCTTCATCTTGGGGAGAGGGGGGCAAGCTTGGGGAAATTCCATCATTGGCTGGGTTCTGGTTGGTGATTTTATGCTGATATAAAAGTGTGAAGAACTCGTGACCTCTTGTCCATTTTGAGATCCACTGAGGCAGGACCCTCTGGAGCCCAAAGTGTGCACCTGAAGGCCTTTCAGATAAATACCTCCTTTATTCCTGTCTAGCCTCTGTTCCTAGGTAGCCATTTAAGGCATCACTCAAAGCTCTGGAAGCTTTTACAGAACACCTGTTAGCTCAGAGCTAAAACTGCAGTGAAGTAAGAAAAGTTTTGATGGGTCAGGGGACAGAGTCTGCAGTCCATTTTATCCTCCAGTACCTACAGTGTCTGACTTTTCTATTCTTCATAGTGTAGAGAAGCAAATAGTACAGTTACTCTAAACTATGTTTGCTTTCTCCAGAAACAAGAGGATGGTATGTTTGGAGAATGATAGTCACCTCCAGCTGAATTTACCCACAGCATTATTTATGGTAGCTCCTTTCACACACATTTAATGGAAAGTTCCCATAGATGAGCTGTGCTGTGCATTCATGGTAGGCAGTCTTGTTCTCTGCTGTGCATCAGCCAAGAGTGGAACAGCAAGGCCATAGGATCCAGGATCTTGCTTTCACATATTCATTAACCAGCCATAACAAACACCACAGTATTTACATGAGTTCATAAGGGACTGTGGTTCTCTTTCAGATTCATAAAGCCTTTAAAAAACTCCACATGTATGAAACAAGAGAACACTGTTACAACCCACCTGCACAAAGGAGAGTAACCCAGGTTCTTGTTGATAGATCCCTGGGAGCAGATTAGAGTGGTTTATTAGATTGGTTTATAATAAACATGTAGGGTTTATTTTAGAACAATTTGGTTGCAACTGAAAGTAGGGATGTAGCCTTTTCGTTATTATTACCTATAGTAATATGATAACATAAAAGCATGAAAATATCACTTAAGAAAACCTATGTGGAAAAGTAAGAGAAAGGATCAGAGTAGAAGATCTCACCACCTGAAGGCCTCATGACAAATCTTGGTTGTTTCAATTTCCTCATCTGTTGGTCACAATCTTGCCAAAGTGATGATTGCAGACTGGATTTGTTGGTGGTGGGAGTAATCCCAAGAAAAATCCACAGAACACAAAATCTACTGGGTTTAATATCTGTCCAGGTTCAGGTGAGAACACCCAGGTACCTCCTCTGGGGTAGGGAGTTTCACACTTGATGATGTAACATTCAGGGTCATGGGACATGTGGATGATGTAATGTTGTGGATCACAGGGAGTCTTTGACACCTTCTAAGATGTTACAGTGCCTCTGATGTCAGCACAGTTGAGTCCATCATGGCCCATCAGCAGAGATCAATACCTTCAGACTGCAGTGTCCTGGTACTTCCCCAGCAGGGGAGTTACCACAGCTGAGTTCCCTTGAGTAAGGACACAGAGACAGGGCACACCTCATAGGGTTTGCCTCTTTCTGTGTCTCATTCAACACCCAGGTGTAGCCTGAGGTGGGCTGCGCTTTCCTCTCCAGCAGGGTGGTTACTTTGCACAGTATCACATGTGGATACCTTCTTCTCCCCAGCCCTGGGCTGACTGGACAACAGTACACGCCCTTTATCTTATCTCAAGTCCAAGTTCCAGTAAGTAGGTGTATCGTGGGAAGGGTGGGCTTCAGTGCTTGCAGATAAACAGCCACTTCTTTGCAGTTTGCAAATGGTTTTAGCAATGTTTAAGCCATTAATCATTTCAGTCTCTCACAAACACAAAGGTTTGATAAATTCCAGTTCTATCTTTCACTCAGTTAGCACATACATGGCTATGAGATGGTTAATGATTGATGAATAATGCACTATGATATTTAAGGAAAAATGTGGTCTAAAACAAGCTTACATTTAAAATGTTCTGGCCTTTTAAAAGAACGTACTTGTCATCATAACACAGTGGATTTATTCTCTTAAGTAAATTGAAATAATATACTTGATCTTTAGAAATGTCTTTGGGTGATCAGAGCTCTCTGTTGACTTAATTTTACAGAAGATTTTCTTATATTTATCCTTCTTTAACATAGTAAAACTGTATTTGGCCCACATTAAAAAGGGCAAAGTTTTAAAATCCCAGTGTCATCACTTAGAAAATAATTATGCGGCTCTCCATCTGCAGTCTTGACCTATCTTAGAGAATATCCCTGATGTAATTCTTCCTTCATGCTGCCTGCCATCCTGAGTCAGTAAGATTGATTCCAGAACAACATTCTGTTCCAGTATCCTGCAAGTCAGCCAAGGCTAGCTGGTGATGGGAGAACAAAAAGGTCATACTTGAGTCATTCTTTTCAGTCATTGATCACATGTATAGGTGATCAATCCTTTTTCACTGCAATCAGAAAACACCTAATTTTCCTCTTACACAGGAATAAAATCAAAATATGTCTATAAGGAAGACATATTTTGAAGGTTTAATAATTTTTTAAAGTTTATAAACTGTGTGTCTCGTATTAAATCATATTTAGTAAGTAATATGTGAATGTGTGTAATTCAAAAGAGTTCTCTTTTCACTCTGTTCCAGTTTAAAATTATGTCAACTGCTAGAGGTAGAGCAAAGAGACTAGATTAGTAGTGTCTGCTTTAAGTCTATCAGACGTTTTAAATGAAATTTAAAGCATAGATCCACTTTTTTGTAATGCTTCTAAGGATGAAAATATATTTATTTCTTCAAATTCACTGTCCCTGTGCATGAAATTTGAATATATGGGCAAAGGTAACTTTTGATATTATAGATTTTTTAAGACTCCTGAAAGGCTTAAATTGACAAGACCTCCTGAATGTGATGAAGATGTCTGCCTACATTTCCATAGGAATACCTCTAATTAGAGGTATACTAATCTCTAAGTGGTTTTCTGCAATTTTCTCTCTGTTCCTCTTCCCCTTAAGAGTAAGTAAGAAGTAAGTAAGAATCAAAGGGTTTTGATCATCATCTCTCCTTGTCAAATTCAACTCAATGCATTCTACAGTGATGAAATACTTCTTGCTTTGAAGTAAAAAGTCTTTGATTTTGCTTATGTCAGTTAAGATCAAAGCATCTTTCATAATCTTTATATATCCTTTCTAAACCAATTGCAAATACCTGTTGATCGCTGCCTCTAAATTGTTCCTCTCAGTTGACTATCAGATTTGACACGATCTTATCATGGTACTCATGACCTTTTTTTGCCTGAGTCATGAGCAAGTGTTCCAGCCACACCACCCAGGTTGCAAAAGGCAAAGGCAGGGGTAGGGAGAATGAAGAACCATCTGCCATAGGACAAGATGAGTCATTGCTCAAGAACATCTAAGGAACCTGAAGGTGCACAAGTCCATGGGGCCTGAGGAGATGCACCTGTGGGTCCTAAGGGAACTGGCAGGTGAAGTGTCTAAGCCATTAACCACCAGATATGAGAAGTTGTGGCAGTTCAGTAAAGTTCCCACTGACTGGAAAAAAAGAGAAACGTAACCCAAAGGGGTCAAAAAGGGGAAACTACAGACCGGCCAGTCTCACCTCAGTTTCCAGCAAGATCATGGAGTGGATCCTCCTGGAAGTTGTGTTAAAGTTCATGGAAAATACGGAGGGCATTGGTGACAGCCAGCAGGGCTTCACTAAAGGCAAATCACACCTGCCTAATTTGGTGGCCTTCTACAATGGGGTTATAATGTTGGTGAATAAGGGAAGAGTGACTGGCACAACGTCATCTTCCTGGAGTTGTGCAAAGCATTTGACACTGTCCCTCACAACATCCTTGTCTCTGAACTGGAGAGACATGGATTTGGTGGATGGACCATTTGGTGGATAAGGAATTGTCAGGATCTACAGCTCAGTGACAAGTGGTGTCTGTCTGGGGTCCGTGTTGGGACCAGCAATGTTCACCATCTTTGCTGGTGACATGGACAGGGGGATCGAGGGCACCCTCAGCAAGGTCACTGATGGCACCAAGCTGAGTGGTACAGTCACACTCTGGAGGACAGGGATGCCATCCAGATGGACCTGGACAGGCTGGAGAGGTGGGACTGTGAGAACCTCATGAAGTTCAACGAGGCCAAGTGCAAGGTTCTGCACCTGGATTGGGGAAATGCCAAGCACAAGCACAGGCTGGGTGGAGAATGACCTGAGGGCAGCCCTGGCCAGAAGGACTTGGGGGTGCTGGGGGGTGAGAGGCTGGACATGCCCTGGCCATGGCACTCACAGCCCAGAGAGCCAAACGTGTCCTGGGCTGCATCCAGAGCCCTGTGGGCAGCAGGGGAGGGAGGGGATTCTGCCCCTCTGCTCTGCTCTGCTGAGACCCACCTGGAGCACTGCATCCAGCTCTGGGGTCCCAGCACAGGAAAGGCAGGGACCTGCTGGAGCTGGTACAGAGGAAGCCACCAATTTCTTTAGGGGGATGGAGAACCACTCTTATGAAGACAAGCTGAAAGAGTTGGGGTTTTTTGGCTGGGAGAAAAGAAGGCTCCAGAGAGACCTGATAGGCCCTTTCAGTACCTAAAGGGGCTATAAGAAAACTGGAGAGGGACTTTTCACGAGGGTTTGTAGTGACAGGACAAGGAAGAATGGCTTCAAACTGAGAGAGTGTTGCTTTAGATTACATATGAGAAGACATTCTTTACTGTGAAGACAGTGAAACACTGGCACAGGTTGCCCAGAGAAGTTGTGGATGCCCCATCCCTGGCAGTGTTCAAGGTCAGTTTGGATGGGGCTTCGGGTAAAATCTGGTCTAGTGGAAGATGTTCCTGCCTGTGGCAGAGGGTTGGAAATGAGCAGCAACCCTTGCCATGTCTGCAGCTGTTCTTTTTTTCTGTGTATAAGTATGACTTGTCCCAGTTTTAAATTTTATTGGGTCAGGAAAAGAGGGTTATACAGAGAGGACTGCTGAACAATGATCTGAGAATTATGATTATGAAGACTGCACATACTTATGTCTGTGAAGTGCAATTATTACAGATTGGGCTTTGTGAATTTACTCTGTGCATTCATCAAGCTTTAAAGGAACTGTGAGAAGAATAAACCTGAAAGCAATCAAGTTCTTAACATCTTTCAAGAAAGCATTGGAGGATTTTGCTTTCTCTATAACAATGCACTTCAAAGATTCTGTCAGAGTGACATGCTTGTGTAGTCAGGTCTTGGAATTAAATAAGGAAAAAAGAGCACAAAAGAAAAAAACCCCTTTTTTGTATTAAGGAAAGGGGAGGGTGTACTTGTCAGGTGGTGTTCTCATTGGAATAGTTGCAGGTCCTGAAGACTTTTCTGAGAGAAGTTGAGGCCCTCACTTGCTCTCAGGGAATGATGGGACTTGGGGAAAGGGAGTGTGTAAATGGACTTTTTAGGATGAGGCAATCTAAGCACCATTGCTTTCAGAGCATGCAGATGCTGTCCCAGTGCTTAAAAAGAAAAACCGAAGCCATGGAAAGACTTTATTTAAGGAAAGAACATTTCCTTGAATTCAGTCTCCTCCTGTATTTAAGCACACTGTTTTTGTGATCCTAATAACATCTGCATATAGACCACATTATTTTTCAGGTGTTGGAATATTAGTGATGGAGTATTAATTTGGAAATGTGAAAGGTCCCTCTGGGCCTTATTTCATGCATTCTGAGTTATTTCTTCTGCCTTTTTAGAAATGTTTCTGGGTGTTCCTGTTGACCCAGAAGTCAGTCGGCATCATTTGACTACAAGGTACTCATTAAAGATTTGCAGCTACTTTACCATTGGCAAACTCTGATCCTGTAACCTTTCCTGTAACAATCATGCTCAAGTTTATCCACTAACTGCTTTTCTCTGATCATTGCTGTCCTAGCATCACTCCTTTTTCCATTGAGGCAACATTACCAGCTCTGGCAGAAATTTTGTTAAGTAATATATAACTATAGCTGTTCTCTGGAGAAGTCCTGACAACATTGGATCATACTCTGGTAGCTTACAAGCTACTCTGAACAGCTTGTGTTCAGCTTTTTTAAATACTTCATAAAGCAGTGTGATTCACATATTTCAGGACTTCAGAGTCTTCCTGTAGGCTGTGATGCTACCTTGTTCCTCTGCAAAGCTTTGCAGTCAAGAAATCAATGTTCTGACCTCGATCCTTACTGCATGTCCTCAGCTCTGCTCTGATATGGAATGACCCCATATTCTGATGACAGCTTGTTACCAGTTTCCTGGTTTCACTGCCAGATCATTTAAGACCTACCAATATTATCTGTAAAATCAACTTCATACAAGCCTGGATATAATACTGGAAAGCAGCTGAATCCTTTGCAGTCTGTGAAAGGACAGCAAAGAGCAATGGCCCTGGTTTTTTGTGTATCCTGGTCCACATCTAAGGTGTTGCCAAGCCTGAGTCTAACTTTGGTTACAAAGCCAGGAATCTATGAGGAAAAGATCATAGAAAAAATCATGAAATCATAGAAAAAAAATCAAAAAATCATAGAAAAAGATCATGCAAAACTTAATCATGCTTAAGTTTTGCAGCACCATGGCTGTTCTTGCCTTGTCTTTTACCTAGTCTTGAGACTCTAAATCTACTCTTCACCCCTTGCAAACCTTTTTCATCTTCCTCCTCATACCCATATTTTCATAGCTACAGACAGAAAAGATAGAGGCAGACAGTCAGCACAGACTTTACTGCCTTCACATCCCAAAAGCCAGAGGACATACTGGGTGTAGGGTCAAGGTACCAGCACCAGGCGTGGCCTCTGCAAGAAGAGGTCCTGGACTGCCCTGTGCCAAACACAGCTGGTTCCAGCTGGCTCCACAACAGGCCCACTGAGCCCATCAGCCAAGCTGGTGGCACCTCTGTGAAAGCATATTTAAGAGAGGGTAAAACACTGCATGGCAGCATGAGGAGTAATGGAAAAAACCGTGAGAAAACAGCAGCGTGAGCACCAGCATGTGAGAAGAGGGGAGGAGGCTCTCTGGGTATCAGAGCAGGTGTTCTTTTGCATCTTGTGGGAGGCACTGTGTTGGGGCAGATACCCACGCAGCAGCCGGAGGAGAGACCTGCTCTGGCACAGGCTGGCTTTTCCTGAAGGAATCGTGCTGGAGCAGTTCTTGAGGGACTGCAGCCCTAGGGAAGGACCCGTGCTGGAGCAGGGGAACAGTACAGGGGAAAAACACGGGAAGGAAGGAGTAACAGAGATGAAATAGTGTATATTGACCACAAACGCCCTTTCCCAATTGCCCCTGGTCCAATTTAGTGGTGGGGAGTAAAGGACTCCATGAATGAAGGAGTGAAGCTGAGGCTGAGGAAAAAAGTTATAAGAAAGAAGGTATTATTTTAACTTTGTTTCTTCTTGTCATCCAAATCTATTAAATTGGCAATAAAATAAATACAATTATCCATATTTAATCTATTTTACCTGAGATGCTAATTGGCAAGTGATTTCCCGGTCTTTGTCTCAACTTACCAATTTTTAAATTTTGCCTCCTGTCTTGTGGAAGAGGGACATAAGAGTGGATGTCTTGTTGTTTGGCAACTGACCAAGGTCACCCACCTCCTTTTAGAAGAAGTCTTTTTCATTGTTTTTATTTCAGTCTTTTTATGATAAGCAAGAGGGCTTGCTTGGATTTAGCAGTAATGCTTAGATACTGCTTAGATAGCCTTCCTTTCTGTATGAGCTCAGAAAATTCTCTGCCCAAGATGCAGTCTAATGGGGCACACAGGACATTTGGCTGTATCTGAATGAGATTTTGCCTCCAATAGCTTGTCTCAGCAGAGCTTTTTCTTTTTATCTTTTTCTTTTTTTTTTTTTCCCCTTTTTTATGTAGCTGCCCAGACTTTTCCTGTTAGTGGTTTTTTTTTCTGTCAAGGCCAAATTAGCAGCTTCCATAATAGCTGGCAAGTCATTAGAGACCCAAGAATGACATCCATGTTTCCCCTTTTTCAGTCATTACTCTATGTAGTCCAATCCTACTGCCCTGTATCTTGCTCTCCTGTTTGCAACATAAACAATTGGTGCTGCCCTGTCTTCCACACTGCTGGCCTGCCTTTAAAGCAGCTCCTGATGCACTCACTCAGAGCTAGGACTCCCTTTCCCAGGCAGTGTGATAGTAGTGTTTGAGTGAAGAGTTTATGCTTGCAGCATGGAATGCCTTACAAGAAAAGATGGCATGATACAACAGGGTCCCTGGCCTCCATCTGAAATAATTCTTTGGAGAAAGCACAGGGCAAAGCTGCCAGTCCTTGTTGTTCTAATCAGCCTCCTCCATTTGGCCAGAGCATCTCTGACAGCCTTGCATGTGTCTGCTTGCTAGCACACGTGTTTTTCCACAGTGACTCAAAACACATTCAGGAAGGCTTGCAGTGGAGATTTCACTGTGAGAGCATGACTAGGCATGGTGCTAGCACTGATCAGGTGCTCAGGAACCACTGGCTCAGGAGGGTGCCCCATCCTTTGTGGCACCCTTAAGGTGCTTCTTCTTTCCAGAACTGTAATCTATCACACCGTCTTGAATCTTTATCCTTTGTATTAGGTGATAATGAAACAGACTCCCTGCAGCTCTGCTTCTTTTCATGGTTGGCTAAAGTTTGTCAGACTGATCATTCCAGAGGGAAGCGGATTTCTTTGCATGTGAGGCAAAGGATGGGTGGGAGCCAATAAGCTCAGTAGCATTAATAGGTATTGCCAGAAGAAGGAAGGAGTGTCCCAGCTGGATGGATTTAGCTGGTAATTGTATCTCACTGTTTTTGAATTGCAAACCTAGATGAGTTGAAGTCTGTGGAAGATTTATTTGAAACACAGTAAAAGGATACCAGGAGCTATGTGAATAGAAGCTTTGCCTCTGCTTTCTGGGTAGGAATCTACAGAACTTTTTGTATTCTTCTCCATCACATTGTGGTGATGAATCCATGCACACTTACAGGCTCGAGGGCATTTAAATAGAGTTCTTCCTTTCCCATTTGTCCCTGTACTGAGATTTGTTATTGTCTCTTTACTTTAGTTTTGCACTTTTGCCCAGTCCATATATAGACTGCATGCACTGATGTCCATGTAGTAGCTGGCATTTTCAAAACTTGAACCTCCCTGCACAGATGTCTTAAATAAAATAAGGCAAGTGCTGTAGTCCAGCCGAATTCATTTTGTCTTTGTCTCCAGACCCAAAATCATATATTGTGGCATGTTGTGTCTCCATTGTGCAGGAAGATGCTGTGGAAAGTATAGTAAGCATTGGGTACTCAAGAGGCTTCACCGTTTGGTGTTCTCAAGGAGCGTGTTGGACGTGCAGAATCTTGCCTCTCCTCTGAATATGAGTGCCAGAAACCCTCTGGTACTTCAGATGCAGAAAAAGACTGGGCATCCTCCATTGCTTACAGAATTTCTCCTCTTGTTGGCAGTACAAAATGTTCCCTTTTTACATAATTATGAAACTCTCTTGTGTTTATACATAAACAAAAAATTACACCCTTTTTGACAATGAGCAGCAGGCCTATCCACTCTATAGATTGTTTTACTGCTTTTCTTTCTTCTCCTTTTTTCTTAAATTAAAACCTTATCCAGTAAGCTTCCATTTTAGCCTGACAGACTTAGGTCATTAATCTTCCTGCTGTGGTCTGGAAAATATCCCCAGACTCATTCCCAGATGTTTTGTTCACTTTCTTATCCAAAATAAGATGCACCCTGTTGTTGAATCTAAAATTTTAACCCGATCATGGGTACTTTCTATTCACAGTGACATCACAAAGTGCATGTTTTTGAGATCACTTTCAAACTCAATGCATAAATAGCTGTACTAAATCATGAAATTTGCCAATTTGAATTGTCCCAATTTGTCTTCTAAATTTATCCATCACCACCACTAACACCACCACTAACACCACACAAACACATGCTGGTTTCATTTTCATATTAGTTTGTGTCTCTGCAGGGAGGATGAGAGGTAATTAGCTTGTCTTGGAGGACCAAGACTACTTTAATCAAGATGTGCATTTCCTGAGCAGGTCCACTGGAGATAGACCAAGCCCCTCTTTTGAAATCCTCTCAAGCTTTCAGCCAGACAGTAGCTGTTTTCCTGTGTGCCACACAGGGTCTGCAAAAATACCTGCATACTATGATGTGGGACACAAACACTCAGTCCTTAGAAATCTGAAGTAAAAAGTCTAATGTTTGTCCGTGATCTAGAAATGTGTTCTTCTGGCAATTGGACCCTGAGAAATGTTGGTATCATGTTAAAAGTGAAGGCTCTCTTATTTTCAAATTCTTCACACTTACTTGTGCTGTTTATGACTTTGATTTACTTTCCTAGTCCTTCAGAACAATGGAAAATATTTTAGAATGCTTTAAAGTATCCTTGTCTTCTCCATCACAGCACCTCTGTCTGGTTAATGGCTTTTAGAAAGCTGTATGTTCTAAGTAACGTGTAAATGATATATGACATGTAATTTTATCTTTTTAGTTGCTATAGCAACATCACACTAAACTATGCATTAGTCTGTAGTCCAGACAAGCAAATGTCTTGTTTCTAAAGATGGCTTACATACTATGAAGACTATTAGAAATGAATGCTGAACCAGATAATTGACTATATAAGCAATTCCAGCAGAACAATGTGCACATGAGAAAGCATTACATTGAATAGGTTTAGAACTCAATCTGTATGCCGAGCTCCATATATAAATCTTACAGACATTCCTCACCTCCTCTTTTTTTCCCTGTCAGTACCTATACTAGTTCTGTATGCATGTAACGAAAAATAAAGCCCAAAACCCAGAAGTTCTTTGTGATGACCTGTGTATCTCTGTCCTGTAACTGGAATACTCAGTTATGTGATGTCACTGTGTTTGCCATGGTCTTTCTGTTCCTGTGTACAGTATGATGGCATGACCTGGTCTGCCTCAGGCAGAGGTGAAAGGGGAGCAGTGCAGCAGGCAGTCAGTGCTTCAGATCTTCCAGAGGAGTGAAATGTCACTTGCTGTTTTCCACTAGGAGGAATAGGTTATTGCTTTTTTCATTCCCTTCCCCTAGGATAAACTTTGAGCCATTTTCCTGTGTTTGCTAATCTTCTGCACCTTGCTATTTACTCGTTGGTCTGATGGTTTACATTACATCAAAGTTTACTTTTGGGGTTTATGTGTTTCGGATATTGTTCTTCGTTACATTGATTTCACTCAGCTCATTGTGGGGATTTATTAACAGGCTGTTGGTAGGTAATTTACAGACCTTGGATTGGGTCAGTTTGTCTCCCATTTCTTACAATTCCTTTTTATGCCTGACTTTGCTCTGCTCCCTCTGTCCTTATTCACACATCAGACCAGGCTTGTATTCTCCTAGATTGGGTCATTGTGCCATTATTAAATATTTAATCATACCAGAATAACTATGTATTACTATTCTATATAAAATTATAGTTATAGCATACAAAAAAAGAGAAGCAAAAACTAAAATAATTTTAAAAAATTTATTCTTCATCTAAACGAGCTCTCCCCTGCCCCCCCCCCCAAATGTGCAGGTAGACCAAGAAAATTTCAAAGTAAGCTTGAGAAGTCTGAGTCCTGCAGAATTGCAAAGTCAGGACAGTCTGCTGCCTGTTACCACCAATGGCTGTAGTGTGTTTACAGAGCCACAGGGCTACAGTAGAAAACAACTACACCTAGCTAGAAAAAAGTGGAATTGAATTAGAGGTGCAATTTGATCCTAGACCACAGGTGCTGTGATGTAAAGTATCTGTTAACACAAATAAAGAAACAGGAAGCCTAACATTAAATTAATATGTGGAAACCAAGTACTGATAATTTGAACCTGCATGAATTGTTTAGTTTGCTTGTCAAATAAATGCAAGACAGCTATGGGAATTATTCAAAGCTTGGCCATTCTAGAAAGAAAAGTACTGACACTGTTTTTCCTTTGGTAAACCTTTACACAAATAATTGCTCCATAGTTAACTTTTGTGAGTTGCCATTCTTCAGAATGAGAAAGAGGTTGATGATTTGAAAAGAACTTGGTTAGCTTAAAATCTTGCTTGAAATTCCATTCTAATTAGCAAATACTTAACCATTCTGTTTTCAAGGATGATATTGAATGTGTTATTATGTGTGCAATTTTCACATGGTTTGTTTCATAATTTGTGTGGCATTTTCTTGCACCACATTTTTCCTCTTGTTTGAAGATGTCTTGCTACTTATTACACTAGAATCATTCCAATTAGTGTTGGCATAAGTGGCAGGGAGATCAGAGGGATATCCTTGATCTTCTCTCAAACTGTAATTTTGTTTTTCTTTAATAGTGCAAGGTTTTCAGGCATTCTGTTTCATTGAAAACTGTTAATTTGAGTTTTGTGGGGGTTCTATATTTTGCCCAATGAAACAGAAAATTGTGTAGAAGTCAGATGTCAGATGTGTATCTTCTGCTAATGCTAAATTCAGTGAGACTTGTCTGTATATACTGAATTTGGACAATGCAGAACAGAAGAGATTCTTGTATCCATGGGGGTGGTATAGCAGGTGAAATAATGCAATATTTAATTTACATGATTGCTTGAAATATTTTTATTACTGGCTATGGTTAGAGATAAGGTAATGGTGAGAGAAAGTTCAGTAATTTACAAAAGAAGGATGTATATGACTTTTTTTCCTGCAACTTAGTAGTATTATGGATTGATTAAAAACAAAGTTCATTACTGCTGATTCTTTATGTGATAATTGCAAAGTTTAGTTGACTTAATTACCTGTGTTTGCCAACCATCCGTGTCATTTCTGTACCCTTCTTTCAATGGAAAAATCATGGGCTTTCACTCACAGACGCTGAAAGTTTGAATTAATATAGAAATAAATCAAGTCTTTGCACAGTACAGGGGAAAAAATGAAGGCATTAATGTCTTTTTGTTTTGGAATTCATTTTATTTCATGATGTAAAGCTGGCAATGTTTTTCAAGATTCATGGAAAATTTTAGTACTGAATTTGATGTTCAGCATTAAGAGTGGATCCTGGCAGAGTCATGGAAGGAGTAAATCTGTAATTAATAGAGTTTCATTAATAGAGTTGGGTCTGAAGAAATTGAATATATGTGTTCACTGTATATATTTCTGGTAAATATTTTTCCTATTTCATTTAGAGTTGCCATTTTTTATTGTCAGTAACACTGATTTTGACAGCAATAGTTGCTGCAGGCAACTTTGCAGGTTATATATGTAGTCTTACAGGCAACTTGGGCTTCTTGCAGTGTTGTTGTTAGAGTATGTCTGAGCTCCAGTTGATGCAGCCACTCTTCTGGTGTAAGAGTACTTCAAATCCAATGCTTCTTTTGTCACAAAGGGTTGCAATATCTAGCTTAATTGTAAAGAGAGTAGGTAAGAAAAAGAATCTTAGTACAAAACCAGGAAATAAATCTTATTCACTGTTTAAATGTACTATTAATAAATAGCTGTTGCTCTCTCTCTCTCAAAAAAAAAAAAAAAAATAGATATTTATACAAACTTTAAGGCACTTTAAAAGTGTGTATTTCAGCCAAGTCTTATCAAAATTAGAATTTTTCTCCTTCAAATATTCATCTAAGATCAGATATACTGACTTTGCATCACACTGATCTTAATTATAAGTATTTTAGATAAGATCCATATTTTTCCTGGTAGTCTCATTATTAGGTATCAGTTTAATCAAGCAGAATAGAAGAGAATGACTGTTTAAATAATGACCTGGAATATCTAGAAAGACTGGCTCTATTTCACATGCTGAAAACTTGGCTAGTTCATACCAGCAGTATAGCTCCTCTTTTCCCAGTTCCAAAATACATTCATTATTTAGGAATGCTCCTGACCCAAAGTGATTTCTTATCATGCCCCTGAGGTTTGCAGATCAAACACTGGGGACTGTATCACAGAACCACAGAATCACTGAGGTTAGAAAAGAGCTCCAGGGTCATCAAGTCCGACCACACGTAAAAGTTTAACAATAATGGAGCACAAATCTCCCCCTCACATACCAGTCTCCTTGAGCTCTTCCTTTGGCAGCCCCAGCTGCCTCACAAGCTGGAGACCTCTTCTCTCTGGACAGCATTCACAGCAGGAGCTGCAGGAGGGACTTGATCTGTGCCTGTGCACACCTGCTGAGCCTCTGTTCCCTGCCTTCGCTGCAGCTCTTCCTCCTACGTGCACAACTTGTAACACAGTGGAATAAAATCAATACTTGGGATCTGAAGTCGACAAAATTTTTTGGACAAGTGGAAACAAACCTTATTCATATCTCTTCCTCTTCGGGACTGTGTAAGATATGCTTTATCAGGCAACAAAAGCTTTTTGTTTCATCATTGCATAAGAAATAGTTGTTATTTTAATTGAAGCTCAGTTACCTATCTTTCTGTGTATGTACATGGATAAATATATCTTCATCTAAGATCAGATATCCTGACCTTGCATCACAGCAATCTTAATAATAAATATTTTAGATAAGATCCTTATTTTTCCTGATAGTCTCATTAATAAGAGTATCAGTATATGCAATCAGATTAGAAGAGGATAACTTTTTTTAAATTGATCTAGAATGTCTAGAATCATACATATCATATTTATGTACATATCAATACACACATATTGTGTAAGTCCTAGTTCATCCCTTATTTATAGTCTTGTTTAAATAAAACCATGGTTAATAGGATCCTGGTATTTTCAAGGATTTTGGGAAGGTAAGGCATCCAGTGACTTAAGTACTTTGTCTCTAATGATGCCACATTTATTTTAAAATAACCTTTTTTTCTCTTAGCCCATGTCTTTTGTTCATATTTCCTGTGTGCCAGCTCGGTATATGGGGAAAAAAAAGCTTGAAATTTCACATGTCATGGTAATAAAAAAGAAATATGTTACAGCAAGTTTGTTTGTTTGCAGGTATTTTATGTTTCAGGATTACTTGTTTAGCAAACACCTAGATTCAGAGCTGAAAGAGTTCCTGTACTAAGACAGTATTTCCCTGCATAATCTTCAGTGATTTCTTGAGAAAAAATAGATTAAGCTGAATGGATCAATGCATTTATGACCTAGGCCCAGATTTGTTGCATAAAACCTAAAGCAAATATTTTGGAAATTTAAAAGCCCCAACAATTATTACCTCTAATACATGTAATTTTTTTGGCAGAACATTTTTCGGCTCTCTGCTTTCGGCAGCAGTCTTCTGTTGTGCAAAGGGCTGAAGTTTGCATCTACAGCACAGAATTCCCTGCTGCTGAGATTTTTCATGTCATATTTTGGGCTACAATCAACTTCAGTTCTTAGCATACTTTTTTATCTACGTCTACCTTCTACATGGCTTTTCTAACTAACTTTCTTTCTGTTTTTCCCCGTAGCTTCCTTAATTTGATCTGCTGTTTTGCTTTCAGAATTGTCTGCATGGTCTCTTTTAGCCAACTGGGTGTTGGGATAACCAAGACAAGCTGGTTGTTTCTTCTGGCTCACACCTTGTTGATGCACATTATCCTGTGATGGAACAGGGCTGCTTGCTTTCCTGTAATGCAGCTCAGACGGGTGAGAACAGGCAGACAAATGTTTTGTGACTGAGCAGGGCTTTGGTGCTTCTGTAGAGTCACAGAGTGAAAGAAAATACTTTCTTTGTTACCTTATGGCTGCAGAATTTATTGCAAATTTGCTTTACAGTGCTGATGTACATCTATCTGAGGGCTTCCTTACTTGTAAATCATTAACAGAACTGTGTGTGTGGTCAGTATTCAGCTTATGGTTTAAGTAAATCGTGCTTGCTTTTATCTAGGGCATGTGGATACAGCAAAGCATAAAACTGTTGAAGGTTTGAATTCAGCAATGCCTCCTCTCTAGTCTCAAAAATGACACCTGGAATTTTTTATTTAATGCATACTGTATGCATAAAAAACAAGCAGCAGTTCAAAATATAAAGACTCCTTTTCCTTACAGAAAAATCCAGCTACTGAAAATAGTTCCTGCAGAGAATCTGCTTAAACTAAGTTTCTTTTCCTGCTTCCCCCTCTTCTCCTGGAGTCAGTGCACTCAGGCCCTTTATTTCCTTGAAGAATATTGAAGAACCTTGTCCTCACCCTTGAGGTTTGTTCAGCCCTGCTGCAGTTACTCACAAACCCCCTCCCTGTGGAGCTGACCTGTGGATCTACTCTTTTGTGCTATCCTCTGTTGAGATTAATACATTTAGGTCAACAAAAATTTTGTCTTTCGTTCCTTTCCATAGTATAAAAAACATTTGAGGGACAAGTTAATACTTCATCTCACTAGGACAGGCACTGAAGGCTTAAATTTATAATCTGAGTTTTGTGATGTTCAGGTCTATTTCTTTAGTAGTGTTTTTTGTGAAAGACTCAGTGTCATCGTTGTTGGCTTCCAAGAATACTTTCATCAACAGTTATTTCTTCTACAAAGTTCTTCCAAACTCCTCCTTGGTTTGTGATTTTCTGCTTGATCCTTCTCAGCTTGTAAGGTGTTGGCTATAGGAATGCATCTCAACCTGAAGTTTGAAAAATAACATGTAAAAATGCAAAGTTACAGAAATTATTTTTTTCAGCAGCTCATTTAAGAATATTATGCTGTGCAAAAACAGTTTGCATGAGTTCAGTCTAGTCCTTAAAAATCTAACTGTACATCGTCTTAAAAACAGACTGCAAAAGGTGGTAAAAATGTCTTTTAAAGGAAAGGTTATGTTTTTACTTCATCTTTCTTTTTTTAAGCAGGAAGAAATACATACAGTATTAAAATTAAAAAATACCTACAGTCATAAAAGCTTTGATAGTGAAATAACCTTCCAAGTTTTATTTTCAGCTGTGTTCAGTGTATTTCACTCACTGTGTCATCATAGAACATGGGAAAAATGGTAATTTCTATGCAGTTGATGAGGTGTAAAAGAAGTTGTGATGCTTTTGTGAAATTTGGGAGGGAAAATTGTAAGCTGTATTGACTTTTTTTCATTTTTGTATTGGAATTGCCTCTGTGGAGTTGAAATCAGCTGTTTACTGTAAATGATGTACAATTTCTCCGCTTATTTATATCAATAGTTCCTTATTTATCTGAATAAGGGGAAGCATCTGAAAAATTAGACCAGCTAACTTTGCAATAAGTGCCTTTTCTGAGAATATAGAGTAGGAAAATGCAACCAGAGAAGGGAAAGAATAAGTACATAGTTACTGACATTCAAAAATAGGAAAGATAGATATTTCAAGGAATCCCAAGAGATCTTACTGGTTTATTTATTGTGACGAAGAATTTGCTTTCACGTTTTCATTTCAGTTGTTTATACACAAACATAGGGAGATTAATATTTAAAATCAGTTTAATCACTGAAGGTACTACTGGACCTCTGCTGCATTACAGTATTAGAAATTTTCTAAGCCTGTTTCCAGAGTTATTGCATATAAACAGCATGGTTTTATTTAAAACAAAGATGTTACTTTTCCCATAATCTAGAATACATTCTGAGTCAAAGTGGAACTTGTTTAGTTTTTCCCAAGTATTCACATAAGGTACTTACATACTCGTGTGAGGAAAAGGGCATTGCACTCCCCATACAAACACAAAAACATCAGCAGCAGAACTTGCAAGGCTTATGTCACACAACCAAAAACAAAAAAGAAAAAAATAAGTGGGAAAGCATATGAGAATTTCAGAACCTTACTGTATTTTCTGCTGATGAGTAAGGGCAAGGTTATGTCTTTTCTCTACACACCAACAGTAATTGTATCCATCCTTGAGGAAGTAACATCAGCCTCTTGCCACAGTGAAGAAAATCATGGATGTGCTCCCAGGGTCATGGGGAGGTATCTCTAGCCTTAGGATCTTAGGGGTCAAGAACAGTGAACTGATAATTAGTTATTGATATAACTGCATTCATTTCAATAGTTGGAAACCTGCACATTTGTTGTCAGTGATGTTATTGAACAGACAAGCAGTCTTTCTCTAACAGGCCGTGTGGCATCTCCTAACAGGAGACAGTGGCATTAACAGGAATGCACTAAAGCTGGGAACATGCAGGTCTCATGAAAATGACAGAGGAAAAAGCATTGCCACCTATGCCAAACTTTTTCATCTAGAACAGGCAGCTGCACCAGGCCAAGCTCTTTCTAGTCTTCCCGATTTCAGAATTACTTATTACTTTTTCCCCAAGCACAAAATGTTCTAGAACTATTTCTTTTGCACACAAAGTTTGAATAGGTTTTGTTTTAGCAGAGGGGTTGGCTTTTTGCTCTTTCTTTCTTTTTTTTTTTTTTTTCTTTTTTTTTTTTTTTTTTGTGCTGCTTGTTCTTGTGCAGTTTTTGGAGTGCTTATCCCAAACTGGCTGGGGAAGGCTGATAATATTACACCAGTCAAAATGCATAGTCCTTTCCTGAGCCTGTGAAAAAAATCCCTGATTTAAAGGCTGTTTCATTATCAGCCATTTGTTCTGAGTGGGTGAGAGCCCACAGGCTGCCTCACAGTCTTTGCTGAACCCCTGGTACTCTTTGTCCTCCCTACTGACACCACCTAGTTTATTTGCAACAAAGTGGATTTCTAACTGCCTCCATATACAGACAATATGAACAGAGGGAAGTCAAAATGCAAAGTGTAATGAGGCTAAGAGTTCAATGTCAATATATGACTTGGTAGTTGTCTCACACATAACTGCTTTTAGTATTTTGTTAGGGTTTTAGATATGTTTGCTGTCCTAGCTGACAGTTCTATGGAAGCTGATGAAATTTCTTTTATTTAATAAAACTTATTCCAGAAAAATTAAACAAAATTATCATTTCAATTAAGACTGTTTTGTAGAAACAGCAGTAGCTCATTAGAATTCATTTTCATGATCTCTTGCAATTTTGTCTCCTTTTGTAGAAATACAAATATTCGTATTAGGTGGGTGCTGGCATACCCTTTTTCATGTAGGTCAAGTGCTTTCTTCCTTTTTTCCTTGCTTGTTCACACTTAGCCAAATGTGACTGGAGGAATCGCACTTTTTGTTTCACACTTTTCATTTGCTTCCAAGATGGAGAAAGGGCAACAAACATCATAGAATTAACATGCAATTACTGCATAACAAAGCCTAAAATTCGGAAAAGTGCTCCAAGAAAGTAAAGGGTTTGGATTACAACCAGACAGTGACAATAGGACGGTAGAGCTATAAACAGAAAGGAAAAATACAGGCCTCCATTTTGATGGCAGCCTTCCAGTACCTGCAGGGAAGTCACTGGGAGGATGAGGGCAGGCTCTCGCTGCAGTGCATGGTAGGAGGACAAAAGCCAACAGGCATATGTTGAAACAAGAGAGGTTCTAACTGAGTATCAGGTACTGCTTGTTCACCCTAAGGACAGCCAGACAGTGGAACATGTTGCCTCAGAGACGTTGTGCAGTACCCATCCTTTGAGATTTTCACGCTGTGAATAGATAAACCCAGAGCAACATGTTCTGGTCTCGTGGGTAAGTGCCTTCAGCAGAGGATGTATTAGAGATCCTCCAGCATGAATTATTCTTTAATTCTGTGGGCTTGTGCTGTTCTGCTAACTTAATAGGTCCCATGAAATTTAGGTGACACTGCTGTGTCTTTCTGCTGCTTTTGTTTTCCATTTTTGGTGAATTTTTTTACAATCTGCTTCCATACAGACACATCGTCTTTTTCTGTGTTCAGCATTTCCTTAATCAAATTATTCCTGTGTATGTCCTACACAGTTACCTCTGCTTTTTTAGTTCTTCATTAGCAATGCTGTTGGTAAGAGGTAGCTTGCACTTAACTAATATTTTTTAGTCTTGGCAATAAGATTCACCTGTCATATCTAACTTAGTGTGATTTAACACATGCAGCAGAATATATGGATGTCACACTTCCTAATCTTGCAGGTTTGTTTACTCAAACATTTAAGCTGCAAATGTTCACAGGATTTCATGGAGTTATAAACAAACATGTACTTGGTTTTCCACATTCCACATTAAACAGCTGTTGTAAGTCTAGAGTTAAGGTCACCTAGCTTTTTTGGCTTTCTTACTTGTGTTCAGGCAAACAGTATTGATTGCGCTTCAAGAACATTTTTAGAACATTTCTTTTGAAAGGAAAGTTAAACAAATACATGCTTCTGCATGTATTTGACAAACAGAAATAGTTGGCTAATTTCAGTCTACCAGGATGGCAACACCACAAGTCCTTATATGCAAACTTTCAATGTTTCATATGCAGCTTGTGAAATACCAATTAATTGCCAAGTATTTGATTTCTCTCTAAAAAAAATGGCAAAGGTAAGTAATTTTGTCCTTTTTCCCCTACCACAGTCTTTTCTTTCTCAGCATCCCCTCCCCTCTGCATGCTCACATGTACAGACACACATGACAGGAGACAGTTCTCCTCTTACCTTTGTCTTCCACAATTCTACTACTGAATGTCCTCTTTTTTTCTTTCTCTGCAGGAGTCTGTTCTTGATCCTTTTTCATTCTCCCTCCACATCTTATTCTGCGTTTCATCTGAACAGATAACTCCATCTGTCTTCTCTGTAGTGATTGCCAATGAATCTACATCTCCAAACCTTCCCTTCTGACTTCTGTCCAAACAAAATTACTGGCCTGTCTCTTTGACGTTTCTTTGTGAACTTGTCATCAGCAGAGCAAGCTAGACAAGGCTCAAGAACAGTTCCTAATCATTCAAACAAACCTCTTTGTTTTCCATGTTCTTCCTTAACTTTTGCAGCAGTCTCAAGCACCCTGCCAGTTAAGCAGCAAGTAATTTTCACGTCTGCATTCAGATCCAGGCTATCTTGCACATTCTTTTGCATTGCTATTCTAAAGTATTGTGTTTCCTTCCCTCAGATTTCTTCATGTATTTTACATTAAGCTGCCACTTTAAAATAAAGAGAAGATTTGAGCTGGGATCAAGCAAACCTCAGTCCTTCCCATCCAAGTACTTTAAACGTGAATCTGTAGTTAAAGTCTGTTCTGGTTATATGTTTTTTCTGTCAATTTAACTCTTGCATTTGCAGCCAGAATGGAAACAAGAGGACTAGAGAATAATTTTAGCCTAGATTACTATATGCCATAAGAAGTAAGATATTTGGGACTGATTTTCCTAGAATGAGATGATAATTTAACTTATGCCACCTGGTTTCTAGGTAAATGACCAAAAAAGTCCATTCTTAGCCATGTGAGACAATAATTTGCACTCCACATGTTGTTTAAAGGCCTATCCTTTCTTTGCTCAGGTGAGAACACATAAAAAGAGAACTGCATGATCAGAATGAACAGAAACACTGCTACAGACTTAACAGAAAAATAAAATTAAACTTAATGATCGAAGATTTGGAACATGAAACTGCTATTGGTTTACTAAGGAAGTGAGGTTAACTGATCTCACAATCCATATTTGTTCAAATACTTTATTATACTGTTGTCCAATATAAATCATCTATAAAAGTAGGCAAAATTCCCAAAGCTAATACAAATAATTTTTTTCTGAAAATTGTCAAATGAATGGAACAGAGATGCTCTAATTAGTGTTTCTGCTGATGTGAAAGGAAGATTGTGCAAATTTTATTTAACATGGGGGACTTTTTGGCAAAAGCCTGTTAGACTGTCAGTATATGGATGCTGGCCATTCAAGCCAAGTTGTGTAGAAGGCACCCATTTATCTCCAGCCCA
This sequence comes from Vireo altiloquus, assembly GCA_013396875.1. Taxonomy (NCBI): domain Eukaryota; kingdom Metazoa; phylum Chordata; class Aves; order Passeriformes; family Vireonidae; genus Vireo; species Vireo altiloquus. The sequence continues at coordinate 105,401 of VZRF01000549.1, forward strand.
GCCATAGCCTTTCAGTCTCATGGCCAGTGAAGTATAATAGAGGATGTCAGGAAGAAGGAAGCTAGTGTTAAAGTGGCAAGGTGAAATAATTTCTTAGAAAATCAGACTTTTTTAGTTCCACTGCATGGAAATAGATGTTTTTTTCTTCCTGGCTGGTCTCAGCTTTAATCATGTGTTATTGACGCGTTTCAGAGCTTAACTTCTGTTGAGTCAGTATTGCAAAACTGTTACTAAGAAAGCTTTTGTTCTCACAAAATTACAGACTTACTATATTCAAGGGCACAAAGTGTTATCAGTGGCCAAGAAGTGTTCAGTGCAGCTGAGGGTGTAAGGGATAAGCAGTGTGCAAAAAGCCACTCATCATACCCTGCCACCACCACCAAAGGTCAATACCACTGTGAAGAATGGAATTATTTGAAAACAATTTTGTTTTATACCAGCTGTCTGTGACTCAAACCTCATCCCCTGGCTTGAGAAGAGGGATGGTACATTAATCATTACAACAACCAGGATGAGTATTTTCTTCCTCTATGCTGCCATGGTAGAGCTGGCAGAGAGCCCATTTCCTCAACTCACAATGTCCTTAGCCAGTGTATTGGCTTTGTGTGAGAAGGGTTGTGTAGCAGGGCATGACAGGGGTGGCTTCTGTGAGAACCTGCCAGAAGCTTCTACCACATCCGACAAAGCCAATGCTGGATGGATCCAAGATGGACCCACCACTGGCCAAGGCTGAGCCCACCAGTGACAGTGGCAGCGCCTCTGGGATAAAATCTGCTGCACACCCACAGAAGGGAGAGAGGAGTGAGAGTGTGTGAGAGGAACAGCTCTGGAGGCACAAGGTCAGTGAAAGAGGAGGGGCAGGAGCTGCTCCGCTGCCAGAGCAGAGATTCCCCTGCAGCCCCTGGTGCAGCCCATGGCGAGGCAGCTGTGCCCCTGCAGCCCTTGGAGGTCCATGAGGGAGCCGAGATCCACCTGCAGCCCCTGGAGGACCCACACTGGAGCAGGGGGATGCCATCAAAGGAGGCTGTGAGCCCATGGGAAGCCTGTGCTGGAGCAGGCTCCTGGCAAGACCTGTGGCCTGTGGAGAGAGGAGCCCACACTGGAGCAGGTTTGCTGGCAGGACTTGTGAGCCCACAAGGGACCCATGGCAGAGCAGCCTTCCTGAGGGACCTGTGGATGGGCCCATAGTGGAGCAGTTAATGGAGAACTGCAGCCCATGGGAGAGACTCATGCTGGGTAGGAGAAGTTTGTGGAGGACCGCCTCCCATGGGACAGACCCTACACTGGAGTATGAGGAGTCTTTCCCAGGTGATGAACTGACCACAACCCCCACTCCCCATCTGCCTACTCTGCTGGGGGGGAAAAGTAGAGAAATTGAGAGTGAAGCTGAGCATGGGTAGATGGGAGGAACTGGGGGAAAGTGCTTTAAGATTTACTTTTATTTCTCATTATCCTACTCTGAATTGATTGGTAATATATTAAACTCATTTCCCTAAGTTGAGTCTATTTTGCCTATGGCAGTAATAGATGAGAGATCTCTCCCTGACTTTACCTGGACCCAGGAGCCTTTCCTTGTGTTTTCTCTCCACCGACCAGCCAAGCAGAGGAATGACAGACATCACAACCTAGTACTATCTTGATCACAGAAGTAGGGGGCAGTCCTGGGTTTTTGTGCCAAACATAATTGTGTAAGTGAAGCTGCAGGAAAAACAAACCTGCATATCTTGTGGATGCTGTAAAGAACAAGACTCATGTACCCCAGCAATAAGATGTGTGCTGTCAATCTAGGATTTTTATAAAGTGATTATCATTAAGACGTTCTAGGATAGTTTAATTGCAATCAGTGAAAATGACGCTCAAATAGAAATGCCAGGCATGTAGTTCTTGTTAGGGGTTACCAACCTGAATGCTAATGGAGGGAGAGAAAAAAATACCAAGAAATGACAAAGCTTTTATTTTCCATGCAGTTAGCCAAACATAAACAGATGAACTTTCTGAAGAATGACAGTTTGTTCCCAGGTTGAGATTTTATATGACTTATTTAATGGTTTGGCTGTAAAGTCAAAAATAAAGTGGTTTATAAAGGAATTCAGTCATTGGCTGATGCCTCTGTTATGAGCAGATTTCCTCTAAAAAAGGAATCAGATTTTGACTAATGGAAAAAGATCATATAAAAGTAAACAGAAGATTCAGGATTAGAACCAGAATTTCTGAACCTCAGTGCCAGTTTTTATACATATACACAAGTGGAAGATGAGCACTGCAGAGCTCTAAAGCAAAGTTCTTCTCAGAGCTGGCCTCATTATCTCTCCATTTTTCACTCAATGGACTTAGCCGCGTATTTCAGTTTAATTTTCGAAGTATTGTCCTGAAGGGTTAGACAGCCTCATGTTAAGGCACCTGGAGCTCTATATGGGGCTCCCTAGTAGAAAAAAAACATGGACATCCCACAGTAAGCCCAGAAAAGGATATCTAAGATAATAAAGAGATGGAATTGTTCTACCAGGAAAACAGACATTTGAGGGGAACTTTATCAATGGGTAAATGTGGAAGTGAAGTAGATTAAGCCAGGCTTTTCTCAGTGGCATCCAGGTAAAGGACAAAAAACAGTGGGCAGGAACTGAAGTACAGGAAAATCCACTTAAACATAAGAAAAAACCTGTCTACTGTGAGGGCAGTCAAACAGGGGCAAGGGGTATCCAGAGAGGTTGTGGAATTTCTGTCCTTGGAGATAATCAAAGCCCAACTGGACATGATGCTGACCAAACTGCTTTAGTTGACCCTGTTTTGAGCACTGCGGGGGAACAAGACAATCTCCAAAGGTCTTCTAATTTCATCCATTCTGTGATTCCTTTAACTGTTTGCTAAAATTTCTGCCACTTGGATATTTTTTTAATTTTTTACAACAACATCACTACTACTACTAATTCATCTCATGAATAATCCCTTCAGTCTAAAGTCCTCAAAGTATCTTGGAAACATTAATTTCAATCAACATGGAAATTATAAGTGTAGTTAAAAAGACACATCTCAGTGAGATGCCCACCCATTTTGCAGATGGATAAGGGATTTCCAAGATGTGAGAGACTCAGCTATTGCAAGTAGAGAACTCTGGAGGTGAGACCTAATTCTCCCTCTTCAACAGCAGAACATAGACATGCTTTCTGGTACACACTTCTGTCACAGCCTCTAGGATACTGTGTGAAAGACTTGGTGTCCAATGATCCTATTCTCTCAATTGCTTTTCTTCCCCTTATTCGGAGTTTTGTGTTCCAGAACAAAAACTTCCAGAGTGGAAACTACAAACAATGCTAGGTCTTATGCAGCAGTAGCAGCACATGTCTAAACTGAGTTTCTAGCTTCAAAGGTTTTGAAGCCATGAAGTTTCCTACCAATTTCATTTGCAGACTACCTGAAGAATTGCATCTGATTTTAACATCTGCTGTCTGTATTTCTGCACTGGTTTTTAGCATAGCTATTGATATTATTGGTGCAGCAGCGCATCCTCATGGTTGTTTACGTCTCCATTTGATGTATTTACTCCATAATCTGTAGTATTTGCCCTGTCTTGGCACCAAAAGAACAAATAATTTCCCATTCCTTTTAGTTTCTAGTAAAGAACTGATTGTATATATTGAATATATAAATTTCATATGAAATATATATATTTCACTGAGTGGCAAAAATGCATTAATTCAGTGACATAAAACTGATTTTGTGTTAAAATGTATACTAGTGAATTTAATTCCATAGCAAAACAGACATTGAGAACCTGCTACTAAGCCTTCTAATTCCTGAAGAATAAAGGGTCATACTTTGTATAGCAGTATGGTTGTTACTGTGTACTTGTTGACTTGGAGATTTTCTGTTTGTCTATAGTGTTGCATACATATAATTGTGAAACTATTCAGGGTATACACAGGTTAAAAAAGTAAGGACTCTTGCTCATATCAGAGGTTTTGAGACCCAAAAAAGAGTCCATGACCTTTTCCTTCCATATGCATCTATGCATACGTCAGTGTTTTCAAGTACCTGTTTCACCTTCCAAAGAATGAATTTTGTTTACGTGATTAAAGAGCTGATCAGTGCGAGTGGGAAACTGAAATAGTGGAGCAGATTTTGAAATGCAGGGTGCATCAACAACTTGCAGAACGACTGTTCTTTTTTCACCTCTGGAGGAGGAATGTTACTGAAATCTCTGTTAAAATCACTGTCCCTTTGGTTTCTTTTTCATATCAAAGACTAAGTGGGCTGTGAGCAGTGTCTAAATGTTGCTGTGATAATTTAACTTTCCAAAGCTGGAGTCTTTCTCTTATCTGGATAGGGTAACATATAATTCTGACTGCACTTACAGCTTCTCAAAGGGCAGCAACAAATCCATACATCAGGTTAGTGACTATGTGTTCAGATCTGTATGCCTGTGGCTGACTCTCAACCTGTGCAATTTTGGATGCCTGTGCATCCAGAGGAGCTCACACTGTGGTCCAGAATGGAGAGCAGAGGTAAGCTGTAGGCTTCTGAAGCAGTTTAAGAACACCACAAAGGTGGCTGTTGAACTGAAAGTATTCTTATGTGTTTGTTACTCAGCAGCACTTAACTGTGAAGAGGAATTGTCTGTATTATTGAACAGCTAATAATTTTTGTACAAATCAACCTACTGTATAGAACATAGCTATGCAAATGTTTAAATGTTTCAGATGGGGCTCTGAAATTGAAGTAAAAACCAGCTTTAAGAAAGCTGAGTTAAAAAAGCAGGAAAATGCTATTTACAACCCAGTGGAATTCCATTACTCACTTGGTCTACTTATTTCTAAAATATAAGTTTTCATGTAAAGATTTTGAAATGCCTCCATTACTTGTCCATACCTGCAACAGATTTGCCCTCTTAAGGTTCTATTGCTATTTGTGCCTTGAAAGACCATCTTGAGCCAACCCTCAAAACCTGTTCTTCATCCAGACAGCAGCTTACAAAGATGAGTCCCCTACTCTCTCTCAGCTGCACAAAACTCTGGGACAAAATTCTGTAGGGAACAAGGAAAATTGCCCCTTCTATGCACTTTCGTGGCTCGTTCTTAGAGCCTTAGTATTTTCTAGGAGTCCAAGTCCAGAGAAGAGCAACAGAGCTGGTGAAGGGTCTAGAGTAAGTCTTATGAGGAATGTCTGAGGGAGCTGAGGGGGTTTACCTTACCACCCTACAATTCCCTGACAAGAGGGTGTAGCCAGGTGGGGGTCAGCCTCTTCTCCCAGGCAGCAAGTGACAGGACGAGGCAAAATTGTCTCAAGTTATGTCAGGGGAGGTCCAGGATGGACATCAGGAAGAATTTCTTCATGGGAAGGGTTGTCAAGCAGTGGATCAGGCTACTCAGGGGGTTGGTGGGGTCACTGTCCCTAGTGTTGCTTAAGAAATGACGGAACATGGCACTCAGTGCCATGGTCTGGTTGATGAGGTGTAGATCAGTCACAGGTTGGACTCGATGATCTCAGAGGTCTTTTCTGATCTGTTTTGCTCTGTGTGTTGGTGTTCATCACTCAAGACTATTGACAGCCTTGTCAGAGGTGTAACCATCTGCAAGATGCACAAATTTCAAGTGAAAGCACATTTTAAGGGACATAGAAACCTGAACTGTTTTGGCTCAAGGTTTCTACCATGCCTAGGTAAAAAAAAAAATAATCTGAATTGAATCTGAAATTCTGGTGCCAGGATTTTAACAGTGTCAGATCATATATTCAACATACTCTCAATGGGCAAACCAAAGGCTAAATTAAAAGAGGAATTTAAAACATGATTGTGTTAGTCTTCAGTGATTTTTTTCCCTTTAAATGATATAAAATATGCTGTCACCTAGGGCATGCAGCCATGCAGATTCAGACATATGAGCATTAAGGCACCACTGAAAAAGTAACTTGAAAAAATGCAGGTAACAATAATGACTAAAGGATCCAAGTTTCAACAGAAATTACTTTTATATCAACGGGAAAGGTCAGCCTCTATGCAAGCAAGGATTTAAAAGTCTTGCTGTTATTACCTAAAGTAATACCCACAGTTACAGCATTTTTCCTCCTGCCATTTCATAAATGTCAGCATAAGGTTTTTATTCCAGGGACTGTGGAAGAAATATAGTGGATTACACACAAAATGAATGTTTTTGCCATTTGAAATATGATTGGGTAATTGAGTGCCTACAAAAATCTAAAAATTAAAGTTGATTGTGTTGGAATATGAAACAAAATGGGTTGATGGTAATTATGGAGGCTGATAATTGATTTCTAGTGGTCTAAATTACCATGTTTAAAACTATATCAGTTCTTACTAAAGTTTCCTAGTTTGCTGCAATGTAACATGAAGTGCACACTACAAAAGGCATGCATGAATGTTTCTGATGCTTATGCTTTTTCTTTGATTCCTTGCAGATATTAAATACTGCTAAAATAAATGTCATTGCTATTTCAGATCTATTAACTTCAAATTTAGGGGAAGGGCATAATGATTTTGTGAGATAGCCTTTGTAGGATTAAAAGATGCAGATCTGACATCTCAGATGCTTGGGCATAAAAAAGTTAATCTTTGTCTACCTGAAGTTATTGAAACTTTTTAATTTTGGTTTCAGTTTCTTTTAGGTGAAAATCAGATGTTTTTTCTTGCAATTAGCTCTGAAAGGATCACTCCAATACCCCCTTCCCACCTTCCCCGTTGGCCTCTAAATCAAATGTGGTTTTTACAGCCTTGAAGAAGCATGTAATTTCAAAGCCACAGGATGCCAGTGTTACTCCAGCATTCCAAGGTTAAGTCATTACACAGTGTAATAAGTCCTGTAAAACTTGGTAATTACTGTACACACCATAGGTCCAATCTGAGACATTGTGCAAATAAGAAATTTCACAGCCACTGAACCTATACAATACACAGTGAATCAAGAATATTGGCTGAAAAAACAGATGTAGCCTGATGCATTGATACATGCTCTAGCCAAAATTTCTTCATTTCATTCTTTTTTCACCAAATAGCAGAAGTGTACTGANGGAGCTGAGGGTGTTTACCTTACCACCCTACAATTCCCTGACAAGAGGGTGTAGCCAGGTGGGGGTCAGCCTCTTCTCCCAGGCAGCAAGTGACAGGACGAGGCAAAATTGTCTCAAGTTATGTCAGGGGAGGTCCAGGATGGACATCATAAGTCTTATGAGGAATGTCTGAGGGAGCTGAGGGTGTTTACCTTACCACCCTACAATTCCCTGACAAGAGGGTGTAGCCAGGTGGGGGTCAGCCTCTTCTCCCAGGCAGCAAGTGACAGGACGAGGCAAAATTGTCTCAAGTTATGTCAGGGGAGGTCCAGGATGGACATCAGGAAGAATTTCTTCATGGGAAGGGTTGTCAAGCAGTGGATCAGGCTACTCAGGGGGTTGGTGGGGTCACTGTCCCTAGTGTTGCTTAAGAAATGACGGAACATGGCACTCAGTGCCATGGTCTGGTTGATGAGGTGTAGATCAGTCACAGGTTGGACTCGATGATCTCAGAGGTCTTTTCTGATCTGTTTTGCTCTGTGTGTTGGTGTTCATCACTCAAGACTATTGACAGCCTTGTCAGAGGTGTAACCATCTGCAAGATGCACAAATTTCAAGTGAAAGCACATTTTAAGGGACATAGAAACCTGAACTGTTTTGGCTCAAGGTTTCTACCATGCCTAGGTAAAAAAAAAAATAATCTGAATTGAATCTGAAATTCTGGTGCCAGGATTTTAACAGTGTCAGATCATATATTCAACATACTCTCAATGGGCAAACCAAAGGCTAAATTAAAAGAGGAATTTAAAACATGATTGTGTTAGTCTTCAGTGATTTTTTTCCCTTTAAATGATATAAAATATGCTGTCACCTAGGGCATGCAGCCATGCAGATTCAGACATATGAGCATTAAGGCACCACTGAAAAAGTAACTTGAAAAAATGCAGGTAACAATAATGACTAAAGGATCCAAGTTTCAACAGAAATTACTTTTATATCAACGGGAAAGGTCAGCCTCTATGCAAGCAAGGATTTAAAAGTCTTGCTGTTATTACCTAAAGTAATACCCACAGTTACAGCATTTTTCCTCCTGCCATTTCATAAATGTCAGCATAAGGTTTTTATTCCAGGGACTGTGGAAGAAATATAGTGGATTACACACAAAATGAATGTTTTTGCCATTTGAAATATGATTGGGTAATTGAGTGCCTACAAAAATCTAAAAATTAAAGTTGATTGTGTTGGAATATGAAACAAAATGGGTTGATGGTAATTATGGAGGCTGATAATTGATTTCTAGTGGTCTAAATTACCATGTTTAAAACTATATCAGTTCTTACTAAAGTTTCCTAGTTTGCTGCAATGTAACATGAAGTGCACACTACAAAAGGCATGCATGAATGTTTCTGATGCTTATGCTTTTTCTTTGATTCCTTGCAGATATTAAATACTGCTAAAATAAATGTCATTGCTATTTCAGATCTATTAACTTCAAATTTAGGGGAAGGGCATAATGATTTTGTGAGATAGCCTTTGTAGGATTAAAAGATGCAGATCTGACATCTCAGATGCTTGGGCATAAAAAAGTTAATCTTTGTCTACCTGAAGTTATTGAAACTTTTTAATTTTGGTTTCAGTTTCTTTTAGGTGAAAATCAGATGTTTTTTCTTGCAATTAGCTCTGAAAGGATCACTCCAATACCCCCTTCCCACCTTCCCCGTTGGCCTCTAAATCAAATGTGGTTTTTACAGCCTTGAAGAAGCATGTAATTTCAAAGCCACAGGATGCCAGTGTTACTCCAGCATTCCAAGGTTAAGTCATTACACAGTGTAATAAGTCCTGTAAAACTTGGTAATTACTGTACACACCATAGGTCCAATCTGAGACATTGTGCAAATAAGAAATTTCACAGCCACTGAACCTATACAATACACAGTGAATCAAGAATATTGGCTGAAAAAACAGATGTAGCCTGATGCATTGATACATGCTCTAGCCAAAATTTCTTCATTTCATTCTTTTTTCACCAAATAGCAGAAGTGTACTGAAGAAAAGTGATAAAATATATTTTGCTCTAGTGTAGAATGTATTTTTCAATCCTTGAAATATTTTCTTTTCCAAACTTAAGTAGCTATTTCTTCATTATTTAACCAAGAAATGTGCAAACTCCACATAGGTGCAGGGCAAACTTCAACATTCGTGTTAGTGTAGTTGGGCACATTTTCTGTTACAGCAGAGGTAAGACAGAAGTATTCTTTTGTCTAAAACTAAACACTGTCCATAATCTGAAACCTAATATAGTTAGTTGATGTATTTGTGAAGCTATTGATTTGCCTTTGATGCACAATGAAGCACAGTACATTTGCACATTCTTTGCACAATACATTTCTTCAAATAGATTCTTGACACATGTTAATTTATGGTTAAAGATACAAATATTACCATTCATCAGTAGGAGACACAGTGCTGTCATTGCAGCTCCTAAGGAGCTGAGCAAATGAGTTAATGAATGAATGGGTTAATAATTGAATTCATTAATGTATTTACCTTTAACCTCCAGAGATTGCAGTGTTAGTCTTCATTCTGTAAACAAGTACATAAAAATCTAAGAGTCTGCAACCTCAGGGTCATTTCCTTATACTTCAAAACCAAGGAAAAATCTACACCACAATTCATTGTAGCTGAGAATCTCCAAAGCTTAGCAACCTGGGTTGAAGACAGGGAGTAAAGCAGGTTAGTGCTATACTTCATTCAGTTTATATATTCATCGTGAAAAAATCATAAGGGAGATTTGTACTCCTGATCAAAGGGTGAATCCAATTCCTTCAGAATGCATATTGCAGCTTTTAGGAGCGTCAGCATTCTTCCACTGCTAAACTTTTTTTTCTTTTCCCGGAAGACAAAAATCTATGTAGAACTTTACAGGGTTGTGATAGAGTAATATTGCTACTATTACTGGTTTAGCATGTAGAGAAGTTCACAGTAGCTTGAACATTTGACTTTCTGTAATAAGACTCTCCTCTTGAGTACGCTGTGTGTTTTCTACTGATATTAAAGACAAATGCCACCTATCTAAACTCCTGTAGAGAACAGTTTGTTTATAAAATGTGTGAAACACAACTCTACTCAGGAGTTAGGTACCTGAGGAGATCCATAAAATGCCACCAAGATTAGAGCTAGGCATGATAAAGATACCTCTCTGCACATCCACATATTTCAGTATTAAAGAGGGTATAATGCTTTAAGAGTGCCAAAAGATAATTATTTTAAGATCAGCACACTGAAGGCTGAAGGTTTACTATTGTTGTGTTCCCATTATTGTCAGCAATTTCACTCAAATAATTTGTTTTAGATTTACCAGGATAACATTGTTTCATTCCTTTAGCCAGCCAATGTGCCACTTATCTGTATACAGCATCAGTGGTGGCCTTTAACATGCAACCACAAAGCTCTTTTATCAACAAGTTTGAAGCTTAGGGAATATGTTTGAGAGATGTTCATGCTCACAAATAATAGGACATTGAATGTTTTTGTCAGTTTGATTGGAGTAGTAATTTTTGGTAATTGTGTTCTTTTACAGAATAACTCTACAGTCACTTAAACAATTCAAGTGTAAGTGTACAGTAAGTACTCAGAAAAATACAAAGAAACAGATACTTTTATAACCTCATACTGAGGACCTCCTGAAAAAGAGAACACTGAAACACAAAACAATTTTTTTTTCTCTGCTCCCACTGATACTGTTAATTGCTGAGCATATTTGTGATTGAAGAAGAAAATTCATTCCCTGCAGCCAGGTTCTTTCTCGTAGAGTCTTACCACAGTCATAAACCTTTGAAGAGAGACTCCAGACCCAGACTCAGCCAAAATGGGCTGTATCACTCTGAGGAAATAAAGAAACTGCTCTAGGCCCAGGGTCACAGCTTTGTTCAGCATTGCCCCATTGATGCTTGCAGGCACTAGGATGCAGTAGATGCTTCTCCTCCACTCAACCTCACAGCTTGAATTCATCGAGAAAAGGCTGTGGGAGGTTGGCATCCAGTGGATAGAGCTTTGCAGCTCAAATGGGTTCATAGAACACATTCAAAATTACAACATCATCTGATGTTCTGTTGCTGGGTCCCAACAGATTATTTGTTCTTTCCCATTTCTGTGTCACTCCTCATTGTCTTATTCCCACTAACCTCTCACACTCATCTCCATTACTGTATTCCCTTCACTATATTCAAAGTCCTGTTCCTTTGCTTTCTCTAAAGTTTTCACAATTTCTGTCTCTCTGCAATAAACCTCCTCACCTCAACACCAGTATCTTCCCCTAGAAATGTCAAAATAGCAAGATTTTCATGCCATTGCATTACTCATTGAAATTCTGTGTATGATTGAAGGTTATCAGAAATTTTTTATCTTAACATGATTTTATTGGAAAATTGGAAAAAACCTGCAGATATTTAATAAGATTTCAGAAAATGTTCTACTGGAAAATTTCAAAACAAAATGCTTATGTTGATACTTGCTGATACTTGTTCATTTTAGAATTTTGAAAATTTGCATTCATTTGCTTTGGTTGAAAAAGAATTTGTGACATTCTGAAATGAGTTTTCTGAAACTGATCCTTCATAGGCAGTTTCCAGTTTATGGGATATTTTGAAAATATTTTACCAATAAAATAATCTTTAGTCTCAAACCAAAACCATGCAAATTTTGACCTGCTTTTTATATCCCGTTCTTCCACACTGTATTATTAATTGGCAACTTATGTTTTCAGTTCTTAAGAGCAGGAGCTCTTCTTTGTACAGTACCTAAGACAGCAATATTCTGTCTTTGTTCTCTGGACTATCGCAAAAAATATTATTTGAATAATGATTGTTTAATGTAGAAATACTTGGATGAGAGTCGTTGGTCTAGTTCCTGCAGAAGATTAAGATTTACTCTATCACAATCCTTTCCAATCAGTGATATGATGAAGCCACTGCTTGTGACAGTGTTGCAACTTTGGTGAAAAACCACATTTTTTGTCAATCACATTATGTAGGGACACTAGTTCATAATATCACTTCCTGATGAAGGAAGTAATGAAAGCAGAATAAAATTCGCTGGAATGGTAGAATTGTATGTTTTGATGTAGTATCAAATAGTAGAAGATTCTGTTTAGCCAATCTTGAGTCAAACAGTGTTCCCAGCATGTGCACTCTCAAACAGATTTCTGTCCACTCTAGAGCAGGAATAATTTATTGAGCTCTATCTTTAAACTACATTTCACCTTATGCTGTGGTTTAGTGACTGCAAATATTATTTTTGCCATATTCAGTTGCACGTTAATGATGCCTTTTAAAATTAAAAAAAAACCTGTTTATTGCCCTCAATTAAACCTGTTCCTCTGTAATGGCATAATGTCTAGCTGCCAAATAACTTCATGGTATTTTTATTGCTCTCTTTAGCTTTACTGAAGTGGAGCCAAACAAAAGAATACCCTGGTAACTGAGTAATATGTCTTCCCACCTGGTCTCTGGGAGATACAGACCATTCTTACTGCTAGTTTAAAAATACTCTCTTTTGTTTCAAATTGTTTACAGAGAGATTTTGTTAGAAATAGTATGATGAAATTAGTGATTTCAAAGTTAGTTACATACAGTACAAGTAGTTTTTATTGCTCTGGCAGATAAGTTGTCCATTGAAGCTCATCTAAATTCTTTCTTCACAGAATAGTGTATTTGGAGTGGATGGCAGAGAACAGGTAGTTAAACAAAGTAGAGTTCTTTTGGTAAAACACTGCAGGTCAGTGTGCCAGAGTCAGCTCAATCAGGTAGCCCCACAGCCTTGAGGCTGCTCTAGGTCCATATCCTCAGTTTCTGCCTGAAGCAAAGCTGAGTAGCTGCTCGCACTGGGTGGGTGCATGGACACAAAACCCACACAGAGGCCACGCATATCAACAAAGCCCTAACATATAGACCTACATATGTATGTGTGCATTTGCACATAAAGAAATGGATCGCTCTAGTAGCTACCTTTAGGTGTTTAGCTGACCTAGTAACTGGTCCAAACTGTGGGGGAGCTGCATTTGAACCTGGAGGTTTGCAATCCGACTCTTTCGGAGTCGGCTAATGCAGTGGAAAGTTCAGTGGCATCCAAAGGTATCACTCAGAACAGTCCATCCAGACAGGAGACAGAAATAGGATTTAATGAGAATATAGGGTAGACTACAGTGATCTGGCACACACTTCAGTCTGACAACCCACCAGTTTATACTGAACAGCTTCTTCCCCTTAATTTCCCCACTCTTGTTTCTCCCCTGATGCCTTAGGTTTTAACTTTTATCCTTTCAAACCCTGTACCCAGTGTAACTCTGAAGTTTCCTGTAGCTTGTTAAGTGCTGTTCTCTCATGCTCACACAGACATAACAAAGCCTCTCTAGCTTGGTCTCCAAGGACACCCAGACTGTCCTAGGGCCTAAAGCTCTAAGCCTTCATCTTGGGGAGAGAGGGGCAAGCTTGGGGAAAGTCCATCAATGGCTGGGTTCTGGTTGGTGAATTTATGCTGATATAAAAGTGTGAAGAACTCGTGACCTGTCCTTCATTTTGGGATCCACTGAGGCAGGACCCGCTGGGGCCCAGAAATATACATCTGAAGGCCTTTCAAATAAATCCCTCCTTTATTCCTGTCTAGTCTCTGTTTCCGGGTAGCCATTTAAAGCATCACCCAGTCCACTTTGAACCTTTCCTTTTCTCCCCAAAACCCACTGCATCCCTTAATGAGCGTTCTACCTCCTTCAGTCAATGAGTCGTGTGGGGAAGGGGATTTGTTTGGTGGGCTACAAACGAGGACAGTGGTCTGACTGTGCTTTGTTAGTCAGGTGTAGCTCATTCCCTGCACCTGATTTTCACAGATAAGGCTGCTAGAGTTCCTCCCCCAGCCCTCTCAGTTTTTATCTGATCGTGTCCTGGCCTGTGAAGATGTTGATTAGCCTTTAATCAGGTAGCCTAGCGCAGTTTATGAGTAAATGTAAACTGCATCCAAAGCTCATTGCTACAAAATTTTGTTTGAAATAGATAAAGGAAAGCAAGTATAGTATTTTACCACTGTCTCTATTGCTCTCAATATTTAAGTGTATTTACTTAGAGTGTCAGTATCTACAACAGCTAATACAAAGGGTGACCTTTTTTTCTCTTTATATTTTACAAATAAAGTAGTGATACTTTTGGTAATCTACTATTATTGGATTTTATTTTTCAGCTTATCAAGTAATCTAACATTCATGAAAGAGAGGAGTAAAAAACTTCCTCATGTACAGGAATCCTCTAGGTAGAAAATTCAGTTTTATACTTTATGACTATGCTATATATCAAAAATACTTAAAATTAGTATAAGAAGATAATGATGGTGGAGTTGGGCTTGGTAGTTGGTAGAGATGAATGTACATCATATTTCAAGTTCTAATGTAAATTCTAGCTTTCAGTCTCTAAAATTTTCCTCTTTAGAACTTACGATTTTCTTTTCTGTAAGAGACTGCTGTAAAACTAAATCCTGAAATTATGGCTAAACATACAAACCACTAGGGAAGAAATTGAAATATTCAGGAGATGTGAGACTGGTAGAGAAAGATCGCTATTGTTAGCTCAATCATTGGCTTTGGTTTAGTGGGAAAACAAAGGCAGCAGAGGTGGTACTTAAAAAAGAAAAGAAAAATGGTAGAAACTGATCATGTTCTAGCTTTTGTTACACTTCTACTATGAGTTTGTTGGTCATTCTTTACCTTGGTTCCCCCTCTGTAAAGTAGGGATAATGGTAATTTCTCCTCTTGGCTTTTTTTTGGTTGCTTTAAGTAGTGAGAGTTCTTAAGAGAATTTCAGGCTCAGTTCTGTAAAATCAATAGGAATTAAGAGCATAAATACTATGATTGAGATGTGAGGGTCTAAACTATTTTCAAGAATCTGGGGTTTGTGATTTTTGTTTTTCAAAATTGACTCAAGTCTTTCAGACTGAGGAACATATCTCCATGGGTGAGGAAATTTGTTCCATTCATCATCACATCTTGAGTGCTAATCAAAGGAAGGGGTTGTTAGGGGCAATTTGCTTAAGAGAGAGATTTAGGAAAAATATATTATAAGCCCATATATAGGCTTTTCAGGCGAAATCTAAAATCTTTGCCACTGCTCCCATTTTACGTAACATAGAAATAAGAAGCCCTTAGTCCCAAAAAATTAACTGGATATCTAGGTTCATAGCCAGCAGCAGGTACTAAGCTTCCTGACAAAGTACACCACAGAACCTATTCCAGTAGCCAGCTGGAATCGGTCACAAGAAATTCAGATCAGAGACATGCCTGAGCTCCTTATCTTCTCTGGAGCCTGCACATCACCATGAAGGCAGCACTGGGTGCCTGGGGGATTCAGAGACATCCAATTAGGGCTCTTTCAGAGAGGGAAACAGAGCTCTGGTCACGATGCACATCTACAGCTTTTAATTTGCAGTGTAATCCCAACCACCACTGTCAATCAGAAACACATCTGGCCATGATGCTCAAGCCATGGCTAGGAACATGTATCCTGGTTGGCATTTGTGATCTCTGTGTGGGAGGGCAGACCTCTGCCATGTCCACAGTACAGCTGAATGTTCTGGATGGTCTAACAAACTGTCACATTCTTGCTTTATTGAGTTCTTTGTCTGTATTTGGTTTCATACGTTGTAGTTCAACCTCTCAAATGGTAATGAACTATGGTGTTTTGAGAACTCCTTAAGCTGCCTTCCCCCAGGCCTGAAAGATGAAAACTGTTTATCATCACGACTAATGGAAATGTCAAACTTTTTCAGTAGAGATTGGTAAAGACTTTTGGCTTTTGATTTCTTTAGCCACTGAAGCAGAACTTGTGTTGGACATAATGGCATTGCCAGTGGCTGATACACAGTTGTTCCTGTTCCTGCAAGCCTGAAAACACTGCAGATAGAAAGTTTTTCCATCTGTGCAGAATTGAGTAAAGACTTCTCTGTCAGTCTCAAGAAATTTATCCATCAGCATAGCCAAGAAAGGAAGAAAGAAAAGAATTCAAGAACTAAAAGTCAATTAGGACAAGGACACGTTTCTCTCAACTCTGCTTCACAGCACCTGATTTCAGTATTGGTGTTTAGCTTTCAGCTTCGTCTAGTAACATTGTTAGCACAGTTTTCAGACCTAAAATTTCATTATACTATTAATACCAGAGCAGCATTATTTTAGAGGATTCTCCAACTCTTCTGTGCATTCTAAAACAACAGTAATAATTTCCATTTCCATCAAGGAACTCTGTATTCTGGCTTGTGATGTGCAGCTGTTAAATACTATCTAACAGCTGTGTTAAAAGGGAGAAATTCAGCTGGAATGTCAGAATGCAATAACTTGGTTGGAATTAAATCAAAGCTTTCAAAAGGAGGCATATGATCTTCTAATCATCAGTTACTCAACCCTTGGTTTTGGATGACATTGTGGTAAATCAATGTCCACTCTATCCCTTATAAAATAATGATTTCCATCCTAAAAGTGAGACATTACCTCATAACACCTTCAATAATGCTAATTACCCTTTTATGAAAACATTTTCATGTCATAGATAGGGAAGATGAACTTTAGATACAGTTATGACAAAGTGGGCATTACCTTTTCATTAAGTAAGTATTTTCAAAAAACAAGACATCTCTCCAGAAGCCTTTTAAGCCCTATTTGGGTGTCAAATACCAAATAGCAAGCAACCATGGAAACATTCTTATTTTACACATTCTTATTTTCCCTCTTTTGGTGCTTATCTCCTGCTCTGTTCACAGATGACAACCACACTTGAATGGAGTAAAAGCCAATTCTTTAAATCACCATCATGAGACAGTCTCTGTGTCACAGAGCCATGCTCTAAAATCTGTTTGGTTCTTTTTTTACAAGTATAAGTTACCAGAATTGTACACAGAGCTTGATCTGTGGCACTGATAGGTCCATATTCTTTCCCTATATCCCCCTTGTTCTTTTTCACACAGCCACATCACAGAAGTGGTTGACAATTGTCTCATTTTCTAAACGCACCAGAGGAAAAATACTTGCGTTTAAATTCACTAATTTCTTCTTCTTGTTATTGATTTGGTTCTTTAGGTCTTCAGTTTCCAAAATCATCCCATTTTCCTTGAAGATCTTTCTTGATGATGCCTCTCATTTGTTGTATTAAAAAATTTCATTCTTTCAGCCACTGCTATCAGTTTCTCTTTCTGTCAATTCTTCACATAGAAAGGTACATACATAAAAGTAAAAAAAACAAATTTTGGTTTGGTAAAAAAACCAATATTGGTTCCTTATCTGTATGAATCTTAGCTTGAGAGTATCATGTTTTGCAAATGTTCCAACTATTTTTAGAAGTAATAAAATATTGTAAGTACAATCATATGTACATGAAATAATTATTATTTGTAGTATCATTATTTCACCTTTACCTGATAAAAACGTGCCTTTCATGACCACAGTCATCTGTGTTCCTCATCATATAAACTCAATTTTTTGGCTAATTTCTGAAGTCAAACGCTAATGTTTGTGCCTGTTGTTTGTTTACAGTAATAAATACTGCATGTGTTTACACCAAACTGGAATTTATATTTAAGTGGTTCTCTCTTTATTGTCTGTATATTCACAAAATGCTCTGAGTTAGTTTAAAACTGCCCCAGATGCAATTTTCCAGGCTGTAGCTCAGTTACACGCCTGAAACGTGCCTGGATATTCAGAAGTGGCATATGGGAATGTAGCCAGCTGTTGTTCTCTTCCACACTGTCCACAGTAAACATGTTTTAGACTTAGCTGCATTAACCGACACTTCACGTGGCTTTGCACTTGAAAAACATTTTTATGATGATGGATTATAGTTTCTTGTTACAGAAAATGAATTGCATACTGAAAATTGAATCATATGATAAACCACGAAGGATTTTTCCTCACAGAGGACACGTTTTGTTCCCTTGCTGTGCTACATGGAATGGGTTGCAAGAGTAAAAGTACCTGTAAATGTGCTAGTGGTAGGAGTGGAAAGCTGACATAAGGAGCTCCCTGTTTAGATAGTAAATTGTTCTTCTCTAGTTTTGAAGAGTGAGGCTGGCTACTGAGACTGCAGTCGTCATCTCCAAGTAGGGACCATACCGGTGGGCAAAGCAGGAGAGTTGCTTTAAGTCATTACGTCATTTCTTCAGGCTAAGCAAACAGATTTAGCAGCAACAGGGACTCCAGAGCACCCAGAGTTGTAATCTGAATTCTGAGGACATCTAGTGGTGTCAGCCCACTGCAGGGACTGGGTCTTGGACACAGCTGGCGACCACTTGCACATCTGTTTCAGCTGAAATTTACTACAAAATCAAATGTAGTAAAAACAATTAGTTAAATGAACTGAAAGAGTAGCATTCTTCAGCTCAAATGATCCTGAATTCAACACAGACAGTCCCAAATATTGAGAAGTTTTGAGATTGGATCAAAAATCGTAAACTTCTAAATAAATATTGGATCTTTTCTCTTTGCCTTCTGTTTTCAGGACTCACAGATTTTGAGTGTGTTGACCTCTTCTTTCCATCAGTAAGGATAAAAGGATATTTTTGTTACTAAAAGGCTGCTTTCTTAGGTTAATTAATTAATCTAAATGTTAGAACTCTAAGCTAAAAACCAGCATCTCAAGATGCCAAAGAAACATGCAAGACTTGTTAGTGCTAAGAAACTGTAATCCTAGCACTGCTAACCATTCAAAGACCTCTGGGAAGACCTACTTGCTTCTCTGCGATTCAGGTTTTCAGCTTCCAAAGTGGAACTGTTGGTGTTGCCTCACCTTTTTGAGAGAGAACGAGAATCAATTAGCTGCAATTCAAAAAGGACTTTGATCAAGTCAAGTGATACGTATTACATTCTGAGCATTGTTACTGACTGTGGCATGATGGTGTGTTTTTCAGTGAGCCCTTGATCTGACACTTCCTCCTGAGGAGAAAGCGGCATCATGAAACAGAGATTCGTTTCATCCGTTCAAATTATTTTACAGCTTGCTCTGACTACAGTAGGTCTGACTGGTAAGTACAACACTTCCTGAAACACTTGTTTTTTCCTTAAGACACTTTCTTTAGAAAAGACCGAGGCTTTACTCGATCTACCCTGACCACTCCTGGAGCGTGTACGTATTTAAATTACTTCCCTCTGAAGTTTGGCATGGCAGTTTTGAAAATGTGTGGAGTGGTCTTTTCTTCTTATACTGTTAATTTAAGGGTTGTTTGATGGCAATACTGAAAGGCACTTACTCCACCCCTATACTCACTTTATGCCTCTTACCTTCTTGGGAATGAGCATATGAAAAGTTACACTCTTTGAGATAATTATGTGGAACTTATTTGAAATTAAGCTTAGGTTAAAAAGTCACATGCTTTTCATTTTAAAATGAATGTAAATTTATGGTCTGTTCTTGGGATAAGTCAATGACAAGTAGTCTTAACAAGAAATATTCTAATATTTATTTGGATTAACAGGGAATATTTGAATAATTAATGAATAATTAAGGTTGCCAGTACCCAAAAAACTCCATCCAGATAATTTACTTCCTTCTTTTTTAATTGCCTGACCTGTAATTTTCCCCAAATATGCACAAAGAATGGAATTTTAATTCTGTTGCAAAGCTGAAGGTGAAATTTAATCTTAAAATGATCTGAAAATAAAAAATTTTAATGTCTATGGGGAAGAACCTTCCAGGTCATATATTTACTTCCCATCCTTGTAGTTTAATTTGGAGATAAATATACAATTTTGAGTTGAGACAGAAATTAAATTTTCTTGTTAAAAAGAGAAACAAAATCATTCTACTGGCTGTTTACAAAATTTGAGGTACAATTTAATTACTTTTTTGAGAATATTGATCCTTTTCCCAGGCAGAGTTATTTGCCCAATCCAGTCCATAGTTTCATGTAATTTTATTGTCTTCAAAAAAGCATTCCTTGGTGGACTTATTATTCAACAGTAGCATCCAAAAGCATTGCCCACCTCTAATTTAACTAGCTGTATTTTTGCATTTCCCTAGGTCAATCGTACCCTGGAAAACCTCAGATAATAAGATGTCGTTCTCTAGAAAAGGAAACCTTTTCTTGTTGGTGGAAGCCTGGCTCAGATGGAGGACGTCCTAACAATTACACCCTGTTCTACAGCAAGGACAGGTAACAACTGATGCATATGTATTCTGTTAGTGACCCAGTGATGGTTATGACAGACTGAGAGAAGGAAAACATTAATTTGTAAAGCTGTTTTTATGAATCTATTTTAACCTCAAATAGACAACAAAGGCTGCATAAGATCCATGTCTTCCCTTGTTGGAAGAAAACATGACCACTGTCAGTCCCAAATCTTCAGCCTGTACCTCCTGAAACTCATCTACTGAAAATCCCTCTCATCTGAAGTTGTGCTGGGAAAAAAGGCCCGTTTGCCCATCTTTTCAGGAAGCACACAGCTTTCAGCTGAGAGGGGTCTCCTCTGAGCAGTGGAGCACGAGGGCACCATGGGGCAGCACATCTCCCACCACCCCAGGCACGGAGAAGGGCAGGAGGATGGCAGCCCAGCCCTGGGCATTGGTCACCTCCCTGGGGACAGGGACAGGCTGAGGCCAGGCTGGGGTGGGACATCAGCCCAAGGGGTGGGGCTGGCTTGGGGGCCCTGTGGCTGGGAAGGGCAGGGCTGTGTGGAGCTGGAGACAGCTGAACTGGGGGACCTGAGATCCAGGTAGAGCATGGAAGGGCTGGGCAGGGGCAGTGAGGGCTGGTAGGGCCAAGGAGCTTGTCCATTACTATGCACACCAAAACCCCCATCTGGCCTTTAGTCATTGTTTCCCCTTTTGGTTTTGTGGTCGATGGTTCTCAAAATGGAGTGAAATCAGACAAAGGTATCACATCTCAAAAGTTAATATTTTGGTAAGTACTGTGACTCCCTCATTCTGTTCAGGAATAAAGTGTACA
>VZRF01000549.1:129179-183454 GCA_013396875.1 Vireo altiloquus
TTTTGTAAGCATCTCTTGTTCTCAAAATAACAGGTGCTGTTTTTCACTTTAGTTTGTTACTTTCTTGTGTGTGTTTTCAAAATATGCTCTCTCTGTCTCATCCAATGGTGGTAGAGAGACGTTGTATCATTTAACCAACCAAGTAACTGTTAGCGAAAGACTCTATAAAAAGATCGATCTCTAAATAAAAAAGCCCTCTGATCTTCTAGAATTTTGAAGTCTTTTCTCTCCATTCCATGCACAACAGAGAGAACAGGCCGTGAGTACATTGTTGAGGCCAGCTTTGAGTACAAAACAATCCCTTGCCTAAAGAAGCCAAAGTATCATATAAAGGCAAGAAGTAATCGACTGTGAAGTTTGGGGTTTTTTGTTGGATTTTTTTGTGGTTTTTTTTTGGTCTTTTTGGTTTGTTTTTTTTTTTTTGAGATAGTTGTGATGATGATGATGTTAAAAACCAGATAAATTGACATCAGGGAGGTTGTGGAACAAATTGCCTTGAGTGCAACCACACATCACATACAGGAGGGATCAGGCCCAGCTACCATGGATTTAGGAAAGGAGTGTGCTGCCTGATCTCCTTTGATGACCAGGTGACCCAGTCAGGAGAGGCTGTGGATGTAGTCTGCCTGAACTTCAGCAAAGCCTTTGATAATCTTGCCCACAGCATTTTCTTGGACAAGCTGACAGCCCACAGCTTGGACAGCAGCACTCTGTGTTAAGAACAGGCTGATAGCTGGGCCTAGGGAGTGGTGGTGAATGGAGCTAAACCCAGCTGCAGCTGTTCACTGTGGTGTCCTCCAGGGATCAGTGTTGGGGTCAGTCCTGTTTAATATCTTTATTGATGATCTGGATGAGAGGCTTGAGAGGACCCTGCGTCAGTTTGCAGGTTGCACCAAGCTGGGCAGGAGTGTTGATCTGCTGGAGGGCAGGAAGGCTCTGCAGGGGGATCTGGACTGCCTGCATTGATGGGCCAAGGCCAATGGTGTGAGGTTCAACAAGGCCAAGTTCCAGGTCCTGTCCTTGGTCACAAAAACCTCATGCAGCTCCAGGCTGGGGCAGAGTGGCTGGAATGTGGCTCTGTGGAAAAGGACCGGGAGTGAACACAAGCCAGGGTGTGCTCAGGTGGCCAAGAAGGCCAATGGCACCCAGCCTGTATCAGCAGTAGTGTGGCCAGCAGGACCAGGGCAGTGACTGTCCCCCCCATACTTGGCATTGGTGAGGCCACACCTTGAACTTTGCATTCAGTTCTGGGTCCCTGACTACAAGAAGGGCATTGAGGTGCTGGAGTGAGCCCAGAGAAGGGCAGTGACGCTGGGGAAGAGTTTGAAGCACAAGTCCTGTGAGGAGCAGCTGGGGGAGCTGGGGGTGTTTATCCTGGAGAAAAGGAGGCTCAGGGAGCACCTTATCACTCCACAGTTCCCTGAAAGGAGGCTGTACTCATGTGTGGGTCAGTCTCTTCTCTCAGGGCATAGTGATAGGACAAGAGGAAATGGCCTCAAACTGGCACCAGGGGAGGTTCAGGTTGGACCTCAGGAAGAATTTCTTCACTGAAAGGGTGGGTAAGCACTGGACTGGGCTGCCCAGGGAGGTGGTGGAGTCACCGTTCCTGGAGGTCTTCAAGAAATGCCTGGATGTGGCACTTGGTGCCATGGTCTTGGTTTGACCAAGGTGGTCAGAGCTCGACTTGACAACCTTAGAGGTCTTTTCCAACCTAAATGATTCTCTGACCTTTCTGAAAACAAACTAATTCAATGATTCAACAATAGATGAGCTCTCTGCCATAGGGCCCATCAGTTTAAATTCTGGGGCTAATAAGCAAAGAAGATATTTAGCAACTTATCTAATGGAAGTAAATGTTTTCATTTCCCTCTTACTTGCTTATAAATATTGTTAAAATGTCTTTGTTCTGTCTCTGGAAATTTCTGTTTCTATTCTTTTGTTGATTTATTCCTATGTATAAAAAAGGGGGTTGAAAGCTTTCATCAAAATAATTGCAGTAAAAATATCAATAAAGCATTTATGGTAATAGCATTTGACATATACCAAAATGTTTCCAAGGGATTACAGATATATATAAGATTATATATATGATTATATATTTTATATATGTAATTTAGGATTATATATAAACATTTCAGATTTCTCCTGAACCTAGGCCATTTCTAGAATATTATATGCTTTGCTTCATTTCCTAAACTTCTAACTTTTAAATCATTTTATTGCAGCGAAGAAAAGCTCTATGAATGTCCAGACTACCTAACATCAGGCCCAAATTCCTGCTACTTCGATAAAAACCACACTAATCCCTGGACAACATATATTATCACTGTAATGGCAACAAATGAGATTGGAAGTAACAGCTCAGATCCTCAGCATGTGGATGTAACTTCCATAGGTAAAAATAAAAGAATGAAATGGAAAACAAACTAGTTGGAGATGTATACAGTTTTTAATCTCAGAAGAGGTAGTGGTGAAAGATTTCTTTCCTTATGATGTGCAACTTGCTATTGAGAAGTGTTTATTAACAGATGATCTAAAATACGCATCTTAAATCTATGTGAAAACTGCATTTTAATTATAAATTAAGTAACTAGATACTTGATTGTATGAATTTAATGTATGAATATGTATAAATTTTAACTTCAGCTGAAAAATTTGCTTCAGGTTCTAGTTGTCTATTTTAGCAGTATAGCAGTATTTTAATTAAACTCAATGTAGTTCATCAAATTTTCAAATTAGGTTAAGTTAATATTTCAAATGTAAAAAATCTTTCTGACTGCTGGCATTGCAGACTTAGAAGGGTAAAAATAACTGCCTGAGCATTATACAGGCTTTTTATAGTATTTTATATTCCGGACTCCATTCTACTTTCTGCACACACTTAATATACCCATTTTAATTATAATGTACTTAGTTGTTCTAGCTATGAAATAGCCAAAATTTTAATTTTGCAAGAGTAGCCTTATGAAATTATGATTTGTATTTTCTTAGCCTGACAAATTCAGAGTAAAGTTCAAGATTTGCCGATAATGTTGGAAATCAGTAGCTAGTTAAACTCTTTAAGGAGAAAGGAAAAATAAAACTCTTCCTTATTATTCTTTTACACAAGTGCTAAATTATCTGAAATTAATATAATGACATACAAAACCATAAAAGAGATGTCTTTTCTGGGAGAATAATGGCACACTTTTCATCCATTCATGCAGTTCAGCCAGATGCTCCTGTGAACCTCTCTCTGGAAACAAACACATCTGCTAACATATCATACCTTTGGGCAAAATGGTCTCCACCCCCATTAGCTGGTGCCAGCTCTAGTTCACACGAATATCACTACGAGCTACGACTAAAGCCTGAGGAAAAGGAAGAGTGGGAGGTAAGGGAAAAATATGTTTATTTTATAAATGCTCTGTTCAGTGAATTCTCTTGTCTCAATTAAATTGGTCCTATAAAAATGTTGATTTGTGCAAGAATGGAAAAATTAATGTAACCAAATCTGATTTAAGAAAGAAAAATAGTGGAGTGGTCTGTAGAGACTGTGAAATTTAACATATTTACATAATCATCCTAATGTTATATATGACAAAACCCAGTTATCATTATCCTCTTTAACATGATCAGTTGGAGGCAACCTGTCCCTCAGAAATTTTGTTATGTCTTACTCACACACACCATTTCCATTGACATTCCCCACCTGTTGCCATATTTCTAGGAGTCAGCTACAGCACTGCTACAGCTGAGTGTTCAGGAAAAAATACCATTCTTAAAGTTATAGTCACATGTCCTCAATGCTACCTAGCTTGTTGATGTCTTAATAATGGAAAAAGCTATGCATTTTGAGATGCTCTGGCAAGAAATTGGAAGGGTCTGAGAAAGGCACTTAAAGCCACAGAAAATAATTTCACGGGGGGTTTATATGTGGACTGGGCTACCTATAGTGTTCCTTGCATTGTGGATCTGATGGAGTACTAGGAAGTCTGCAGTTCAATATGTTCTTGAGTATCAGAATCAGCAGTGGTTTTTTCCTGCTAAATCACTACTTTTGCTTCTTTGTAACCCGTATCTTAAAAATACCCAACTTAAATTCATGACTTTCAGAAGTCAGTAACTCACACATATTCCTTTATAGTTTATTTGTTAAAATGGTCCAATTCTTTATTATTTTCCCAGTCCATTTTCCTTTCCAGACAGTATCTGTAGGAATGCAGACACACTACAAGGTGGCCAGCCTACACGCTGGGGTGAAGTACATTGTTCAGGTGCGTTGCATATTAGACCTTGGAGAATGGAGTGAGTGGAGCTTGGAAAGAAGCATTCAGATCCCCAAAGGTTAGTGGATGATTGCTGCTCTGTAAATTGCTTTTAAATTGTAGCAGGTTCAATGTTGTGAAGGTGCCTAAATGCCAGTCCTGAAATCCGGGCCTCTTACACAGATACTTTGTAGTGCTCAGTGCATTTTACCACACTTTCTGTGTAATTGCTTTGTTAGTCTTGTTGATCTGCTAAGGATCCTCTGCTGAAACTGGCTGTGACAAACAAGGTGGGATTTACTGGGAAGTCACTTCTGATACAGGCGTGCCTAAATAATTTATTGTCCCTGTCCCTTTATTTAAAAATCATGTTGATTTTATCTGTAGCTATAAATATCAAGTAATGTTTTTTGTATAAGGGCCTGGACTGAAAGCACTGACACGTCTAACAGAGCATGGCACTTACAGATACTATCACATGGAAGTCACTGTCTATGTTTTCTTGGATTTGAGTAGACTCACTAAATATGTATGATATCATATCTTCTTTCCAGACACTTTAACCAAGTTGTCTCATATCTTCTTCTTCTCTTACTAGTTGTATTATTCATTATTTGACATGGAGATTGCTGAAGTACTGAAAAAATAGAAAAAAATTTTAAATGTCATCTGACATTTTCAGATCTGCCTTAGGCAATTAGAAATTTGGAAAATCAATGTCTCTGCTCTACATGGTAGAAAATATATATATTATTGATGAAATAGGAACATATTTTTGCCACAAATACATAACTGCAAAAGTTTCAATCACTTCAGGGTTTTGACTAGCATTATCTTATTCAAAATTAAAGCATTTTTCTCCGCCCAACTCTTAAGTGCTGTGCTTGAAATTACAAAAACTTTCTCAGGAGCAATCATGCAAGAAGCCTGAGTACTGAACATAACAACACTACAATGAAATATGAGAGCTGCTTCTTTGTACTTTTGGAGTACTTCAGAAGGAAATTACTGGCAAGAACACAAACAAATAGACAAACATTTACATTCTTCATTTTTTTTTACCTAAAAGCAAAGCAAATGACAGCGTACCTTTCAAACAATCACAGTCATCTCAAAACACACCTTTTGAAGAAAAAAAAGTTGGTTTTGTATGTAGTGGTTTAAGCCCAGCTGGCAACAAACCACCACACAGCTGTTCACTCATATGTCACTGCGGTGGAATGAGGGAAAAAATCAAAAGTAAAATCTGTGGGTGGGGATAAGAACAGCTTAATAGTTGCAACAAAGTAAAATGCAATAATAATAATAGTAGATGATGATGATGATGATGATGATGATGATGATGATGATGATGATGATGATGATGATGATGATAAAAAGGGGGAAAAAAGCCCCAAAAGGTAATGGACAATACAGTTGCTCACCTGCAGCTGATCAATGCCAGACCCCATTTCCGAATCCTGGTGGGACCTGGTTCCGGGTAACTCCCAAATTTGTGTACTGGGGATGATGTTCTATAGTGTATATGTAGTGTATATTTGGTCTGGTCATCTCTCCTGACTATACTCACTCCCAGATTTTTTTTTTCTGTTTTGTACCCCGTCACTGACTGAGCAGAAGACAGAAAAAGATCCTTAGTTTAGGATAAACATGACTTAGTGACAAAATATCCCTGTATTATGAAAATTATTCACATACTGTATCCAAACCACAGCACTATACCAGCTACTGAGAAGAAATTAACTCTATCCCAGCTGAAACCAGGACAGCATAGAAAATAGATTGGCTAGTAGAGTATATTTTAAATAATTTTATAGAACCTGCTATGATGGTATTTCAACATTCCTTATGAGATTTTAACTGAAGAAAGCTACAGGCAGAAAACTAAAACAGTTCTTCAATGCGGCTGCAGTGAGAGAGAATTCTGAATCCAAGTGACAATAGTAAGTTGTTGCCCTAACCAGTGAACAGGGCCTCCTTTCCTGTGATAATACAAAGAAAAACTTTTTCTTTCTTCATCTTTTCCTGTTTTCTGCTTGACATTGTTTTACAAATTCACGGTGGACCAAATGGATTAAACTTACTGCTTAGTTCACTTCTTGATCTCTTACAGAACGGTTGCCTCCTGAAAAGCCTACAATAATAAAGTGCCGTTCTCCTGAAAAAGAAACATTTACTTGTTGGTGGAAACCTGCTTCAGATGGAGGGCTGTCTGCTAACCACACTTTGCTTTACAGCAAAGAGGGGTAATAAGCTCTGTGTAGTTATTCAGTGTTTTGTTGTAAGGACTTAGAAAATCAATCCTCAGGGGTTTCTTTTTTAGGGGGATGCTGTTTTCTGTAGTCCATGGTTTTGTCCAGTGGCATATTCTGGCATCACACTAAAGCAGCAACATATTTAAGACTGAAACCTTAAATCTTGACCTCTTTATGATGTCCGGTGACTTACTGTGAATTCTGTCTTGGAAGTTGCCATTGCTCAGCATCTGCACATTAGTAAGCAACACAAATGCACAGTTCTATAACTCTTCAGCCATGCACAAATAAAACTTTCCAAAATGACTGGATAACCAAAACTTTTATCTTCTGATAAGGCTTATTTTGCACTAGTATTCATAGGTCCTGAATGCTCCTGGTTTCTGTAGTAATCTTTATTTGGAACTCAGATCAAGTGCTAAACATTAGTTTTGAAGAAAAGGTCAATATATTTTTTTAGGTCTTGTGAACCGTTTTTGGTTCTTTTTAGTTCACCTAGTACTGCTTAACCTTGAAATGACCTAACTAAATGCTAAACTCTGTAACTGTCAGCTGAGAGCCCACTCTTAGTGGAAAAAGACAGATACTGGTCCAGCTAGGTATGGCAGAGTGAGAGGTCCACATCCACAACTTTCTCTTTTGTGACTGTGCATCTAAGAGGAGAATGGAAAGAAATACTACATACTCAACTTTCTCTCCTACCCCTCCTCTGACTTCAGGAAACTTGGGTATGGATGTGAAGGAGAGGTACAAAGCAGAGGTTTTTTTAATGAACAAGGAATGAAAGATCAAATAAATTCTGAAATCGTATTAGTGTAATATGTAGAGCTCCTGTAAGCGTGGAATGGATATTGGAAATAGATAATTTTTAACAGATGGGTTAGAAGGCTTCTGCAATCACTTCTACTCAGTCTCTGGACCATTTGGGGGCTCTGGGCTATGCAGTGCACAGTGGCTTTCAGAGAAGTAAGGACTGTGCTGTACTTGCCCACAGCTGCATCTGCAACAGCCTAAATTCTTCAGGCTTCACGGTGGTTACTTCCTGGGGAAAATGTTCAGTACAGTCTCTGGAATTGTCCAATGACTCTTTTGTCTGGAAGCAGTTTTCCAATTTTCTTCACATTGCCAGGTGTTCTTCACATTCAGATTCAGCCCTGAATGCTTTAGTACTAGTAACCAAATGAGGTGTCTCAGTCTGTGTAACCTAATCACTGCGATCCTTTCATTTCAGAGAAGAAAAAGTTTATGAATGTCCAGATTACAAAACTGCAGGCCCCAATTCATGTTACTTCGATAAAAAGCACACTTCTTTCTGGACCATATACAATATTACTGTGAGGGCAACTAATGAAATGGGAAGTAATGTCTCTGATCCTCATTATGTGGATGTGACTTACATAGGTAAGAGTTAAACAGTAGTTTCTGTGGAACCAAATAATTCAGAGTCATGGGTTTTGACACAAGAAGCTCTCCTTGTATAGAGTATTATATCCAAGTTAAAAACTTGTACAAATAAGATATTCCTTCATGTAATAACAAATCAATATGTATCCCTTTACCATCTTATTTTCAGAAGCAGCCAAAAATGCTAAAAGCTTTAAAATTATGTTCAGGTAACCATTTATTGGTTTTCCATATTTCTTGTAGTCAAACCCTAAGAAACATCACCCAGCTAAAATCTTTTTTCCACTGTAAAAGCAACTGAAATCAATTTGATCTTTTAACTAATAATACTTAAATATGATTACCTAGAAGTAGTTTCCAGACCAAAGAGAAGCTGCATTAGTGCTTTTTATAGCAATGTGCTTATAATCTCTTTCTCAGACTTTTTCTACAGTGACTGTGGAAAAGTAATTGGGGTTTTATCTAAGGGAACGGAACATTATCCTTGATAACCATTTTGTTGTCAAGGATCTGGCTGCCCGGAGTCTGGCAACTGGAAAAGGGCTGCTGGAGAAATGGCTTTATATTTTACCTTCATGCCATGACCTGATGAATCTTTGATCAGACAGTGGTAAAATACATGCACAATATGCAGAAGCTCTACCTTTGAACTGAGGAAGATACAAGCCTGACTGTAGCAGAAACCTGTGTTCCATTTTGTGATACATAGACAGAGCTTAATTATTGCTATTTTGGTTTACTTTTAAATATCCTTACATATGATTGTAGAGACGTGTTGTTGTGTTTTCTGAATGTGAAAGATGAAAGGGAACAAGTTTCATTAGCTACATCCATGTTTGCAGTGTTCTTCAGTGATCCTAAGTATTTATGCCAAGTTTTGATAAGATTATGGTAGAACATAACCTTCATAACACAATATTAAAGATGTTAACTTTGAAATATAGATGTGGGGAAAAGTAACGATAAATGGTAATGTTAGAAAAAATATTTTTGATGATAAATGATTAAGGCAAATCTCAACATGAATCCAATATATTTACTACTGTTCAGGGTTTTTTAAAAATTCATAAATCCTTACTTACTTTATCTGATAGCTCTTGTTATATTCCTGTAACTCTATATTCCTGTATAACTCTTTCTATATTCCTGTATCAGTTCTAAATTATTAGACACAATGGAGATGGCAACTCTTCCCTCACATCATTTCATATTTCTTCCTAAGATGCAAGAAAAAAATCACTTAGATTCTTATGGACATTTCTTTTATTTCAACAGTACAGCCAGATCCCCCTGTGAATATAACCCTGGAATTAAAAAAGTCAATAAAGAGGAAACCGTATCTGGTCCTGACGTGGTCTCCACCCCCACTAGCTGATGTCAGATCTGGATGGCTTACCCTTGAATATGAATTGCGACTAAAGCCTGAAGAAGGAGAGGAATGGGAGGTAAGGATGTTGCAAGTTTTTGATAGATAGTGTTTTCTGACCGGACAGATTTGGACAGCCAGGTCCCATGCCTGAAGGTAATAAAGTGGACACACTAAATAGTTCATAATTTTTCAAAAGTGCTTGTGTGACCTATGATTTCCTGCTGAGAACCCTGGTATCTCAGATGCTGTTGTACAATAGCAGATGATAAAGTACTTGTTTTTAATTGTGATCATTATTTATTGATCATACTGGCATTATTGTTTAAATTGTTCATTCTCACTTAGGTTTCTTTTATGATAATTTGTTCTTAACCACAAGCACTTCTTGGATAGCAGAAAGCTCAGTGACATTACATAAAATAATATTAATTTATGTAAATAACCATTAGGTGGTAATTGTAGTGGCCACACAGTAATAATAATTTTCTATAGCCAAAATCTACAACTCAAACAACTGAGTGGCAAGTTAAAGACTCTAGCTATTGGTATTTGACTCCATCACCTTCTTGTCTGCAATACTTCGAAACCTCCTTCCTTCCTTCCCCCCACCATGGCCTTTCATAGCCCTCTGGCTGTTGCAAGACCTACTCTGTACTACCCTGTGCATTTCCACCACTCCACATTCCCTCTTCCTCTCTGCATTTTCTTTCTCCATCCCTGTTTCTTTTCTCCTCCTCTTCCTGTCACCATTGCATTTCCCACCATTACCACAGCTGCTGCTCTATTTGCCATATGCTCGTGATGTGTTTTTACAGCAGTTTAATTTGCACTGTAAACCAGATCCAGATCTCATTCCTACCTGCTAGAAAGCTATAAAAATAAAATAGAATAAAGGTACCAGTATGCCATGTGTGCTTAATTATTAGGAAAAGCTATGGAGACTCATTCTGTATTCCCATCTTGATTACCAAAATCTTAGCTGTGACTTTTATTTGATTTCCAGACTATTTTTGTTGGACAGCAAACACAATGTAAAATGTTTAGTTTAAATCCTGGAAAGAGGTACATTGTACAGATTCATTGCAAGCCAGACCACCATGGATTGTGGAGTGAGTGGAGCCCAGAAATGTATATTGAGATACCTACTGGTGAGTGGCCAAGCATCCCTTCCGTTATTTTTATTACATGCATGTTCATGTTACATTTTTGTTTGTTAGCTGTTTGTGGCACCCATGCAGATCCCTTAGTTTCCCTAGGACAGACAAGAACATCATTGCTAAGGTAACCAAATCCTTATCATCCTTGCATCATCTTTCCCCTTCACTACTTTATGATAGAACTAAGAAGGTGAATAATTACTTTGTTTATTTAAAGCATGTCCTTTCTGTCTATTGCCTCATTTGTTCTCTTTATACTAGTTTTCAATTGAAAGAACACTGGCAACTGCATTAAAACTGTGACACAGACAACAAAGAGCGACTGCCTTCAGACAGTAACAGCTCTTCATTACTCTTTATCTGGAATGAATATGAAATAAGTCCTCCATTATAAAAAGTGTTATGTTACAATAAAAATCCTTAAAAATATCTAATCCTAGGTCACTTTACCCAGCATTTACTTAATTGTATGGTATGTATTTAATAATGAAATGGCTGCAGTTTTGGTACAACTGGATTTGAACCCAATCTGTATAATTGGCTGTGACAAAATTTTCCTCTTCATGCATTTTTATATGATTTTTCCAAGACAGTTTATTTCCTGTGCAGTACCATTAGTAAAAATTATATTCATTATTTGACATTACAGGGATTGTTGAGATCCATCTGTGCTGGGGAAGGCCTCAAGATTCGATATCAGATTTGACAATCTAGGCCAATTTTAAAAATAAAAGTAATTTGCAACCTTTTTTTTGCATGCAGACTATACATATGCTAGATGCATGTCCTTAAATAATTGTTTGTTTCTTAGATTTTAGAGTAAAAGATATGGTTGTGTGGATCATCGTTGGTGTCCTGTCATCCCTTATATGTTTAATCATGAGCTGGATAATGATTTTGAAAGGGTACAGGTAAGTCACTATTTTCACAATTGCAAGGCATCCAAAACCACAGAAACCTTTTCAAAAATAGACTTCTAATATTTGATTCAATTTCCTACAGCATTTTTCTTATCTCATAAAATATCAGTTATAGGTATTGCAACTGATAAAGCAGTATTTCTGCTCCTTAGGGAAAGCAGGCTAAATTCTCAGTTGGTAAAAATCTGTCTTTATTAGATCTGACTAACCTTGATTAGTCATGTAACATTCAGCAAACATTACTTGGACTATCCCTGTTCCTGCAGAAGACACATCTTTGAGTTTTGTCATGATTTCCTAAAGTAAAAAAGATTATATTATGAGAGTGTCTTTCTGCCAACCTCTCTGTCAATTTTCCAAATGATTTCTTACAATGCTGCCTAATTTCAATCAGATTTGAAAGAGAAGAGTGTTGCAAAGATTATGGCTTTTGTACAAGTCTTGCAAAAAATACTGGCTGATTAGAAGAAAGGGAAAGAAACTGTGGCTGGAAAACCCAGCATAAATCCTGTTTATCAGTAGTCAGCTGACAGTCAAGGGTACACCGTTCAGGCCCTCCTGAACTTCACTGTTTCTTGGCCATTAATTAATTTAGAGTGGTATTAGAGAACTAGAGGTTTGCAAATGACAATTAAAAGTACATCAGTAATTTTACTTTTCCAGTTGAATAACTTTTGTACTGCTGGTGTTTTTTGTAAGTAGATCTGAGGGTACTTTATGAGCTGTAACTGGATTTGTGTTTTGTGTGAACTGCCCAGCTTGAGAGGCAGACAGGAGACAGATGTCCAACTGGGATGCATAAGATATGGGAGAAGAATTTAAAACCTCAGTCACGTTCTGAAGAAATGGGAGAACAGAGAGTGAGACATGGTCTGTATTTACACCTGGTGTGTTTGTTCTGGGTTTTTTTTCAGAATGATGGCCTTTATCCTGCCACCAGTTCCTGGACCAAAGATAAAAGGCATAGATACACATCTGCTGGAGGTGAGTACCACAGCTAACAACAAAAGAATTCACCATTTCTCACTTTTCCAGCTTATGTACGAGCAAACAAATTACCATGGTAAAGCGTAAAACTGCTGCAATTAATCAACATTGAAAATAAGCAACACTTTCAGGTAAGTGTGTGGAGGGCATGTGTAAGGGTTTTGCCTCACACTTGTAGCAGGAGGGTGTTTAAGAACAGGGTTTGTGACTGCCCTGTTTCCTGAGACACATGGAAATGCCTCTGTGAACTTCCTAGTAGTTCTTATGGAAGATGCTCTCCACAGTCTCTTGCCCTGCTGAAGAGGCAGGACATGTCTGCACTGTCATTCTCTGCCATTTCCTTCTTGTTAAACTCAGGAGACCCATACCTACCAAAAGCTCCCTGCGCTTCCCACATTAGAAACATGAATTTTGGGATCGTGTCACCCCACTGAGGAAACTCAGTAATTTTTCTTCCCTTCTTTCAATATTTTCTGCAGCAGTAGAAATCAGATTTAGGTCTAGCAATATAACTATCAAAGTGTTTGTATATCAAATATGTAGATTGTTCACAATTGTTCTAGTCAGATAAACCTTAAGGCTGACAATGAAAAATTATATCCTCTTCATTATACCTTCAGACAGGAAAATCTGAAGAATTACTGAGTGCTCTTGGTTGCCATGGTTTCCCTCCAACATCAGACTGTGAGGAACTACTGATAGAATATCTGGAGGTAGAGGACAGTGAGGATCAGCAACTCATGCCAAATCATGAAACTCCCAGTAAAAGTACAAAAATTATACTCAAGGAAACAGACAGTGACTCAGGCCGAGGGAGCTGTGATAGCCCTTCTCTCCTCCCTGTGAAGTGCAGGGAGTCCCGCGGCCTTCCGTCTGCTCTTCAAACACAGGATGTAAGAGCTAAAGACAAGAAAGGAGGAAAGGGGAGCTGGGACACTCAGTGTACGGCCTCAGAACAGAAAACACTCCCTTGTAGCAGTGAGAGTACGAAGTCGTGCACGTGGCTGGCAGCTCAGCTACCCAGTAATCAGCCTGCTATGTTTGCCTACCACAGCACTGTGGAGGCATTCAAGATAACACTGAACACCACAAATGTGAACCCTTCACCAGTTTTGGTGGGAAATGAAGAAAACTGTCAGTCACTATATCCAATTGCTGAAACTGTCTATGATGACCTTGAAAAGATAAGCGAGATGGAGAATTCCAAAACTGACCAAACCACTGTGCAGGTCAGACAAAACCAACATAATGAAAAGTCACCTTTCCTGAATCCTAAACTAATGGACTATGTAGAAGTTCATAAAGTCAGACAAGATGAGGAACCAACACTATTACTGAAACATAAAGAAAATAGTGGAAAGACCAAAAAATGCACTGTTCCAGGAACCAACAAAGAATATACCAAGGTCTCAACAGTTATGGACCATCACATTTTAGTATTATTGCCAGATCAGCGCACCCAGAACACACCTGTATCTCAAGAACCTGTAGCAGAAACATCCCAGAACCCTCAGCAAAGTCAAGCTGAGAAAAATACGAGCTACAGCACGACAGCTCCAAGCGACTCCAGAAGAGACACCAGTGGATCAGACTACATGGACCCATCTTCCTTTATGCCCTCCTTTAAATAACCTTTTAGTACAGCACATACTTAGCAGTTACACACAGGAAAACAAAATCACATAGCAAACAGTTCTTTTAAAAAGCCTAGCCTCCAAAAGCCTAGCCTCCTATGTGCATTGTACAGGTAGTAAAATAATCTGTGGGTTGAGGGAATAGTCATGGGAGTAAATCCTCGATCACTGGCACATATTTCTGACACAGTGGAATGAGGAAATGGATCTTGTCTATCATGACAAATACATTGTAAAATAATTATTCAGCTCTGCAAAACATCTGTTAGTTGATTAAGCCTGAGGAAATACTGCATATTCAACAAAGATGAAAATTGTAATGGGTCAATAAGCAAACCATATAATCTGAGCAGTTCCTACATTAGATAAATCACTGCACAACAGTATTCTTACCTGCAATGTATTTTCTTCTGAATGCATTCTGACACTAGGTTAAGTTTTCTTTATCTTTTTTCTCAATCCTTGAGAAAAAAGGAGCTCTTGTATATGACAAATCGTACATAAAAGAGAATATATTCTACAAAAAGTAAATTTTGTTATTACAGTAAAATAACAAGTTCTTCTAAAAAATATATTTTTGCTTTGTTTCAATATGACAGAAAACTGCATCCCATTCATATCCTAGTCCAGACAAACCAAAATGAAAAAAAGCAGGATAATATCTAATATACTGCCTTACTGTATATAATATACAATTCTACTTTAATGTAAGCCCATATGTTTAACAATCTATTTTTAAAGGCTATTTTTCTATTACCAAAAAAAGAGCAAAATAAAATATTTTTTAATTTCCCAATGCTGTTTAGCTAGGAACTTTTCTCTTTCCTTCTGCTGAGGCAGTAACAAGTAAAGCTATAATTTCTATACAAAGCATAAAATTAAACTTTATACTAATTAATAATATGAAGACATTTTTAAACTATATTTCTAATATATTATAGATACATTACTATTTGAATTGTAAATTATTTGTTTCACAGGTTTTTTATTACCTGTAATTATATAAATAAAATAGAATTTAGGTTTTGAGAGCCGAGCTTCTTTCCCTTTGAATTTATACTCTGATGCCAATTGCAAATGAAATGGGGTTCTTCTATATCCTGCACTTCTCTCTGAGCCTGGAAGGAAAGTTTGAAGTCAGATTTTTCATAATGAATTTATGAACATCAGTTTTGGAACCCAGCCTCCAAGGTCTGATTGGGAATGAGGAGTCCATGTACTTGGGCTGGCCGTGTGTTCCCTGAACAGCGGTGGGAACAGTCAGGATCCATTATATCCCTGATCCATTATATCCCATGTAACTGAAGACAGAATCAAAACAGTACTGTAGTGGCTGTGAAGCTACTGTGGTCCTTCCTTCTTCAAACAAAAATTTAATTTACTCCAGAGAAGTATGACCATGTGATGACTGATTAAAAGGGGGCCAAGTATTTAGCCAGCATCCCTAGCTTCAGGGGAAACTGGAAACTTAAGGTGAGGGAATAGTCCTGTACCTGTGAAGGAAAATGTATTTGATAGATGGGCTCTCTTTTGTTAGTCTCCTTCCTGAACAGCTTTACTTTTCTCCATACTTTTATGATTTTATGCACTGAGCCAGCCTTCCTGCGATATCAGGTACCTGCTGCAGAGCCAGACAAAAGAGAATTTCAGATTTTGAAGGTCCCAGAAGGCCACATCTAATTTGGCAAATCAGATTCTCACCCTTTACCTTCAAAGCCATGGAACTGCTCAAGCACAGGTTAGTAGAGCTGCCTAGCCTTTCCACAGGCAGGACTTCTGAATTTACCTAATTATCTGTGTGTCTATAAACATACATGGTAGTGTAGACTGTAACATTAGGGTAGCATCAGGTTTAGAGCCTACATCCTCTATACAGGCAACTGCCCACTTTCGGAGGCTGATCAGAGCAGTCTGAATGCTCTGCTGGAGGTGTGGGAAGGTATCTCAGATTCTTAATTCAGCCATTTACTTGACATGTGAAGACATGAAGGGGCAGCTCCAGATACCAGCCAAACATAAAACTCTTTTCAGTTATATTTGACAATTTTACCATAGATACACTGTTTGTAGTACACCTTACAAATTTCTAGAGATGCTAGAAGTACTGCAAAGAAACTACTGAGCAATGAGGAAACTTGTGTTTAGGTGTGTGAGCTGATAACACACTGTGTCTGACAGTGTTTTATTTACCCTTCAGTTTTCTGACAGGATCTGACAGATCTAGTACGATCAGACACATTCTCCTTCTTTACCCAGATAGTTCTATCTGTGTTGTTTCCTACACCTAATGATGTCCATGAAGATATGCTGCTACAGGCCTTCTGGGATGTATCTCGTGGTCTACAGAAGCTGTAGTGTCTTATCAAGCCTGCAGCCTGAAGATGTTCCTAAGTAGATTTTTCTTAGGTTAGAACACAGGTGACTACCCAGATGTATGACAGCAGCAGGCTGTTCCTATCTTTTTACCTGAGGTTACTTTTACCTGAAGCAAACAGACACAACATTTAGCAGATTTTAAGTGTATGATTCATCCTGCCTAACTGTAGGCATGTGTGCCTCCAATAATCCACAGAGAAAGAGAGTCAAGGAGTTTCTCTGCTTTGTCATAAATGAGTCATGAAACTGCAAAATAGTTGTAGCCTAAATTACATCGTGTGGTGTTGAGTGTCTCCCACCTTTGCTGACGAATATCTCAATATGCCAAATCATCATGGCTCTTGGTGAAAAGGGAAAGTCAGCCACAGTGGAAAAGGGGCATTTGCTTGCTGCTTTGAAGTTTTGGGGGATTTGCTAGCTAAACATAATTTGAACACATTGTCATAAATATATTTAATTTTTGAAGCTGAACAAACGTGGAGATAGATTAATTTTCCCTTGGATTTGCTTATATTTTCAAAAATACCTTGTTACTCCTAGTGGCAGAACTTCTGAAAGTGACCCTAAATATCTGAAAGTACATTAAAAAATAAAAAGTAGGGTTCTGTAAAATCAAGATAACCTTCAGCTAAGCGTTTGGTCATTTGAATGTTCAAATACTAAATTCTTCCTGTTTGTGGCAATATTTTTGCTTGCAGGTCTTTAAGCTTTTCATTAGGAAGTACATGAGTTTTTGCAGCAGTTCTACACAGTCAGTCTGTGCAAAATTATGACACACCAGTGGGGAAAAACAGGCTCCTGACACCTCCTTTGATATCCAAAGGGATGAAGTATACAACAGAATTTACCCCAGGAACAGGGATCAGCCCTCTAGCTCTTGCACTATTAGTTGAATTTCTCACTTGGAATAATAGTTTCAAGAATGTGAATGATGTTCTCAATGTCAAAGTTATCCATGTGTCATTTATAGTGTGAACTACTTTGTAATAGCATAAAAGCCCTAAAAGGTAGCATAAAGACTCTTCAACATAATTAGTTTTATGACATTCCTAAAATTGAACATATATACTTAATTACATTTCCTTCTGACTCAGACTAGTTTTATTAACATTTTTTCTTCAGTATTGGCAAATATGATTCATTATCATAAATTTTTATTCGATTTTTTTTTGGCAGAGATGTATTTGATGTATAATTTTGGTATTTCTGTGTAATATTTCAGACTTTAAAAGAAATACAAACTAACGAATTGGTACATGTGCTCACAAAGCTCAGTATCATATATGATGGGGACTTTTAAGTTTGGTCTGGATGATACTATGTAACTACAAAGATAATTTAATAAAAATGCAGTGCATTAACCTTATATAATAGTAGTAAGATATTATATGTGTTTATGGAACAAACTGTAAAACAAATATGTAATGATAATGTATGTCAAACCAGTGAACTCTGTAGTATATCTGTCTGTGTGTCTATGTTTAAATGGCTGAAAAATAGACAGCTGCTTTAAATGTCATTCAAGTATTCAAAGTGTAGTAGCAGCAGGTGTTCAAAATGAATAAGCAGAAATTTTTTGTGCTCTCTGAAGCATTGTATATGTGGGGTTTACATCATGAAGCCTGTAAGTGTATTTTGTAATTTCATGGTGACTGTAAACAATCTGAGGGTGTTGTGCAAGGCAACTGAAGTTGTGTAAGCCAGTTGATAGACATCAGACATCTACAAAGCCATAAAGACAAATAAAATCAAAAAAGTGTCATGAGATCAGACATCACATTCTCAAATAACTGCTACCTCAGATTTTCTTCTTTTTTTGCTCCCTTTACAAGGCAGGCAAAAGCATTTTGCTTTGTTTATAAATTTGTGATTCATTGTATCAAGAATTAAAAAATCTTAATTGTAAGTTCAAATTATTTTCGTTGACAAACAGCTTGTCATGGAATCATCAGTTGAGTTGCAGTGGTAGTATGAGGACAGGATATTTGAGATGTGTAGCAAAATTAAATGTTTTTAATATGGAAAAAACCCACAAAACCTAAAGCAAATTCCATTTTGTAAGAAAGTCCTTGGTGCCCAGATTGCCAGTCAAACATCAGTCCCATTCCTGACCTGAGAAGTTTTTTGCCACTACTTGTATTCCCAGGTCACTAGGATTGAATGAGCCGATTTTCCAGAGATGCTCTCATTCTGGATCTCAGCTATGGAACTTAATATTTATCAATACTTGCTGTTCAGAACTGCCTGTTTTCAATTGAGTTCCTGGGAAGAAAACCTTTCAATTCCGTCTCTAAATGAGCAAAAATGGAAAGCCCTGCTCTCAGCTATCTCAAACCCTCACTCTAAAATCAGGCTCCAGTTCCTGTGGGTGTGGAAGGATGGACTGAATTACAATAATTGGAACAACCTTGTGACCTTGCCTTGAAAACCATTTTGAAACAAATCAGGGATTGTCTTCATTTTTCTGGTATATGTCAAGCAGGAAAATAAAGACAAATGGATGCCTAAATACATAATACATGGGGATATAAAGAGCTTAATTATCACGGAAGCATAGAATTGTTTAGGTTGGAAGAGACCTGTAGGGTCATAGAGTCCAAAGTCCTGCCAAGTCCACCACTAAGTGATGGGACGAGGGACAAGGCTGCTGCGTGTGGCAGAACAGAAAAGGAGCACTGTCACTAAAGGATGGTACATGGCAGATGATGACAGCAAAAATCCATCTTGACTACAGCTGGGAAGGGGGGCTGGGGAATGAGCAGAACATGTAGGAAAAGGATCAAATGTAAGAACAGATAGCAAAAAATGAGAACTAGCAGAACTGAGAGGAGTGACAAATGAGTTAATGAGGGGGAGAAAAAGGAAGAGAACAAAATACTTTTATATCAAAGTGGGAATATGCAGAACTACCTGATATAGTCCACAAAAGCAGTAAAGCCTCACAAAATGCTAAAGAGTTGGCAAAATGGTGAAATCAGCTGCTATGGATCAGTTGTTACATATGAGCAGAAAACATCCTATACATGAGAAGTGGTCATTCATTTTCTACCAGTTACGGGATTTTTCTTCCCCGTATCTGACATTGGTACGAGGCAAAAACAAAACTTGAAAAGCCAGGCTCAGCAGCTGCCCTACCGTTGCATTTCCTACATTTCTAAGTGAAAAAATGGAGAGAACTAAAGTGTACCAAACTGTTTTTATGAGCAACCTTCAGTTTTTCAGACAGATATACAGGTGAGGTTTATTTATCCATTTACATTGTCCCAAACATATACCTACCATTCCCAAGCATTGTTCTGTTTTTATTTAGTATATGTAATGCAATGACCTAGAGGCTCCAAGAGAAAAAATATTTTGGGGATATTACTAAGCAGTCTCTTGGCATTTCTGGGCATTGTTTCAGTCTGTACCTGTGACAACTTATCTGTTAATATTTTCCTTAGTCAGAAAATCCCTGTCTTAGTGATAAATCCTGAAAACTACCAAGTTAGGCTTAAAATGCATCTCTTCAATATGTTACATTTTTAAGAGGCCCTATTGTATCTGTTGGAAGTAGTTAAGAAAAATACCTGAATTAGTTGTGTGGTCTCTTACAGTGCTGATATGCTAAAAGCTGATCTCATACTCAAAATGTTGGTGCATAGTG
The DNA here is from genome assembly GCA_013396875.1 of Vireo altiloquus. Classification (NCBI taxonomy): domain Eukaryota; kingdom Metazoa; phylum Chordata; class Aves; order Passeriformes; family Vireonidae; genus Vireo; species Vireo altiloquus. Next base: position 149,175 of record VZRF01000549.1, read on the forward strand.
CAGTTAGATAGGAAAAAGTCTTTTTTAATACATTCCTCTTTTTGGAAGTTTATTGTCCTTTTCTACTTGGTGATGCTGCTTGTCTTGGATCTTGACATTATTTAACTATTTTTTTAAACAATGCTGCTTTTGGATCTATTTTTGTGAGCTGCTGAGTACCTTCACCTCTTTTTGACATCAATAAAATTTGAAAGATTTCATTTCACTTCCTGCAATGGTTAGTTTTAGAGACTCTTAGTACTGAGTAGAATTTTTAGAGGATGTTAGAAATCATTATACAAATCACTTGTAGAAAATATCCCTTAGGTAGGACGGAAAACTATACATGTCTAGGAAAAGGCATATTTTTGTACAGGCAGAACTATAATAATGTCGTATCATATTTTTTAATATTCATAATGCTGCAGACTACTCTTAATTCTCATCCCTTTGTCTTTCATTCCAAAAGGGAGAGGAAACTACTGCTCAGCTATACTCAGAAAGAGCTCCTGAGCTGCTTTAGCATTGTTTATTTTTCATTTTGGAAAGTAATTTTTTTTTATTCTGACTACAAAATGGTTCATCATCTGATATAATACAACCATCAGTCTTATATATGCGTTATATTGCTCAGAGATACTCAGCACTATCTTGGCTTCTGGAAACTTTTTGTTGTGCTTTGTGTATGTCTTAGTCATTGTGTAAGATATAGCAATACTGAGGGCACTGTTATGAAAAAGAACAGTCCAGAAAAAAACATGTTAGCAGTCATTAACTAATTGTATTTGTTCAAATTTCTGATGTGCTATTACGTGACAGTAAAAGTCTCTGGAACTCCCTTGCCTTTAATTGTGCCAGCAGTCTCTCAAAGAAACAAAAATTGCATCTTCTGAATAATATCCAGAATAAACAGTATATTTTCAGCAGAGAAAGAGATGACCCAATATTTAGAGCAAACTTATTTCCATTTGCATAAACCATTTCATTGGTAGATTTGCAATACAAGCTAGGGATTTTTTCCACTACAGTTTCAGAATTTGTATGCAATATGGAACATGAGAGTTATCGCAGCGTCATTACCATAGCAACAGAATGATTTTAAGCACAATTATTCTATGAACCAGACCCAAATTTTTTTGTAAATTTCTAAAATAGAAGAAATTGTAAGAATTAGATTTCAAATGTAGTATGTACATTGTTTGGAGAATACTGGTATAAAAGTAGTTGCTCAGGAATTCTTCATTGTTTCTAAGCGTATCTAAAGGAAAATGCTTTCAAATACATTTTTTAAGTTCCTAATATTGAAAATGCTGGCTTTACTAAAATGTTAGTGTTTTCACTCGTAAGATCAATATTGTTAAGAAGTTTGTAGCTTTCTGATGAATTTTTTGATCTTTCGTCATTGTAAAATCTCTTTGCAATGGTGTTCGCGTTTCAGTTTAATAAAAGTTGTGAATAAAATTCCCAAATTGTGTGTTTCTTCATGATATGCAACACTTCTAGCATATAATGTATAAAAAGAAAAAGGAAAATCCAGACACCCAACACAGTCTTTAGGGCAGAATCCTGCTGTCCTCCATGGGGAAGGCTCCATGATAGACGTTTTTAACCAACTTTGTCTGCACTGACCAACTGAACCAGGTAATACAGATGGCTCATATACCAGGTCACAACTTCTGTGTTTCTTTATCGCTCTTTGTGTTGATGTAAATTATCTTTATCACTGAAATTCATGGATTTAAATGTAGCAAAGGTAAAGTTTGTTCAAGAAAGGTTGAGGGTTTGGGGGCATCCTAAGGCGTGTGAGCACTGTCCTTGCTAGTAGAAGGTACAAATCTCTGACCCTTTACACCAACACTGGGCAGTTTTCCTGCAAAACGGGGGCTGCCTCCCAGGCTACATGTGGAGCAGGCAGTTATCATCAAAAGCACTGTGCAATACCTCCCATTGGCAACTGTGTCTAGTCACTGTGTGTGCCAGTAACCATTCCAGGAAAAGCCACCTCAAGCCTTAGTGCTTAAGGAGTACAAGGATGTGCTGGTTTTGGCCAGGGCAGAGTTAATTTTCCTCACAGTAGCTGATACGGGGCTGCGTTTTGGATTTGTGCTTAACACAATGATGATAACAGAGATGTTTTTGTTGTTGCTGAGCAGAGCTTACACAGAGCCAAGGCCTCTTCTTGGGTGCATGGGAGGTTGGGAGGAGACACAGACGGGAGATGTGACCCCAGCTGACCAAAGGGATATTCCAGACCACATGTATGGTGTAAATGCTCACTGTATAAAGTATTGAGTAAAGACAGGACGTTTTGAGTGATGGTGTTTGTCTTCCCAAGCCACAGTTACATGTGATGGGCCCTGCTCTCCTGGAGATGGCTGAACTCCTGCCTGCCCATGGGAAGTGGGGAATTAATTCTTTTTGCTTTTCTTGCATGTGCAGCTTTTGCTTTTCCTATTAATTTCTTTATCTCAGCCTAAGGGTTTTCCAGCTATTACCCTTCCCTTGCTCTCGCCAATCCCACTGGTGGGAGATTGACTGAGTGGCTGCCAGGGGTTTGACTGCTTGCAGGTAATGGAGGAGGTTGTGCTACACCTCTTCGCTGACAAAACAAAACAAAACAAAACAAAACACCAAAAAAAGGGAAGAAATGGCTCATCAATTTCTCTAAGCATGTCTCTCAGTTTCTCCTTATCTGTGGTAGTGGGTAAATTTGAATTTCAAAACCCTTTTAAGCTGTTACATATGCTGTTCTGTATTCCCCCATGTAAAAAGTTCTGTATCCCCCTCAGTTTGTTTGGGACGTTCCAAGTTTCTTCCTCCTCCAAAGAGATGTTTATTACGCATAAACCCCACCCAGCTCCATGTCAATCCAGCCAGATCCATGTCCCTAATGGTCATTTCTCCCTATGGTCATCCCCCTCCCCTTGTTCCAGCACCTTCTCCATCCGTCACCCAAACCCCTCCCATGGTCCATGTCAATTCCCCCTAGACCCTTCCCCTCCCTCTGGAAAGTTCTGTGCTCCTCGATGCCCCACTGGTCCTCCCTAGTGTCATCCTTCCCTGGCATTTTCCTATTGGCCCTACATTTTGAAGTCCCACCCAATGTTCCTCCCTAAATTACCCCTGGTTGGTCCATTAGATGTACCCTCCCCTCGATCCTCCCCTGTTTAAAAGGTCCTGTCACTGCCCCCGTGATCTTTGTCTGTTTTCTTGTCTTTTCTATCAGCCATAAAAGCTTTGGATATAGCAGAGACAGTCTGGTCCTTATTCCCTCGTCTTGCTCCTGGACGTGTTGTGTCAGCTGGCTGCGGTGCTCTGAGAGCAGATGCCTCCCTGCTCGACACTGCCCCTGCAGCTCTGGGGGGCTTGAGGGCAGCCCCCATCTCAGTGCAGTCAGTGGTAGCCAGGCCACAGCAGTAAGGGCTCTCACCCTTTGGATGTTTGTTCATGTCACTCATCCACCCACATTTATTTCATATAACAGAATTCCCAGAATCATATGCAGGGTCAGGTTGGAAGTGCCCACAGTGGGTCATTGAGTCTAATCTCCTTGCTCAAGCAGTGTCATCCCAGAGTACACAACATAGGATTGCATCCAGACAGTCTTTGAATGTCTTTAGGGAGGGAGACAGAGGGAATTCTCTTCCACTGTTCAGTCACACACATGGTAAAGAGTTTTTTCTCATGTTTAGGGGGAATTGCCTGTGCATCAGTTTCTGTCTGTTGTCTCCAATCCTATTGCTTGTAGCACCGAGTAGAGTCTGGTCCCTCTTCTGACCCCCCCCTGTAGACACTGACAAGTATCAATGAGGTTCCCTCTCAGTTATTCCTTGAGGCTGAACAGAATCAGTTCTCTCAGCCTTTCCTCGTAAGAGAGGTGCTCCAGTCCCTTCATCACCTTTGTAGCTCTCTGCTGGACCCACTCCAGGACCCCCATATCTCTCTTGTGCTGCTAAGCCAGAACTGGGCACAGACTCCAGGTGGGACTTCACTAGAGCTGAATACCAGGGCAGGATCACCTCCTTTGAGCTGCTGGCAGTGCTCTTCCTAATGCATCCCAGGATCCCATTGGCCTTCCTGGCCACAAGGGCACTGGTGGCTCATGGACAGTTTGTTGTCCACCAGGACTCCCAGGTCCTTCTCCACAGAGCAGCTTTCCAGCAGGTTGGTCCCCAGCCTCTGCTGGTACCCAGGGTTGTTCTTCCCCAGGTGCAGGACCCTGCATTTGCCCTTGCAGAGTTTCAGACAGTTCTTCTCTGCCCATCTCTACAGCCTGTTGAGGCCCTTCTGAAGTGCTTGAAGTCAAACTGTGTCAGAAGACGGGATGGGACAGCACAGGGTGAAGTTAAGGGGACAGCATGCAATGACACCAGAGGAACTGATGCCAGGGTGATTTTTTGCATTGCCTTTTATAGCCCTTTTATATCCCCTCTTATATAGTTTCATGTATTCTTAGTGCTTTTGACCTACATACTTGTAATTCTCCAAGTCTGCTAACTTAGCTGAGACCCACTGCACCGTTAAACCAGAGGACCACACATCCTGGGAGCCCCAGACACCAAGGTCCTCTCCAGAACACATTTTTGTAAACTAAGATAGAACACATTTTTGTAAACTAAGATAGGTTCCTCGGAACGAGGGGTTCACTCGAACCTCTCACTGGGGAGTCTTAGTTAGATACGCTAATTTGCAATGATTGTGTGCATTTCGGTGTATGAAGGGCGATGTGTGCATTTCGGGGCATTCCACCTGGACCAAGTGCTGCACCCAAGGATCCTGAAATAAATACCGAGGTGAAAACCCCTTTTCTCCATAAACCGTGTTTGGTTTTAACTTTAAGACCAGGGAAGGGCAACGGCCGAGCACGGGGTGAGGCGGGGGCAGAGCGCGGTGTGCGGGGCCGGCCCGCAGCGCACGTGTGGGGGCAGTGCCGCTGCCCGCGCCCGGCGGACATGGCGGGACGGCTGCGGAGGCCTGGCAGCGGTGAGGGAGCGGGGCGGGGGCGGCTGCGGAGACCTGGCAGCCGTGAGGGAGCCATGAGGGAGCGGGGCCGGGGCGGCTGCGGAGACCTGGCAGCCGTGAGGGNCCCGGGCGGCGGGGGGGGGGGGGGGGGGGGGCGGCTGCGGAGGCCTGGCAGGGGTGAGGGAGCGGGGCGGGGGCGGCTGCGGAGGCCCGGCAGCCGTGAGGGAGCCGTGAGGGAGCGGCCCGGCGGGGCTGCCGGAGCCGGGGCTGGCCGGGGCCCACAGGGGTCCCTGCACCCGCTCCGGGCGGATTTGGGATGGATGACGGCACCGTGCATTTGGGATGTAGCTGCACATCCCTTGGAAAGGGTTCCAAGGGCAGAACTTCCCTAGGTGATGGGGTTTCAGCTAGTTTTTTGAGACTGGAATCTTGGAGATTCTTGATTCGTTAGTGCTTTAAGTGGTTGTGAGGCAAGTGACATTGCTTGTTAGGAAACTTTCTTCTTCAGTCATTTACGTTTCACACGTGTTTTACAACTTGGTTAAAACCTTAGGCTTTTAAAAACAAATGTGTAACTCTCGGCAGATAGTGTTCTAGGTGCAGAAAGAGAGTGTTTTTAAATAACTCCTAGCAGAATCACAGAATGGGTCAGGTTGGAGGAGCAGAGGTCATCTGGTCCAACCTCCCTGCTCAGGCAGGGCCATCCCAGAGCACACAGCACAGGATTGTGTCTAGATGGATCTTGAATGTCTCCAGTGAGAGAGACTCCACAGCCTCTCTGGGCAGTCAGGTACCTCTTTGATACCTGCTGAATTGCATCTGCTGTTAAATGAAAGGCGGGGTGGTGTGATGTTCCCAGGATTTTGGAGCGAGGATGGAAGATAGCATTTGGAGTTGTCAGGGCCCTAAGCACAGCTCGTGTCCCATGAGGAGCCTCCCCCAGGGCTGTACCCACTGCCCAGGAGCCCTGGTTCATCTCTACCCCGAGCCTTCAGTCTCTGCCTCAGCTGAGCCATGAGCCTTGACACGAGTCCAGCCCTGGCTCTGTCTCCTGGATGGACCTTGGACTTCTGCTGCAGCCTTGTGTCCAGCCCTGTCTCTGGCCCCATCCGCTGCTCTTCCTGCCTGGGTGCCCTGGGTGGCCCCTGGACCTGACTCAGCTCTGTTTTTAGGGGCATTCTCAGTGAACCCTGCTTTGCCCAACCTCCTTCAGGTCTGTTGAGCCTCTGCCCTGCTCCTGGGAGCACTGCCTGTGCTGCAGTCACCCTGGGCCCCTGACTGTAGAGCATTCACCCACTGCTTCCAGAAAAGAACTTGTATTAAAAGCAGTTTTTATTCTTAAAATAAAAATTATTCTTCTATCAAAATAGAAGTCCATGTGAAACTGAAAACTTGAGTTTTAATGGATGAGACAAAACGCCTTTTTTTAAGAATTACATGTATACTGCCTGTTACCTAATTTTTCCTCAAAGAAAACTGCTCAGACCAAAAAACCCCGCCAAAACTTTCTATGGCTGTAGCTTGTGTGTTCTCTGAACAAGCTTATTGAGCAAACCTTTTAGATGTGTACTTTGCTAAGTGATAATTCTCTTACTATTTTGTAGTTGTCTTTAGGCAGCAGAAATGGAAAAGTTCTGTCTCCACGCAAGCAAAAATGCCTCCCTGTGATTTCATACCTGAAAAATATGAAGTAAGTCATGGATACTACACTGAATTTAAATAGAACTGCATTAGTGGTTTTGAGTGATAGGCTCATCTACTATTAATTATTGGTCCATTAAATATGATCATAACATTTGCTTCTTCGGGCACAACCCCACTGCTGCAACCAGTATATAACCTGTAGATGTACCTGTGTGACAAATCTGTAATTTCTACATTGTTCATTTGAAAACATTTTAGAAAGAGGTACACGCAGAGCAGCAGCCTAATTTTGAAAAGCTGAGTTTCAGGGATTTGTAGAACAGCCTTCTGTGTGCCAGAATTTGTTACCATCTCAGTCCTATAGACAGCTGTGTAATATATGTGCTCCACTACAACTCCATGAGTCTGGATCTTTGGAAGGCACAGATGGATACTGACTGTTCTATTCTGCTCAGTCCTATCCCTATGAACGTATGCAGAAGATCCGTGAACAAAACATTGCTCCTTCACTGAGAACATATTACAAGAAGCCATTGTTGCTGCACCAGGGACACATGCAGTGGTTGTTTGATCATGAAGGACAAAGATACCTTGATCTCTTTGCTGGGATTGTCACTGTCAGTGTGGGACACTGTCACCCGTAAGTGTGTTGCTTTTTTATTTATGGTATAAAATACAGGAAGAGAAACCTATGTTTGTTTTGCTCTTCATTAATCTGCAGCACTGTGGGCCTAAAACCAGAATATAACTTACTGAATTGCCATGTATCACAGTAAGTTCAATTTCTGCTGCATTTTGAGGAATTCATTAATTCAGTCTTCTTGTTCCTCCATCTGGCACACGGTGCAGCATCTGCGTTTGCAGAATCAATAGCACAGAGGTATGTGCATGTATGAGTGTGGAGTCTGTGTGGAATTCAGGCCCTTTGTCTCTCCTTTGCTACATGCAGGAAGGTAACTATGGCTACCCAGAAGCAGCTGGCTCGCCTGTGGCATACCACCAATATCTACATGTACCCACCAATCCACGAGTATGCTGAAAAGCTAACTTCTCTCTTTCCAGATCCACTGAAGGTAAATTGCTTCTGACAGGAGCAGGGGCTGGTGAAGAGGGTGTCTGTTTATAAGTAGTATTTATTAAATAATCAAGAGCCATGATACCTCTAGAGGGAAAATCCGTATGTGGAATACAGACTGTCAGTTAAAGAGCATGCAGGCCCTGAGGGACTTTTCTTCAGACCTAGCTGTAGACAAGCATAATATCCCCAATTCCTGTTCTGTTTGTTTTCTCCCCCCACTTGTCACTGTGAAAAGGAATTGCCAACTAAAAAATTACTCAAGGAAATAAGCAGATGTTTACCATTCTTACATGTAGCCTTAATTTTCTTGGTGTCATGAAAATTCACAGTGAGAAGTGTTTGACAGTATTTTGTGTAGTGACCTTTACTGAAATTTAAATAAATAAACCACATAACTGTCACATTTCATATGCGGCAAAAGAGTAAGAAAAATAATTTTTGTTTTCAGGTAGAATAAATTGGTGATAAAGTGAAATTGGTCTAGCAGAAGAGTACGAATCTGCTGCAATCTTAAAGATGGAATGAGAGTAAAAATAAAAAATTATTTCAAAATGTGTCATACTTAGGTTTGACCCAACACTTTAATTTTTTTCAATCACAATTCCATCTTAGGAAAACATGTTAACTGAAACTCTGAGATTTTTCTGTACTCTCCCAGTGCACATCAGCTGAGTCTTTGTTCTCATCTATAGTATAAGGGCAGCACTGATTTTACAGTGGTGAGGTCACCCTGTGGCAGTGCTAGGCTATAGCCTGTCATGTTATTAAGGGCCATGGTCTGATGGTGAAGACGGTGATGTTTTTGTGCTGTAGTGATCCCAAGCATTCTCCCACAGGTGGTTTATCTCACCAACAGCGGGTCAGAAGCCAATGATTTAGCTATGTTCATGGCGAGGCTGCACACCCGGAACTTCGACATCATCTCTCTCAGGTAATGCTGGCAGAGCTCTACAAAACTCCTCTGTGTGTGACCACTCTCTACATGCCTAAACCAAGAAATGAGAGAGAATTCTTTCACCCCAGGTCTCCAGAGGAGAATGCTGTAAAATTACTTTGTATGACAACCAGGAGCTGAAGTTTGTGCTAGGATTAGTTTGCAATAAAAATGCAACCTGCAATTTTTGCTTGTGTTACCTAGAAAATGGTCTGATGTCTATGTGTTCAGGGTCTGCTTTCGTAGACTTTCATGGCCAGAGCAAGATGGAGCAACTGCTACATTATTCCTTCATTTCCCTTCTGCAGTGTCCCTTTGTGAGGGGTGCAAAGGTGCCTCTGGAACAGCAGTGCAGTGAACCTCAGCAGGGAACTGCTCTGGGAGGGAGCTAGGTTTTTCTTTTTTCACTTTGCTACCTTGTTTTTCTATTAGAGCCCTGAACCACAGTTCTGTACAGGTACACAAACAGCTCTTCTGGCTAAATTCCAGGGATGGAGCTGGGCTGAACACCAGTACACTGTAAACACGAGTGTAAACACTTTACTGTGCAGCCCAGGAAGCCTCAAATATTAGAACAAAAAGCCGTGTTAATGAAGAGCTGTATTTTTCTGTCACTGTGTTCGACAGAACATTGTGTACCTACCTTGCTTGTGTATTCTCAGTAACCAGTTTTGATTTGTGTATAAAACTGACAGCAAACCACCATCTAGTTTAATGATTAGCATCCGTTAGAGGCAGCAGCTGTTTCCAAGATTCAAAGGACAGAGATGTTTGCTCTGTGCGGATCAGGTGCTACAGCAGATCATCATGAGGCACAGTCTGAATTGCTGTTGGTTCCAATCATTGTACTCATCTCCTTGCAAATATTTCTTCAAAATTTTAATATTTGAAATTGCAGTCAGAGTCAAAAGGCAGAGCAGAAATATGGCAGTAGGAATCTTTTTAGTTTCAGTGCAATGATGCACATTTTTCCCAACAATATGTAGCTCAGGAGAAAGCCTTCTCAGAACTGATATTGCCCCAGACACTTCTTGGAAATGAGTGATGTTGATCTGCTTTGTTTGTTCGTACAGAGGAGGATACCATGGAGGCAGCCCTTACACGTTGGGTTTGACATCTCTGACTTCTTACAAGCATGGTGTTGCCAATGGCTTTGGCTGTACAGCTGTGAGATTTTTGTTTTCAATTTTTTTTTAATAATCTGGGTAACTAACAGTTTATTTGAATACAGCAATTGCTATGTTTCTGCCCTCAAGTGCTTTATGGTCACTAATCAAAGCTGCAGTGTAGCTGTTTCTGCTGTGTAAGTTCAACAAGACCCAGAGTCCCCTTTTCTTCTATATATAGTTCCTTCGTTATAATTTTGAGGTGGAACAGCCAGAACACAAATGGTCATGATTTGCAGTTCTTTAGTCGTGCTTGATGCTTGCATGGGAGTCTGTGAAAGGAGAAAAATAATGTTCTGAACCCCTTTCTTGAAGTTTGTTTTGGCAGATAGGTGCAAAGCTGCTTGAAGATGGTCTGGAGCAGATCCTCCACTATAATGAATAGGAACCCTATTTCAGCAAGACAGGAGACAAATCTCTTGAGATCCACTGAGGTTAAATGGCCATATGTTATGTCCCTGCCCTTGAGTAGATGGGAATAACTTTCTGTCTAGAAGCTGGAATTGGTGACCCAATAATTACAGGTGACAGCTGAGCCACAGTATTAACCATAGGAAGGCTCATTTACAGCATCTTCCCAGCCTGTCTCAGTGAGTGGCCTAAAGTCACATGATATTTCATCAGCAACAAGGATTAGAAAGCTGGAGTTGTCCCTATTAGATCTGCCTGCCTCCCTCTATTTTGCAGATTTTTTCTTACTTCACATTACGGAAATGTTACCAGCAACTCTTAAAATGCTGGCATTACTCTTTCCTAGCCAATATGCTGACTAAGTTAAAGAACAAAAGAAGAAAAAAAATCAGTTGAGTGACTATTGCTGGAATAGTCTAAACTTGTCGGTCTCAAAACTGTCTTTGTTCTACCAATTTGTGTGGGGGAAATACGATGTTATTCCCAAGTGTTCTTCAGAAAAGTTCCTTTAACAGTATTTGTCTCTTGACTCTAACAGATGGGTTTTTTCATTTTGCCATTAGTCATTAGATCAAAAGATCCTTTAGAAAGGTGTCATGAAATCTGTAGCTATTTCTCTTGCGCTTGACAGACAATGTTACCAGATGTTTTTCGTGGTCCATGGGGAGGCAGCCATTGTAGAGATTCTCCAGTGCAAACTGTTCGAAAATGCAGCTGTACTGAAGGTTGGTCCATAAGAAAAATTTGGCTTTTGGATTACAAAATACTAGAGGGCTGTGAAAATACGTTATAGTTACCTCCTCAAGAAAAGCAGATGTCTGGTTAGGTTTTGCAAGGGCAGCCAAAGAAAATATTTCCGAGAATCTCAGGACCCTGCATCTCAATGGGAAAAACTTGGGACAGATGACACCACGTTCTCAGATATCCTCTTGAAATCTCAGTCTTCGTTTCCAGCATTTGTCATGATCAACTCTAGAAGCTGTGGAACTCACTTCAGCACATCTGGAGGAACAGAAGGGTTGATGGTGTCTTCTGCTGTTTGTGAAGTTCTGACAGATTTCCAGCTTTTATATTGGAGTAAGGCAAATAGTAAGGACAACCTGCAGCCAGGAATAGGCAGAAGTCTTCCATTCCATACACAACACAGTGTGAATTCTCCTCTACTGCTCTGCAGCTAGCAATTCCAGTCAGTTCTTTTACTGTTTCAACAAGCACTTTTTAGTATTTTAATTCACATGCACACATAACAGAATGTTTTGGTTTTAGCTTTGGCCTCTCTAGTGAATGGGAGCATTGGCCATACTAATTGCTCTGTTCTTTATTTAAGAACAGACTGACATGCAGCCATATTCTCCAGAATCCTCTTACCTGCACTAACCATAGAGCACACGTGTTTAAGAGACTCTCTGCTTTAATGTTTAGCTTTCTGCTGTTCATTTGAGAAGTGATATGTACCATGCAGTCAGAAAACACTTGTTGCTTAGATGTGTAATTTCATGTTTTGAAGCTAGTTTTGTGTCATACTAAGTAAATTCCCTTCCCACTGTTTCCTCTGTAAACAGGTACATGTCTTGCAAAAGACCAGTACATTGAACAATTCAAAGATACTCTGAATACCTCAGTGCCCAAGACAGTAGCTGGATTTATTGCTGAACCAATTCAAGTAGGTAGTTTTCCATTTCTCAGTTGTGATAGCACAAATAGTGTGAAATACTCAAATCTGATATTCTTTAGCTACAACCTCAATGTAGACTTTTGCTGATTTTTACTATGATTTTTTAATGCTTTAAACACCTTAAATGTTTGAAAGATTGGATGCACTGCCTTAAAATTTCAGCTTTTGCCCCTGACTTCAACAGGGCTAGAATTTTTCTCGTGAAATTAAACACAGAATCATGATTAAACATACACATTTGTTCAGCATTTAAATAGCGAGTATGATAGATGCTATACTTTGGTTTCTATTATCTCCTTCCAGTTTTCATTACTATCTCTGTAAACTTTTAACTCAACCTCCCTTTCCCATCTTTTAGTCATGTTGTCCACTGTATTTTTAACAGCTGTCCGGCAACTGGAGGCCACAGGATTCATTCTCCTAATGTTTCACCCTGTGTTCACAATTTCTGTTTATGTGGTTCTTCAGTGGGAAAAACGGAGAATTTATCCCGGGCAAGAAAAACTGTAAGAACTGTGACTATGAGGAAAACCACAAGGAGTGGTTCTCTGATTTTGCTGTTTTCTAAGCACTTACTGTGCTTGAGTCTAAAAAGCTGTTCTGGTCCAGGTGCAGAGTAGAATTGAATTTCTGATCCAAATGCAAACTGCCAAGGTGAAAAGACATTGAGGAGGCAATGTTCTAGACAAATTAACCAAAGAAGAAATGTGAATTCTCTGGTCAACTTCATCAGCAAACACAGTTTCCGGGTTTCGCTGTGTGTAGATTTTCAGGGTCCTTATTTTGGCAGCTTATTGTTAATTGACTTGGCCTTACAGTGATCATGGCCTCACGAACACTGATGTCAGCACAGCTAAAGGAGCAGGCAGCACTGTGGAATGGGAATGCGTGACCTGAGCAAGAGCTTTTTGAAGTGGTTTCATTACTGGAGCCAAAAGCTTGAAACAGCAGTCTTGCTGTTACCTGAGGGCTGCTAGGTTTTCTTCCTCAAGGAGAACTCCTGTTTCCTTGTTTGTTCCTGAAGACATTGTGTTTCTCTCTTGGCAGGGTGTTAATGGAGCTGTTCAGTACCCAAGAAATTTCTTAAAGGAAGCTTATCAGCTGATACGGGAAAGAGGGGGCCTTTGCATTTCAGATGAAGTGAGTCAGATTTTTTTTGTAGGAATTCTAGAGCAGGGTACCTCTGAAAGTTATCATTAAAGAATCCAAGTGAAGCCTGGAAATAATCTAAGTGAAATGCTATGCCCTCCATAGCTTAAGTTTAACACGGTGTTAAACTGCATCTTTCCAAGCATAGGAGCCTCTCAGTTTATACTGTCTTTATTCTCATTTTGGGCAAAGGTAATATTTGTAGCAGACTTCAGTCCTTACCTTCTGGGAGCAGTAAATTTGCACAAATACACAACAAATTACACTTGTGATGGGAAATTTGTCAAAATAACCCTTCCTTTTATGAGTATTGTTGACACACATAAAATACAGAAGAGAGCTGATTGCTGTACCTCTGCGAATAAGTTTTAGAAATTGAATTTTCTTAGCTAAAACAACATTAAAATAGTATCAAATGCTTCAAATGCTTTTACATTTCCTCTCCACTTTGAAATGGAAGCTGCATCTTATTTGTGCATCTCGCCAGGCTTAAGACATGATGACATGCTGTCACATGAAAGAAAAACCCAATTACAATAGCATTTTGTGCAGAGCCATATGAATAAAGATCCTAATACAAGTTGACTCCAGATGTAGTTGGTGTTTAATGAAAATCAGTAACAATAGAAAGACAAAAAAAGAAACTATATCATAAAGCATGAGAAAGTGATGGGTATTTTCTCTGAATTTTGCCTTTGAAAGGTACAGACAGGATTTGGACGGACAGGGAGCCATTTCTGGGGATTTCAAACACATGGTGTAGTCCCTGACATCGTTACTTTGGCAAAAGGAATTGGTAATGGCTTCCCAATGGCAGCTGTTGTTACAACAAAAGGTATAAGTGTTCTGTTCCGCCATGATGTAAAACAGAGTAACTGCAAAATGTAATACAAAATCATTATTTACTGAGAAATCTGGGTTAAAAAGCTGAGTGTTTTCTTATAAACTTAATCTCTCTTTTGACAGATGAGTTGGATCCTCATTACATCACGTGTTTCACCATGTGTTGTCCTTGCTGTGCTATATCAGTACCAAGCTGTATTTATATAGGGTTAGTTGTACAACTGAAGCAGAAATGAACTTGTGAGTTAGTAGAACTGGTAAAAGAGCCTGGAAATCCTCACTGAATTCACTGTTCTACCAATAAACATACTGTGAGTAAATAGGGTAGGATGTTACCCAGCTGCTTGATTCTTACAAATGGCTGGCTCAATCTAGTGAGGAAAATCTGTAGCTGTCAGGTGACAGTATGTTAGAAGCATGCCTTTTAAAAAAAGTTGTGTTTTGGCATCAGCTAGACACTATAGTTTTTGGAAATACTCATGTTTTGTACAGCCTGCTTTCAGGAAATCCTGCTGTGTTGTCTCCAGTAGAATCAGAGTCGAAGCACAGCAAATGTAATTGTTGTTACAGTAACAAATGTTAAAGCAATTAAGTACAGTTACCAAACAAGGCAGACAAGCGGCACCAAGATGATCAGAAGGCTGGAGCACATATGGTATGAGGAAAGGCTGTGAGAGAATTTGGATTGTTCAGCCTGGAAAAGAGAAAGTTTTGGGGTGACCTATTGGGGCCTTCCAGTCTAAGAAGAATTGAGAGAGAGTTTTTACAAGAGCATGGAGTAACAGGACAAGGGGGAATGGCTTTAAACTGAGAGATTAGGTTTAGATTAGACATTAGGAAAAAATTCTTTACTCTGAGAGTCATGAAGCCCTTGCACAGGTTGCCCAGAGCAACCTGTGGCTGTCCCATCCCTGGAAGTGTCCAAGGCCAGGCTGGACGGGGCTGTGAGCAACCTCATCTGGTGGAAGGTGTCCCTGCCCATGGTGTAGAGGTTGGAACTGGATGATCTTTAAGGTCCCTTCCAACCCAAACCATTCTGTGATTCTATGATTCTGTGATTCTATAAACTGGAGGAGTAACCAGTGTTTTTCTTTTTCTTTTAGAGATTGCAAATTCCTTGGCTCAAAACCTTCACTTCAATACGTTTGGAGGAAACCCTTTGGCCTGCGTAGTTGGAGCTGCAGTTCTTGATGTAGGGAGAACATTACCTAAATTTATCTATACTACAAGGTTTTTGTATCAAAAGCTGAAAAATGCATGGATAAATTTCCATGTGGGCAATTTTTAAAGTAACTAAATAAAGTGCATAAACATACGCATGTATACATGCTTGGCCAGTGTGCTGTATGCACAGGAAAATATCCTGGTTAGTTTAATTGCAAAAAATTTCAAATCTCTAGAAAGAGCAGGGGCCCTTTACTTATGATTTCAGAATCATCTTTATCTCCCTTTGGTCTTTACTTTGTTAATAAAATTGTAGGAGAGTACTTTCATAAAAGCCTTAGC
The DNA here is from genome assembly GCA_013396875.1 of Vireo altiloquus. Classification (NCBI taxonomy): domain Eukaryota; kingdom Metazoa; phylum Chordata; class Aves; order Passeriformes; family Vireonidae; genus Vireo; species Vireo altiloquus. The sequence goes on from VZRF01000549.1 coordinate 164,522, forward strand.
TGATTCTTTCACAGCACTACACAGATCCATAGCTATAGCAAATCTATTTCCTGGCACACATGCTTAAGATTTTGTAACTCAACAGCTTTTACCTTATGCTTAAAAAACCCTTAATGACCAGATAGTTAAAAATACCTAGGGTCAGAATTCCTTTTGGTAAAAAAATCCCTCATGAAAAGAAAATATAAAAATTTGCAATATATTTCACTTATTATCCAGTAGATAATCAGTCAGTGGGTAGTAGGTCACTATTTGTCTACGTACAGACTATTCATTCCTGAAGGTCACTTCATTACAGCAGACACTGTTTCTATTCATGTTATTTTTCTGAGTGGTTTGGGGCATTTAAGCTATTAATAAGATGGATGATTGTATAAAGAACCCATGTTTTGGGGTTTTTCAACTCTGAAGTAACTTGGAACTTGGCCCTGAAATAATTCCAAGGAGATTGTTAGTCAGGAAGAATAAAATGGAGTTGAAAAAAAAAAAAAGAAAAGTAGAAACAACTACTTTATCTTCTGTTATTATTTTTTAAATGTGATTTTTCTAAATGCAGATGTTAAGTTCGTCTGATGGTTTGTGTGTAGGTGCCAGTATGTGCCTGCAAATAAAAACCTTGATTAAGGAGGACAGAGTAAAGAACAGAGAAAATACTGTTATTGAAAAACATGTTGTTGATAAATATAATTAAAGCACTCAAGTTGTTCCCTGCCTAGTACACATAGATAAGCCTTGTCTAATAATATTCTTCTCACGATACTAAGAATTAAGATATTTTGGTAAGATTTTGAAAATAATCCTTCTGGTCAGGTATTTTCCAGTTACAAGTACATGTGAGCAGGAATTACTGGATTAAATGTAAGTAATAAGTTAAATGTGAAAAGTGCCACAGAAACATCAAAGTATTATGTGTGATTGTATTTTGATGCTGTTAAGAGGATTTTAAGAGAAGGAAAATGCAACCACTGCAACAGTGAAGGAACATAGCAAGGAAGTGAGATAAATATAGTGTCAAGTTCAATGGGGATTAACAGAATGTGTTGAAAGCTTTTCCTGCAACACTGTCATGGTACTTCCTTTTAACCAGGCTATTGAAGAGGACGGTCTACAAAAAAACAGTGAGGATGTTGGCACATACATGCTGCTGGAGTTGGCTAAACTACGGGATAAATTTGAGATTGTTGGAGATGTCCGTGGGAAGGGACTAATGATTGGAGTAGAAATGGTGACAGATAAGGTTAGTGGCTTTTTCATTCCTTTCAATTTACAGTGCCATTGGAAGTCTTATCACATTTTATTTCAGTTGAAATAATAGCAGTGAAGGGGGAAAACATGGCTCTGGCTGAAAATGAGCTGGAACATTCCATCGTTTAGCTGTTTCACAAGCTTTGAGTAAACAGTGACATGCACAGACTCATGAGAGGAGGTAAGTTATGCAGCTAACATTTTCAGCTAGAGGTGGGATTTATTGGAGAGACTGGAATATACATCTTTTTCACAGAACTAATTTAGAATATCTAAGTGAAGTTTAATATTTCCTTTCCTTAGGACAGTCGACACCCTCTTCCAGCTGAAGAAGTCAATCAGATCTGGGAGGACTGTAAAGACATGGGGGTTCTGATCGGCAGAGGAGGGCTCTACAGTCAGGTACTGAACCTCTGGTTATAAATAAAACTTACTATCAGTCCTTGTGAACTACATCCCGATTTTTCTCAAGTTAAATTAATTCAGTTTAGTAAATAAACTAGAAAATGTACACGCTTAGGAACTATCTCTGTTTAATATTGCTTATTTTTAAATTGCTCAGGAACTATTTGATTCTTCTCAAGTATTCTGAACAAGTTCAAATCTTGGAGTTTTCCTTTAGAGGAACAACTTCCCCTAGAAAACCAGGGTACTACAGTCTCTGTAAATTGGAAGAACTCAGCAATACTCAGGACCAGGTCTTTGAAAAGCTTAGGTTATCACCTGACACATCAGTACAAAACTAGTAGTTCTTTGAGTTTCGGGAGCTGGTAATGTTCTAATTCTATGGTAGTTAAAAAAAAAAAAAAAAGGTGTTGACAACAAGTTCAGCAGAAAAGAGAGAATTGGATGTGAAGGTGATGAGCCCACAGCAGCTGAGGAAGTCCTCCAGGACATGCACTCAGTTAATGGCAGAGAATGGCCTCAGGGCTGGCCGGGCCAGTGAAGCCCTCTGACACAGAGGAGGCAGCTTCCCTGTGAGATGGAGGGTAGCTAAAATAAATCAGACACTGCGTCTGTCACCTCATCAGTTCTTCCCCAAGCCACAGACCAGGAGGCAGGTAACAAGCTGCAGCTCAGTGCAGTAAAATCTCATTCTGCCTGATGAGAGGGCTGTTTATCTGTGAGTGTTTGCTTTAGTGGGGGCTGCGTGTGGGAAAGACCATTATTCCACTCGTCCTGTATTAAGCCCTGTGACATCGTGACAGAAAAAAATCTGAAATTTAAGATTCTTATGGAAGATAAATACTCTTGGTAACATAGATCAAACATTCAGATTTAAGAGCCTATATTCTTGACAAGTGCAGCTGTACATATATCCCTTCCTGATACCCCTTCAGCTTTCCTAACTACAAGATAGTATTTAGTGATTCATTAATAATGCATTTTCTTAAAAGCCTTTAAAAACACCCTGTAATAAAATAGCAAATCAGCTGACGCAATGCAACAGCCTGCCACTCTCAGCAGATACTACTTTTCCCAGTGGTAGAGCAAGAAAGGAAAATACATCTGTCTCTATTCTTTTTTCATACAAATCTATCTGAGATTTTACTCTGTCTCTGTCTGCAGTAACAGAGCTGCAGACACAACCTACTCTACTTAGGTCTTTTGTGGAGGCAGTTAGGTTATCAAGAGGGGGTCGTGAGTCAGATGCAATTCAGTGCAGTCAAGTTCAAAATTGCTCCACTTCAGAGTGCATTTATCATAAGCCTCAGTGCCTGCACTGCTGTTCTCCTTTTTTCTACACTTTTTTGGGGCAGAAGGGGAGTACTGACCCAGATAGGCTGCTTGAAACCATATTCTTTCCATACAAATTGAGCATTTATTTTTCTTTTTGTTCTCTCTCCTCAGACATTCAGAATTAAGCCTCCTATGTGCATTACTAAAAGGGATGTCAACTTTGCTGTGGAAGTACTTCATACTGCTTTACAGAGACACATGGAAAGAGCCACTGCAAAATAGACTTAATTTGTTCCCTTACATGAGAGGCACACAGAACCCCTGATACTTGCAACCCAGACTGGACACTAATCTACCCTGGAAAATAAAATCATAGTGTGACGATTACATTATTGTTAAGTATCATAAGAGCATTCTGACAGATCCAGTGTTGAACAAAGGACATGGTCTAATCTCTTTTGTAAATGTGCAGTTCAGTTCTAGAGGAGTAAGATTTGTATGAACTGCACACCTATTTTGCCATTATCAAAAAAACCCTGACTGGATTCACTGGGTATCAGATGGAGAGGCAGGCATATATTCTTCTTTCACCTGTGAAAGTCATATCAAAATCTGTAATTTTTAGAAAATGTGACAGAAAGAATTGGGGATGAAGTTTTAGAATTAAAACTGTTTACCCTGCCTCCAAGGATACACTGTAATTAGAGCACTGCTATAAGTTTGCAGACAGTTGAGATGTTTCTAATTACAGTAATTACTTTTATCATGGGGATAAGAAATCCAGTCATTACCCTCTCCAAACTACACTTCTCTTTTCCTCCTGCTGCTTTTGGTATTGCACAGCACACCCATTAATCATTTTGTAAAGGTGCAAACTCTGGAAGGTGGAATAAGATGTTCTTTCTTTCTTTCATAATCACTTTTTAATGTGTAAGGTCATTGCTTCCTTCAGTTTCCAATAAAGAAACAGATGTTGTGGACAGCAATAACTGTACATTTATCATTTTACTTTTATTCCAATTTTAATATTTGAAAAATTCCTTGACCCAGTAAAGAACCATGTCAGCTTTGGGGTGTGGGGGCAAGGAGGAGAGAGTATTCTGCCAGTACTTTAGGTGAACATGGGTAACACAGTATCAGTGCCTCTCCAAATTTTATTCCATTCGTACAGCCTTTGTTGAGCACTGCCTTCTCCAACTCCACTAACAACTCCTGTGTACAACCCAATTCCACTCCAAAATAGTTATCCCACCTTTTCTTTTTCTACTCAAGATCATGTAGATAATACCTTTAAACAGAAGTGCAGTGTTTTTCCTTAGAAATCAGAACAAATTAATTAATTCATGTCAGTCATTTATTTCTCCCTTACTTATTCCAGCAAGGCTGTTCCACTAGACTTTTTTTTCCCGTGATACCTGCTATGGAGATAGATGTACAAAACAAATAGGAACTGTCAAAACTGATTAAACAGCTTTGTCATCTTACTCCTCCCCTTCTGTCTGCTGCTTGATGTAATTACATAATTTGAAGATGGCAGAAGCAAAGCATGTGTCTTGGCAGTGTTTCATATTTGACAGAGGATCAAAGGATATTCTGAGCTGGAAAGGATCCACAAGGATCATCAAGCCCAGCATTTAAGTGAGTGGTCCATAGAGGAATCAAACCTTGGCACCATGCTCTCCCCAGCTGAGCACAAGCCCTGCTACTGGATACACTCACCCTGAGCTGAGCACCCTTGTAAGAAAAGCAACAGCACACATGTCAAAATAATTTATTATTTCCTCTGTGTGGGTACTTTATCCATGCAGGTTTCTACAGGAACACACGATGAGTAGCTCTGAATTACTATTTTCCCATCCATAATGTGAAAATTGCTGCAGGGTAAGAGGTTTTAGACAAGGTGGCTTTGTGGAAGGAGCAACCTGCCTGTGTCACACTACTAGACCATTCTGTGATTAAAGGAAGGTTGTTAAAAACAGAAGAAAGTACAGGTTCCTTCAGAAGACCGTATTCCTTTGTGCATCTTCTTTTTATTCCTTAATTGGTACTTGTCTTCTTTGTTTAACTCCAGACACAGGCAATGTGCATGTTTCCGTTCCGGTAGAGTGTTAATGTACAATTCTGAAGACTGTCACTGTAGCAAAGTTCTATCTGTTTTTACGTTTCTCTTTTTTGTTTCTGGTGTTCACAGCTCCATTTACAGCTGGTGTCGTTGCTCTTGCATGTCCTGTGGCTTTTAGGTGTTCAAACAATTTATTTCGGGATGGAAATGTACAGTTGCACGTTACGCAGTGGATGGGAACTTCATTCTACAATGAGAAAAAAACCCCAGAATGCTTCCCGTTCGTACTGAATGTCATCAGTGCAATACACCAATTTCTTGTACACAGTTTTTCCTTGACAATGAAGCATGAATAAGCTGTTTGTTTCTTTCATCAATACTCCATTACTCATTAACAATTAAACACATACATTTTTTAAAATAATCGCAAATATAACTTCATGAAATTTCAAAGAGCTTTAAGTAAAAACCAAGAATGGAAGCCTTACAAATCTAATTCAAAGTATAGTTTTGATCTCACCTGACCATAGAGGCAATACTTTGGGCTCTGAGATGTAGTTAATTTAATGTCTTAGCTGTAGTTAATACACAGATTCACTCTCTGGCAAGCATCAATATTGGGAAAGATGCAAATGGTACTGCCTGTCACCAGCTGAGGGACAACAGCTCTGTCCTCAGTTAATTTATTTGAACTGCCTTGCATACGGAACTTCACCAACTCTCTTGGAAATGAAGCTTAGTCCTGCATTTCTCTGTGAGGACAAGAGCTGAAGTTCCAGTTCTATTAAAGCCACAGGGGCAGAATTTGTGGACTGGAGGTGCCCAAAAAAACAGCCTTCTCTGCAGTAATATGACCCCCATCTTTTACCCCTCCTATAAAGACAGCCTGCAAGAGGTGAAGAGAAGGCTCCAGGGAAGGCACTGGAAGGCACTCCAGCCTTCCAGTGCCATAAGGGGGCTTGTATAAAGGAGGGAGAGTGACTTTTTATACAAGCAGAGTGACAAGACAATGGGCAGTGGTCTTAAATCAGAGGAGGGCAAGTTTAGATTACACATTAGGAAGGCATTTTTTACTATAAGGGTGATAAGGCGTTGGCCCAGAGAAGTTGTGGATGCCTCATCCCTGAGAAGTGTCCAAGGCCAGGCTGGATGGAGCTTTGAGCAATATGGTCTACTGGAACTAGATGGTATTTAAGGTCCCTTCCAACCTTAACAATTCTAGGATTCTGTTATAAATAGCATAAGTAACTTGACATACCATTGCTGAGCTCTCTGAAGATGCCTTGGCAGACTTTTTTGCTTCCTTAGCTTTTTTCCCTTTAGGCTTAGTGCTGCTAACAGACAAAAAAAAACCAAGATCAGTGCACAGGAACATTCGACATTAACAAGCATCTGATGTTTTTCAGTTTTTAATATCTCTGCTGCTTTCCCCTGTTCTTCCTTCACACAACAAAATGCAAGTGTATTCAGAAAAAAAAATTAATTTATACAATCAATTGTTAATCTCAAGATGTTCAGTCAGCTCCTGGGAAGTGACATGGCAGCAATCTGCAGTCAAATACCACTTCAAATAAGTTCTTACACTCTTTCTTTAGTATTGTATTTATTCAAACCTATTTTGGTGAGCAGCCCCCAGAGTCCACATTTGTGAGTAAATCTATCTTTGTTTGACAGTATCAACCATGACACAGAATGATACAGTGACTACAATTCTGCAACCCAACACACCTTTTTGCTTCACTTTTTGTTTCATTCTCTTGGCTGACATCATCTGTAATGCTTGTGTCCTCTGACACAGCACATCTTTGGCCATCATTTAGTAACTCCTCTGTTGAGCCACTATCCTTCTCCATGTTGGGCACCTCCTTTTGTTCACCTGTTTCTTCATCAGCACTTTGATCAAAAGAGTCCTCATAACCCTGTCCAAACAGAAGAAATCCAAGTTAAATACTTTCAGTTCATTAGTGACTATGTTTATAGTATTATACTCATTTACCTCAAACATGGGTGGGTCGGGAGGAGAGAAAGCCATAGACCCTCTCAATTTTACTGTGTGTTTTCAGTGAGACTGAAACCTTAACAGGTTACCTAACAGGTTACGTAACAGGTAAAACCTTAGTCTTCCTGTTTTGAAAGATGAGGCCACCTGTGGTGAGGGGAAGAAACACCAAGAAAACAGCCTCTGAAACTACAGAAAATGAGAATGAAGGTAGCTTTTAATTACCTTTAAACACAGGGTTCATCCTGGTCTGACTACCATTTCTTATTTCACAGATAGTGGCTTGGCTTTTAACCTTCGCAAAAGGTTAATTATTTAGACTAAAGTTTTCTGTGCCAGACAACTGCATTAGGAGACTTGAGCCAAAATAACTGAGCTGACTGAAATTAGACAGACACATTGAATTTTCCTTCCCTAGCATTACAGATACTGACAGCCTTTTCCATGTGTCAGATTAGACTCAATAGATCCAGTTTGGCATATATTGTCTAAAGCAGAACAGCAAAGCTTCCAAAAGCAGGATAACAAGTTTGACCTAACACCACTTATCATCTCTAGTGCACAGTCTCAGGTACCTGAAAAAAACTTGGTTAATCTTAAATTCAAGAAAAGAAAACAAAATCCACAGAGATTCCCTGTACTCCCCAATGCTTAGCAGAGGATGGAGGTTAGGATCTCTCAGCACAAGATTCCAGCTCTTGCAATGCAAGAGTGGCACCTACTGTCCAGGCTGTAGCAAACTGATGGAACAGAGCCGCAGTGACTAAGTGCCACCTCTGCACTGAGAACAGACCTTCAAACAGAGGAGGAAAGAGTTAACTGAAGCCTCACAGCCTGCACAGAAACATGAAAAAGCAAAGAAGGCTGTTATTTTGGGCACCTCCAGTCCACAAATTCTGCCCCTGTGGTTTTAATAGAGCCAGTACTAGGACTATGCAACTGGACCAGACAGTGTGAAGCCAGGAAAACTCCAGTTGCTTGTAAGTCTCAGAAAAGTTTCTTAAGAACAAGAGATCATGATGGAGTGGGAGAGATCAGAAAAGGTGAACAGAGAACAGGAAATTAGAGGGGAAAGCATGGAAGAGGCAGGACCTGGTACAGACAGGTCACTGGAACAAGGCTAGGGCTGATGAGTAAGAAATTGGAATAGAGAAAGCCTGGGAAAGTGCTGACTATGACACTCCTGCCACTCAAGCCTGAAACAGCTTGTACTTGGTGAATTTCACCTGTTGCTGTCATCACAGATCTGTCATATCATGCACAGACTCAGATCCTGGAGTACAACAGACTGGTGTTACTTGTGGTCAAGAGAAAGGTGGAATGGATGTGTTCATTGCAACAGCTGCAGTGCCAGCAGTCTTTTCGACCCCCTCTAAATTAGCAATTAACAAACAATGCATTATACCAACTCGTGCAACTAAACCCAGAAGTGACCAGCAAACGGAGCTGTTAATGCACCAAGGCCACTACTGGTCTTCCTGATCAGTTTTCCCTATCTGTCTGTTTCCATCTGTTTTTCTTATACTTCAGACTTCTCTTATACTGCAGCCTTTTAAGAGTCAGCACCACATATTAGCATCTCCACTAACAGAATGAAGTGAGGCCTATGACATTATTATCATAAAATATTATTATAATAAGTCTAATAAAAGTTATTCTGGAGGCAAAGAAGAATTAAAAATATTTTTTAATAGTCTTTAAATTCTGTGGAAATTCAAGTTCTCCTATTTTGCAGGACAAAAAAATAATTTGTCAGGAGATAACAAAACTGGGTTGGTAAAGTTCCCAAAGTATCATTATGACTACGTACCTTCATTGTTTTATGTTTCTTCCTTTGTTTCTTTGAGAGTCTGTAAAGATAATTTAAAAATTACCTTTTTTTACAGAAAACCCCCAAAACCAAGTAGGATTCCTAAAAAGGTATCAAGCTATACTTTTCCCTTATCTTCTTAACATGATATTAGGCAGCCACAAAAAGAAAGTTATGCATGCCTGAAATTAAAACAAAAGGTCTCCCAAACTACTCACTGCATTTAGTAAAACATTTTTTCTGCTCAGATTGAACCCAAAGATACTAGTGAGATAGCTGGGATTATGCTCTGGCTATTTAAAAAAATGAACTTGTGTAACAATTCTGATTTTGAGCAGCCTCATTTTCCATTTATGCCAGCAATCAATAAGTACCAAATCAATAAGCATTGGCTCTGTGGAAGTCCCTCTGCTTGAAAAATAACAAACCCTTCTTTCCCTTAACTTTAAGCAGCAGAGAAAACATGAGTCTGTTGTTCAACGACACTCAAATGCAGTCATACAAATGCATGTGTTTTACTGGAACTCTGATGCTAACGAGTATTTCAAATTGTACAATACTGAGAGAAATGCAGTGGCAAATCATCAGGAGTTCCCTCTGAAGGCCACCAAGACTTAGTAACTAGTCAAGATAAAATTAAAACTTAATTTGAAGTACTTCTGTTTGGGCATGTCTTCTGTTTCTTCCTCCTCTTTGGTCTCTATTCCATCTGTGTCATCCAAAGACACAGGAAATTTCCCTTCTTCCTCCTCCAGTTGCTGTCGTAACAGTGATACCATCTCTCGATGCTTCTTTGATTTTTCGTGATTCTTCATGCTGTGAAGACCAGATTGTCACTGCAGGTTGCTCTGAGCAAACATTGGTATATTTACATGTAAATTAATAACAGGCCCATTATCCAGTACTGCTAATAATGGAAATTTCTGCACTGACAATGTCTCTACTGGAAAGACAGCACTGACCATTATGTGAATTTAAAAACTCTTTAAAATACAGTTTTAAAGGACTTAAAACCCAACACCCCCACCCAAGTCCCCAACCACAAGCACTTACGCTTTCTCAGTTTTTAACAATTTGTCACAAGCAGGGCAGTACAGACCATCAATAAATTCAGCTTCTTCAGCTTCATCATTCAGTTTGTCTGAAAAAATCAGTGGGGATCAGAGAGACAAAGTCAGATAAGCAATTTTTGAACAAGCTGCTCTTTAAGCCCCAGAAAACAGTCACAGCACTGACATTCAGTACTACTTTCTCCAGTACTACTGACTGGAGTAGTATTTTACTAATTTCTCCAGTACTACTGACACACAGACAGGTCAAGATCACCTCATCAAATCAGACATCAGTATAAATTAACAGCTGCATCTTGTTCAGAGGAAAACACCAGAGAGGGACAGACTCTAGCCCAACACCCTCGAAGGGAGGCACTGAGTTGCATTACACTCAGGACTGTGAATCTGAGGCTCTAAGTGAGCCACACTCAGTCTGCAGAGACTCACTATGGATTACCTCCGCACCACACTCAGTCTGCAGTGACTCAGTACAGATCACCTCTCCGCACACCATACCTTCAATGCCTTTTGTCTCCTGTTCTTCTAATTCATCTTCACCACCTGATCCATCTCCAAATTCCTTTTCATATTGTGCCTCCATCTCTTGCAGCTCTCTCTCCAGATCTGACATAGTTATCCAGCTCTGCTCTTTGTACTGCTCAGCAAGTCTGCAAGCAGAATGATACAGTAACTTCTACATTGTGCCCATGAGATGGCAACTACAGGAACAGTGTTACTTAAAGATAACTTCTCCTCAAAGATAACTGTTCTTCTTGGGCATTTCAGGAGGAAAGTTCTGAACCTATTACGATGTAGCAAACAATTGGAAATCTGAGCAATCTGAGTTCATTTGTGATGTCAATGGGCAACTCTGTGCTGCAAGCAGGGAAATTAATGCAGGTGGGTCCTGACTGAATTTCAGGCAGAACACACTGTGCAGCATGGTCAGTATCAAGCTGACAGCAAGGAAGTCAGCTAAGATGCAAGATCACAAACAGTACAAGAAAACAAAATCCACAAGCACATTACTCCTTGACTGTGTGCTATGGGAATGTACCAGCTCAGTTTTCCCAGTGTGCCCCAAGCTATCAAATAGGGCATCACAGGACAGCTGAATTTTGCTCTGGCTGGCTTCTGACCCCAGAATTATCAAGCCACTTGTCAGTTAAATACATAACTCTGCTTTATTGTCCCTACAGGTAGAAAGTATGTATGTATACATAGAAAAACAGTACATAATATACTCCATATACGTTATTACATAATTTTAATCAATAAGCCAGTATTTTGCAGGTGCACTTGTAGTAAGAATTTAAGCTCCTCCCTCATGTGCAGGCAAAGAGTTCTTCCAGTTGAAAAAATAAATTGTGGTTATACTTAGGAGATCACCTCTTCCTATTTTGGGAAAAAAGTATCAGACACTGCATTTAGTCAAATGAAAGTGTCCTTTCCAAAAAGTTAAAAGGAAAAGCAAAGCTAAGCTCATTTTCCCTTCTTTCTTTTTAGCAGGTACAGCTCCAAGCAGATGAAGGTGATCTAAGTCCAGGTTGTTATAGTCCTGTTCTCCCTTATTCTAAAACTTACATTCTTTTTTCTTTAAAGAAACCAAGATAACTATTAAATTTTATTTCCCCAACTAAGTAAAAGCACACTGGGTTCTGTGCTATTACAGCCATTTACCCACAGCACCCAGATAACCATTCCCAACTTACCTTAGATCTCTACAAGTCAGTACAATGCAGAAACGTGAGTTTTGAAAAGCTCAAGACTTGAGACCAAAATTAATACCTAAAATTTTCAAGGATGTTTAAAAGAGTAAGTGGAGCTACTATTAGAATCTATGTCAATACTGTATCCTCATGGATAATTTCTCTAAGTTAAAAGGAAAATATTTGTTCCACATGTACATACTTAGCTTGTTTGAGCTTTTGTTGCCTCCGAAATTCCTCCGCTTTCCTAGATTTTTCTGCATTTTGTTCTTCTACAAGTTTTCTGTGAGCCTGTACTCTTTTATCCCTTTTACGAATAAAGGCTACTAGCTGACGGATCAGTTCATTCCTCTCTTTCCTTGCTTTCTCTCTCGTTTTCTTGTTCTCTTTCTCCATAGCTCGTTTCTCCCAGCGGTTTGAAGCTTGTCGTGTGTCATATTCTTCTTTCCAAGCAAAGTTTTTCTGAGTACAAAAACTCTGCCAATATGCATAGAAAGGGTGGACTACCTGTAAGAAAAAACAACACTAAGCCACCTGTTTAGGAGGGGACACAAAAACCATACAAATAATTCAGGACTTTTGTAACAGTTTTGTTCTGAACTTCTATATAGTCCACAGTTTTGCCTCAGAGCAATGAAGGTTTAGAGAAACTTCTAACACCATCCTTAAAGTTTGAAAGTGAATCAATTCAACAACCTTTTCTAAACTATTACAAACTGCCACTTCTAAAAATATCCCCCTGTAGGACTGGATCATGCTAACACTAGTGGTTCAGTTACTTAGCTGTGCTATATTTCTCCTGTCAAACTGAAAAGCACAATCAGAATCAGACATGCTGCCTGCAAGCTGATACTTGCACAAACTGCCTACGAACCTCCACAGTAAACCACACCAGAGGTCAGCCATGCATTCGCACAGCATAAAAAGAGCAGCAAAATAAATACATCATGCTATTTCTTCCCTGTATATTCTCTCTGCTTCCTGAGTAAGACAGAAATGAATAGCCCTTGATGTACAACAGCAAGGAGCCGTGACTTCTACAGTTCAACAAGGGGCTAAAGAAACATTTACTCCTGTTTTGTTAGTAAACCACATGACTGTTGGTTAAAATTATGACTGCTAGCTTTCACATTAAAAGAAAAAGTAAGTGATTGTTATTTATTCTCCTCCCTTTTCCTATTCATGGGTAAATGCTGGACTAATAACATGGCATCATAATCACTTTGGATTAGTTCTTTATTTCTCTCCAAATAATTATTATCCTTCTGCATTTTGTACATTCAGCAATCATGATATGCCTAAAATCCCTTCTCACACTACTTGCCTCATCAATCTTCCTTTTGACTACTCACTCCTCGCGTAACTCCCAGGTGGATTTTGTTTTGCCTACTACTCACACTTTTGGAGCTGATCACTTTAGTTTCTGCATCTAGTTGACCCAGACCATGAAGGCTCGTGAACCCATGGCCTTACAAATACCTTTACTGGCTGCCTGGCACTGATCAAGCTGCCTCTCAATTCTTGTGAATTCACAGAGTAGACCAAACCAGAGACTATTCACATCACAGATTTTGAAGCCTTTGTAGAGTTTTTGTAGCTCCCTTTTAAAACTCTTTTCCCGTTATATTCCCACTGTGTGGAGAAGTGAGCACTGCAATGCTGGAATCCTCTGACAGTGTAATCTCTTTGTCTGAATATAAGGCAACAAGGAAAATTATGTCTCTATAAAGAGAGGCTATTTCCTATAAAATATCCCTATGATCCCTAGGGGGGGAAAAAGTGAGCACTCTGCTTCCAGAACAGCATGAACAAGGTAGATGTCGAAAGCATGTTGGTGCTAGAATTCCAGCCCTTTTTTGCAGTTATTAATTGACATAAGCATTAAAGTACTTTGAGTCTATAATCATATCTATCCCATGGCCTCAAAGCAAGCAGTTTTCAAAAGATGTTCCAAGATAACTACATTAAAAGACAGATCTTAGCTGGTTCAGAGATACTATATATTTTCCCTGGGAAAAATTTCCACTTGTTAAGCTATCCTGTAACTTTTTCCTGCATCCAAACAGCAGTTCTGGCACTTCTTAAGAACTTTGATTTGTAACTTTTGTTTCTAACACCAGCCAAGTTTTGTACCACTGAAGCCACTAACTTTTAAAGTATGTATCGATTTAAATTTCATAAATAATTAGCCATACAGAAAAAGTGACAGGGAGAAGTATCAGACTAGGAGCAACATTTGAGTGCACTTCATACTGTGCTTTCCCTAGTTACTCCCTAGGGAAAGTGTTATTACTTCATTATTTAATTTCAACACAGAAATACTGGTAACCTTAAAAAAAAAATCCTAAGTCTGATAGTTTATAACAAACAGTTGGCAAAGCAGGTGAGAAGAATTCAAGTCATACAAGTCCCGATACACTTTCTTTTCCTGCTTCACAGAGGAAAGCATGCAATGTTTTCTGAATTAAATCTGACTACAGGCTAACTGTGGATGACAATGTTATCATAATGGAAGCTCACACTGCAGATCAACACCACATCTATTTTCTAAAGGCTGTGCTATGCACTAAGCACTATGCAGTTCTCCTGTCTGAGGTAAGATACTACATGTTATTGGAAAAAAATATTAGCTCAATACCCCTTTCTATAACCTAAGTTAAAATACTGGTAAATTACTCTCATCAGAAAGCAAAGAAAACATCCATTCTTTTTCTTTATAGGTCTTCCACTACATTTCAGTTCCACTGGCATAATTGATGGTTGGCCCTGTGAAGTATCTGTCTGACAACTCACCCTACAGGCCTGGCTAATTCTATAGTCCAACAGGAAAAACCCATTTTAATTCACCTAAATATTATGAATCAGAGCATAAGCACTTCCTTTACAGTAAGGGTTTACAACAGAAGAAAATGACCACAGTTACATAGGTTTGCATGCACCTCAGAAAGCAGGAGGAGCCTTTCCTTTGGGACAAAGTAATGGTTTAACTCTGTTACCTTCAGTTCCATTTTACAATTGCCCTTACCGTATCATAGTCACTATGAGAATATCCAAACATAGGGAATTCTTCAGTATCTTCCTGGGTCATATATTCCAACTCTTCCTTTGCAATCTTCTCAAAAACTTCTCGGTAGACTGTAAAGAATCCCTGAAATAAATAAATAAACAAACAAACAAATAAATAAACAAACAAATCTTTTTCATGGCTCAGTAATAGATGTATAAATGCTTAGGTGCAGTCATGTATTTTAGAGAAACATTGCTACTCAGCAAGAACAACTCAAAACCTGGGTAAAGGCCATGTAAGCACTTGCTCTAACTCTTGTTAAGACCCTTCTTAACAAAGTTCCGCTATCTCTCCTGCCTTTTATTTCCACTTCCTTCACACAGCCTCTGTCTCTCTCACACCTGTAGTGAGATAAAAATTTTAAAAAAGTTTCCACATGTGGGAGATGGTGATAAGTTTCCAGTTACATGGGATCAAGTTTTGTGGAAGTTCTGATGCCAGAATGATTTTTTTGCTTTTTCTCTTATATCCCTCTGACATACACTTTTATAGTTTTATGTATTCTTAGTGCTTTTAGCCTACATACCTGTAACTTTCCAAGTCTGATAACTTAGCTGAGACCCACTGCACCGTTAAAACAGGAGACCAAACAGTCTAGAAGCCCCAGACACCAAGGTCCTCTCCAAAACACATTTTTGTAAACTAAGATAACCTCATTCAGGGGGAAGGTTCCTCAGAACGGCAGGGTCACTCGAGCCTCTCATTGAAGAATCTTTAATAAATATGTTAATTTTGCAAGGCCTATAAGTGTGTGTATTTCAGTGTGACGGTGTGCATGCATTTTTGGGGCATTCCACCCAGACAAACTGCTGTACCCCACGATCCTGAAATAAATACTGAGGCAAAAACCCCTTTTCCCCATAAACCGTGTTTTGGTTTTGGTTTTAATTTGAAGACCAGAGAAAGGTAACAGTTCCAGATATAAAATTTACTAATAAATATCCTATCTTTTTCCAAATTAATATGTTACTGAGTCCTAGTACAGTGACACAAAGACAGGTAAGTATTTTCTCTGGTGGAGGTTCTTCTAATCACCTGGAGCTTTTCAATATATGGTGAGTATTTTAAAATCTAATGGGGAATTCAAAAATCCAGTAGGGAATTCAATTACATACACCTTCCTCAACGACTGTTGTTACATTGCTTTTCTGTAGTTCTAAGCATTCTAGCTTGATAAAAGTACTTCTAAATAAACAGATGGTATTGCAAAGCCCTAGGATACTTCACTGTATAGGATAAATAAACAATATATACACATCTGTAGTTGTATGGCAGAGTTAGATATTACTATCAAGTAACTGTTGGACAATATGCAGGAATTAAAACTGCTCTATACATCTAGCATAAATTTTGTCTTTGCAAGCTGTGCTAACAATTCTCCATATAAATTAAACACAAAACAAATGCCAACACTTATCATGGAATTTAAACTGATTCATTAAAGATTAATTGATTCATTACCTTTTCATCATCCCCATATCCAGAGTAACAGCTAACAGTGAAGTAGCGCAGCAGATCCAAGCTATCATCTTGATAATCTCCATCAACTCCCCCTTTAAGCAGAGCCTCCCTGTGATTATCATACCTGGAAAAAATTCACAGCATCAAGGATGTGGAGACACAGAAAGCTTCTCAGTGCCGATAAACAACACAGTACACCTATCTCATCACTGTATAGCTTAACCCACTGTCTGTAATTTGTTCCTCACATACAA
The DNA here is from genome assembly GCA_013396875.1 of Vireo altiloquus. Lineage (NCBI taxonomy): Eukaryota > Metazoa > Chordata > Aves > Passeriformes > Vireonidae > Vireo > Vireo altiloquus. The sequence goes on from VZRF01000549.1 coordinate 180,861, forward strand.
AGTCTTCAGAGAGAAAAACACGACAGACGCAGTAAATATTCTCTCTTGACCTTTAATTTACTTACTAGTACTTTATCTGAAGCATCTATAGCAGTAATTCCTCAACAGACAGCTACCAATCAATCACATTTGAGCAAGATGCCTCAACTAACTTTCAGAAATGGGTAGGGCATTATTTAAAACACCAGGTACTTACAGACACACTCAGAAAACTCCCAAATCATACATTAGCAAACAAAAACTGAAAACCAGTCCTGTATTTTCAAGTAAACTCAGTACAGGCGGGTTTGGCCACATAATCTTGGAGATGCTTCCCCCAGCCCATGTGAAAAACAAGCTACAGAGAACATTTAGAGTAGCAATCCCTTAGAGATGTGTGTGTGTGTGTATTTCACTTTAGGACTGAACACCTGTATGCACTGCCCAAGGCCTGAGGGCTGACCAGAGCTGCCGAGCACACTGCCCCGCGCTCGGGGAGGAGAAGCAGGCCAAGCCTGGCTGTTCGCAGGGCGCTCCCCGGGGCCCAGCTCGCCATCAGCTCCCGGCACGCCACGAGGAAGGTGAGCGTGTGGAGCTGTGCCTCTCCGAGGGGCTGCACGACTCTCAACTCTTACAAAGCCCAAAGCCAAGCTAGGCTTCCCCCGGCCAAGGATGCCCGCGCTGACTTGCAGCGAGGCCCAGGAGCAGCACAGGACAAGCCCCGGCATAGCCAGGGCTAATAAAGCCTCTGCCAGGCCAAGCGCCGCTCACCAGGCCCGTTCCTGTGGGTCGCTGAGCACGTCGTACGCCGCCTGGATCAACTTGAACTGCTCCGCTGCCTCCTCCGCGTTCTCGAGGTTTTTATCTGCAGGACAATTGAAGGAAAACGTGTCAGCGGCGGTAAGGCTCGGCGGCAGCAGCCGCCCCGGCGCCGAGCCAGGCGACAGCGCGGTGCCCCCGCGGCCGGGCCCGGGCCGTACCCGGGTGCCAGCGCAGCGCCAGCCGGCGGTACGCCCGCTTCAGCTCCTCCTCGGCGGCGTCGCGCCTCACGCCCAGCACCTCGTAGTGGCACTTCATGGCGGCGGCGGCGGCGGCGGGGGCCGGCGGGGCGGGGCGGGGACACCGGGACACCGGGCACGGCCGNGCCGGCACCGCGCCGGGGACGCTTCTCCCGGCCTGGGGCCGCGTTTGGGCCCTGCGGTCACGCGGTGTCAAATTAACCGGATACCTTGTGCTGGTATTCACAGAACATGAATTTGTGAATTCAGAATATGAATTCAGGATATGAATTCAGGATATTCTGAATCACAGAATCTTCTGTGATTCACAGAATCAGTGAGGGTGGAAAAGATCTCCGAGATCATCCAGTCCAGCCTGTGACCCAACACCACGGTGTCAGCCAGTCCATGAGTGCCGCGTCCAGACATTTCTTAAACACCTTCAGGGAGGGTGACTCCACCACCTCCTTGGGCAGCCCATTGCAGTGTCTAATCACACTTTCTGTGAAGAAATTTCTCGTAATGTCCAACCTAAACCTTCCCTGACACGGCTTAAGGCCATGTCTTCTTGTCCTATTGCCAGTTGCCTCAGAAATGTTGACACCAACCTGGTCGCACCTTCCTTTCAGGGAGTTGTAGAGAGCAATAAGGTCTCTCCTGAGCTTTCTCTTCTCCAGGGTAAATACCCCTGCTCCTGTTAAGCCCTGTGCTCCAGGCTTTGTTGTGCTTCACAGCTTGGTTTCTCTTTTCTGGACTTGCTCCTGCACCTCAAAGTCCTTCCTGAACTGAGGAGCCCAGACCCGAACACAGGACTCGAGGTGTGACCTCACCAGTGCCACGCACAAGGGAAGAATCAATTCCCTGGTCCTGCTGGCCACACTGTTTCTGAAACAGGTATTTCTGATTCCTGTGGGCGCTGAGGAGCTCAGAGGCACAGCCAGTACAGCACACATTCTCAAGGTAGCTTTTTTTTTATACCTGTGCTCTTCAGAGATCTTAGCATTGGTCCAAGCCATTTTCCTTCTCGAGGTCAGGTGTGTATCAGTGTGCACTACACAAACGGATCAGACAGTGAGATCTGGAGGCCCTGATCTCTTTCTGATCCAAAGACAAAAAATTGAACATGAATCATCAGTGCCCTGGCAGCCAGGAGAGCCAACCCTGTCCTGGGGGGCATCACGCACAGCATCACCAGCTGGGCAAGGGAGGGGATTGTCCTGCTGTCATTCATCTCTGCTCTGCACTGGGGCAGCCTCACCTCGAGNCTGGAATAGAGTTAATTTTCTTCACAGCAGCAGGTATGGAGCTGTGGTTTGGATTTGTGCTGAAAAAAGTGCTGATAATACAGAAATGTTTACATTATTGTTAAGCAGTGCTCAGAGTTATACCCATTTTTGCTTTTCACCCCACCCACCGAGGAGGGGTGCACAAGAAACTGAGAGGGGACACAGCCAGGACTGCTGACCCTGACAGACTCCAGGGCTATCCCACACAACACAGCACCATGCTCAGCATACAAAACGAGGAAGAAAGAAGGGAGGAGCCTTCAGAGTGACACATAGGTCCTCCTCAGTCACCGTTATATGTGATGGAAGCCGGCTTTCCTGGGAGCTGAAT
>VZRF01000549.1:190457-292789 GCA_013396875.1 Vireo altiloquus
TGCCCGGCACCTGTCCAGCCTCCTGCGGGCCGTGCACTTCCAGGACCACGCCACCTGCTTCGCCACGGCCAGCGGGTTGCGCGTCACGGTGGAGGATGCCAAGTGCATCCAGGCCAACGCCTTCATCCAGGTACGGGGACATGAGCGCGGGGCAGGGCTCCGCTGCTGGAGGCCGTGCACGGGCCCCGGGTACCGCCGTGTCGCAGCGCCGGAAAGGCGAGGAGCCACTGGGCAAGATTATTGAGGGACTGGAACATCTCTGTTTTGAGGAGAGGCTGCGGGAGCTGGGCCTGTTCAGTCTGGAGAAGATCTCATGAATGCATATAAATATCTCGAGGTGGGTGCCAAAAAATTGGTGCCAGGCTCCTTTCAGTGGTGAGCAGTGACAGAAAGAGGAGCAGTGGCCATAAACTAAAACACAGGAAATTCCACCTCAGCATGAGGAGGAACGTCTTTCCATCGAAGGCGGCAGAGCACTGGAACAGCTGCCAGGGCAGATCTCTCTCTGGAGTCGTTCAAAACCCATCTGGATGCATTCCTGTGTCACCTGCTCCAGGTGACCCTGCCTGGGGGCTCCAGAGGACCATCCACTGCATGGTCTCCAGAGGTCTCTTCCAACCCTAACAATACCATGGTTCTGTGTTCACCTGCAGAGAAGGGGAGACCTAGCTGGAACCAAGGCAGAGGTGTGTGAGCTGGTGTGGAGGAAGGGCCGTGGTGAAGTTGCCCGTGTTTATGGGTGTCCATGCTGCTGGAATTCCAAACCTTGCACCCGGGACATCGCTGCACACGTGGCAGTGTGGTGGGCTTGTGCCCTTGTTTGATGTGTTGGTGCCTGCCAAACCCACAGCTCCTTCTGGCCATGCTGTGCTTACTTGCACAAGCAAGCACTCCTAGTATCTGTCTTTAAGTGTTTTTATATCTCATCCCAAAGCCAAAAGGTTAGATTTATGTCAGCTGTGAAAGAGTACAGATTCACAGACACTTGATTGAAAATGGTTGTGCTATGCTCAAAGTACCTCACGTTGGGGTTTGCGCTCTGAGCTGCCAGGAAAATATGAAATTGGTTTTCCAAAAGCAGCTCATGCCACACTGCTTTATTTCTGAGATAACTCTGTTCTTGCAGGTACCAGAGAGCAGTGCCAGTGACAAACAGGATAGTGTGGAGCAGTTTACCCCCATCAGGCTAGGCAAAGGAAGGATTCAGCACATATTTCAGAGTGATGACTCACTGTTCTGTTCTGTTCTGACATACTTTTAGTATCTGGAATGTTTATTCATGCTCTGAGTGCAGAAAACTAAGTACTGTCACCAGAGAAGGATGTCACATTGTATAGTTCCATGAATGTTTCTAGCTCCAGAAGTAGGTGGCTTTAAGCCAACATTTGTAGCTTGTACTTAAACTGTAAAAGACAAGTGTTTAGGATTTCATGTTTGTGCCATCTTGCCTTGTTTCAGCTGTGGTCTGATTGTATTTTCCTAGTTTTGAAGATGAGGACCCATTTTTCTATAATCAATGCTGTGTTGCATGTAGAAATCACTTTGTGTTGCACTGATTTCTGAAAGGGAAAGTCTGAAGTGCAAACCGTAGAATAATTACAGAAACTCCTCACTTTTCATTTCTTTACTTTAACTTACAGGCAGAAATTTTTCAGGAATTTTCTGTTCAGGAGGAATCAGTGATGTTCCGGATCAGTTTGTCTGTTCTTCTGGACTGCCTGACCATTTTTGGAACCAGCTCGTTGCCAGGTGTGGTGTATTTTCCCTGAATCCGTGAAAGGCTGTGTGGGCACTGCAGCATGCACTGTGTACTTGGGTGGAGGGGAGTGGTACCATGACAGCTTTTTGGGCTGTTCTACCCTTGCAGCTCTGTGTTGAACTCCTTGCTCCTCTGCAGTTCTGGTTGGGGCTGAGCTAAAGATGTAAATCAAGTGTACTAGGGAGTGCTGTGATTTTGGGAAAACAGAGGTTCAGGTGGTGACAACCTGCAACAGGAGGGTGTGAAAGCAGCACAAGCTTGGCTGCATTAAGTTTGGGTTGTGCAAGTAGCAAGAGTAGTAAGGAAAGATTATGTGAGCCAGAAGAAACCACAGGATGATGAGGATTTTCCAATTCCTCTGAACTATTTGTAGTGCATCTTCATTGTCACAGCTGGCGTTTCCTGTCTGGTGGGTGAAATTACTTGGATTTGAGTTGTCTACACACAAGTCATTTAATTTTGCCTCATAACCATTAGCACTTCAGAGAGTGTCTAGGAGGCTGCACTTAGAGTTCTTTAGTAACATATTGGAGGCTGGACCGAACATAGTGAATCAAATTGACCTGTGCCCCATGTGCCATAAAAATGTGAATTTTCTAAAATGATCAAATGTCCACGTTATGCTATCTGAAGAACATAGATTTAATTCTCTTTTTCAGGGACATCAACGGCCCTTAGAATGTGTTATCGTGGTTATGGGTATCCCCTGATGCTGTTCTTAGAAGAAGGAGGAGTAGTAACAGTGTGCAAAATCAACACTCAAGAACCTGAGGAGTTGTTAGATTTTGATTTCTGCAGTACCAAGGTTGTTAATAAAATTATACTGCAGTCGGAGGGACTACGAGAAGCATTTGCTGAACTGGATATGACCAGTGAAGTTCTGCAGATTACCATGTCTCCAGATAAACCCTACTTCAGGTACTAGAAACTGCTTTCAACTCAAATATTCATTGGCTTCCTTTGGTGAGGACTGGAAGTTTTCAGGGTGAAGAGAGGGGCACTGTTTTAGGATACTGGTTCATTTCAGGAAGAATTGTAACCAGTATAGCAAACCACAGTATGTACTCTAATTAACATAGTAATGTGTTTTGTGAAACAGTCCTTGAGATATGTACAATGACTCATTTTGATGAGTTTTTACAGAGCTCTGATCAGGTATTTTGAGATGGTGCTTTTTGTCTTCCAGGTTATCCACTTTTGGAAATGCTGGAAGTGCACATCTAGACTACCCTAGGGACTCTGATTTGATGGAAGCGTTCCATTGTAGCCAGACCCAGACAAACAGGTTAGAAAGTCTGTGACTGATTCCCTATATGCCAGGTTGTGTGTTCTTGATGGGAAGTTTAAAATCTCTTTTTGCATTACTGTAACATTTATTTTATTAGTATGGGGGGGGCAAAAATACTCCTGATCTGATAAAAGTCTCTGTCTGTAATCAAAAGCTGAGTGCTGACAATGATAGTTTAATGTTGTTACCAGGTAAAGACCAAATAAGTGTGTTCCTAATTGTTTTTTATTTATTCTATGGATTTATTCATGACTAGTGTTTCAGCTCCTTCATGGACAATGTACTTCTTTTCAGATTACTGTTTTTTCTCCTGCAGGTACAAGATTTCTTTGCTTAAACCATCCACAAAGGCACTGGCTTTGTCTTGTAAAGTGTCCATTCGAACAGATGCTCAAGGATTTCTTTCACTGCAGTATATGATTAGGAATGAAGATGGACAAATCTGTTTTGTGGAATACTATTGTTGCCCTGATGAGAACATCACTGAAGCAGAACTGTAGGTGTGTGTGCTGGCATCTGTAATATATTTTTTGTTATGTAAATACTATATTTTTTTACAAAACTAAAGCTGTAAAGTTTGATAGTGTTAATATTGTCTTTATTTTTTAACTCTGGAATATGAAAGCTGAAGACTTTCATTTTCTTCTACTGCAAACATTTCTTAGCCTTGACTTAAACTGAAGCTGAAAAAGCAGAAAGGGAAGTTGATGTCCTATAGAAACTGCTTCCAGCACAGATGTTAAAGTACTGTTTGTGTAATACATTGATGATTTTTATAGTGTTCTCCAAGAATTTTTGTTTGTGTTTTGTTTTTTGTCTTTGGCTTCTAGTAAGCAATTACACAAGGGAAAATCTGAATACTAGCTGTATATTAGCCAGTTAACTTTCAGTGACTTAAAACCAAATTTCTCTTGAAAGAGGATAACATTTTTAAACGGATGTCTTAATAGCAGCAGGTGGTTTCTTTCTGGCAAATGCTGACATGTTTTGTCAGTGAGGTCGCTAGAATCATCCTCATCTTGATTAGTTCTTAATATAACTTGATTCCTTGGAATTTCGTCTGACACCAGTTTACCATTTTATTTCCAAACTGATGTTGAATTGGTAAATTGATGTAGAAGCCAGGATTTACGTACTTGTTACTTGTAACTGTTCTGGCAACATCATTGTTTTGGATCAGTAGTTTATTACACATCTGCAAGAATGCTGCAGCTGAAGTGTTTCTGTACGTTTCTGTCCCTGTTCCTACCCTGCTGCTCTCTACTAATGCTGTTAAGAATCGTAAGAGAGAAAAGTTTCATATTTAAAATAATTTATGAAATTCATTTGTCTTCTCAGTAGCCTTTTTCAGCAACAGGAGTAGTTCCTAAATGGCAGCAGGAGAATATCTGTCTGTGTCCATGGAGTGGTGTATTCATATCACTGCTGAAAATGGGGCTGATGTCATACTCAGTGAAAAGGGAGTGTGCTTCCTGGGCAGTTTTCTGCGGTGTCCCACCTTCAGAACAGAAGCTGGGTTGTGTTTAGGTCAAAAGTCCATTTGTCCTTTCACACCAAACAACCTGCTTAGAACAGGAGGTGCCTGGGACCAGCCAGGCACTGGCCTGGGTGCAGAGTCTGCAAATCACACACAGAGACTGAGCCCTTCCTGCTGTGGGTTGTGATCAAAGAGTCAGCAGTCTGAAGGTGGTTTCTACAGCTTCAGACTGTGGTCAAGTTTTTTTATTTGTTATTTTGTTTTATGAGGTCCTGCTTTGTTTTCTGTGGAAAATGGTGCGTTTGTGTGTTACCAAGTTGATTGCTCCACTGTTCAGGAGAACCCTTTGGGTTTATTTTAAGTTTAAAACGCTTTTGTGGATCATTTTTTACATCTTGTTTATGTCAGCAAGAGTATACTTTCAAAATGCACAGAGTTATTGGTTCACTTTTGTTGTTTTTTGTGCAAGTCATCCATTTATTGCAATAAAGTTTACATTTGATAAACAGTTAGAAATTTTTGAACTACAAGGCTTACATAGGTACCTAATAGTCTAAGTTACTCTTATCTATTGGGGTTTTCTTCCAAACTTAAGTATTCAGTATAAAAGAATTTCAAGTCTCAATTTCTTCAATCAAAGAAAAAGGTTGAGAATTCCTAATTCTCATTAGGACTTGTTATTCCCAACTAAGGGAAAGGATGATGTACATGATTGCTAGGTGACAGGATAAAAGTGAAGCTGAACACACTTCTTTCTTGGTGTGATTTATTTGAGTACCCAAGTTTCTTTTACTGTGTTCAGGAAGTGTGGCTTAACATTTGAATTTTTGTATAATTGCCTACAGATATGTACTGTGTTACTTCTTGAAGTAGTACTTTTAATGATGCCCTCTGTAGCCTACCAGCAATGATCATGGAAGTAATACCCTAAGAAGTTAGAACTCCACAAAATACCAGAAAGTAACTTGGATTTCATAAATATTATGTATTACAGGCCATGGTTTGGCCAGGACTTAATGTCTGTACCCCAAATGGGCTGAGTCCCAGCCTAGACTCCCAGAAGTGGGGACATGCTTGTGCACTTTTGCCTTCATGGATATGGATATAGGGGGACAAAAACATGGGATGTCTGGGCTACAGACTTGTTGCTGAAAGGCAGTGAATTAATTTAGGATCCATCTGTGATGTATTCTATTACATTTCTGCCTTCAAACACAGTAAAATAGAAAGGGTGAAGAGGAGGATGACTGGAAGGACACTGTATTTTTTTGACCTAGTAAGTTACTTGAATTCTGCAGATTTCCACTGTTGGGTTAAATTTAGGTTCCTGCCACACTTTGCATGGGATCCAGAACTCTGGTCACCTTTAGTACGTTTTGTCTCTTGCTATTTAACAGGACTTTTCCCCTTGCAGAGTACAGGAAACCTGCAGCAGAAGAAATGTTTAATTCATGTTTTTTTCTTTAGTAGTATCACGGAAGAGGCTTGTCGTAAGTCAGATTTTACCCACCTGCTTCCTTTTAAAATGGTGCATGGAAGTACTTGGAATTACTGGTCATGTAAACTAAACCAGTTCCTGGGGTGGGAGCTGTAACCAGGAGCAGTGGAGCTGTGGTAGGTGCTGCTCTGATGGGCAGCACTGGGGCTGTGAGCCAGAGGCCACAAAACTGGCAAGTGCCTTTCCCTCCAATTATTTTGATTTGTGCTTTTCAGAGTAAGAACTGACCTCACATCTTTAAGAAGGCACTTCTTCCATTCTACCAGAAAACTACTGCTGGTAGGCCTTGGGTCTCCATCAGTCTTTGAAGATTCCAGAAGTCCAAATAATGTCTGGCTCCTGGTCCTGACAATCTTTATGCAACGAAACAACAATGCTGGTGCTAAGGTTACCTCCTGCCTCCCAACATGTTGAATTTTTGTGTCTCCTTAGCTTTCTACAACCATTCGGATCTGTAAAGCACAAAATTTCCCAGGGGGAGTTCAGTTCTGTACCTCTGTTTCAAAGTTAGTCATGGAAAAGAACCAGTTGTTTAATTTTTCTTCACACATGGTTTTAAACACACATTGTATACTTGACTAGAGGGGTCTTTAGTGAGGTTAGTGGAGCAGCTGGAAAAGTTGAGATAAGCCTTTTGCTGTTTCCTGTAGGTGTCTGTTTTTAACTTCATTTTGTAGCAGCTTGAAGAATTCAGCGGGTGGGTCTTACCAAAATAAATATGTAGAAACTGTGTGTAGTAGCACTAAACAGTGCTTTTGCTTAACAGTAGCATTAAAGAACACTAGTATTAAACTGAACAAATACAGAATGATTTTTAAAATGCTGCTCTTATAGAATAGTTGTTTGATGCCTTACTGTTGAGACAAAAACTCATGTGAATCTGGGTTTGAGGGGGGCTAGGACTGCTTAGGTGTAAATGGAAGTGACAACAGGTGGGTTTCACCTCTTTCTACCCTGCTTCTGCCCTTAGCAGGATCTGAGGACGACAGGGCTGTGCATTAGCATTGCTACAGCTAATTGCAAGGGCTCTTCCAGGCAGAGGGTGTTGGAGGGAGATGTAGTCAGGTGCCCCTCACAGCTCTGATCTCTGTGGAGTAACAAGACTCTCACAGAAGTGAGAAGTGGGCTTGAATGTCCACCACGACTGTGAATGTCAATCTGTGCAAGTATTCTGGAGGAATGCATCCAAGGAAGTGTAGAAAGAGCTGCACTGTCCAGGAAGAGCTTCCCTTCTGTTACACTGTTGAAAATCTGGGCAGAGAGACAATGGGGATTTCATTCCCACTTTCACCCCGCTAGGTGAGGTAGGGGGGCAGTGTCTGTGTGTGGATTAAAACTCTCAATGGAAAATTGAGTGGCCTCCTACCCATTCCAGCTCAGATGGGACCATGGAGTTGACCAAAACAGAGCAAGTGAGCAGAAAACTGGAGGTCTTAGATAAGAAATCTGTCCAAACATATGTTTCAATTTTACCCCTTAAATGCCAGTGGAGTGCAGAAATGGGTTTACAATGACTCCACCCAATTAGACTCTTGCTACCCTAATCGACAAGAAAGGGGACTTAATCCATGAAACAGATATCGGCTAACAAGTCCTAAGTTATGTCCAAGTGTTTGAAAGATAAATTACTTCTCGGCAGAATTGCCTTGGTAAGGTTTAGGGCTTGACGTGTTTCAATGATTTCATACCGAGGGGGAGGTTAACAAAGTTTGGGAACAAGGATGTACTATTGATAGCAGGTAGACACAAAGAATGCAGAGCTTTAAGGCCAGAAGGACGTTTGGCAGAACTCCCAAGATAAGGAAGAAACTAATAAGGGTAACTCAGGAACTGTGCTGAAACTGACTCTGACTGGGCAGAAAGAATTCCAGCAGGAAGACATCATGACAGACTGACTCAAGGCCCACCATGTCAAAAGAAGATGAAGACTAAGGGTGCAGACTAATTAGCATAAGAACTGAGGGAACCATTAACTGATAGAAGGTAGAATACTAATTAATAAGAGAACTATGTACCTTGTAGCCCATAAACATTAAAGCCTATGTTTGCTAATGTTCAGGTGCTGGCAGCTGTGTTTGCAATCTGAATTTACAATGCAGATTGGGCTCTGGGTGAGAGCCCAGAGAGACAAGAGGCTGTGAACTGCCAACCCTTTGATTACCAAGGGGCACAAAGCCCAGTAAAACCAGCCAGGGTGAGAGGACACTGGGATGATGCCTTAGGTTTTAACTTTTATATATTTTCCAATCCTGTACTGCTAGTGTAAGTCTGAAGTTTCTTGTAGCTCTTTAGCTGCCACTCTCCTGTGCTCACACAGACATAACAAAGCCTCTCCATCTCGCTCTGCAAGGACACCCAGACTGTCCCAGGCCCAAAAGTGTAAACCTTCATCTTGGGGAGATGGAGAAATTACATCATTAGCTAAAGTTTTAATTGGCGAATTTATGCTGATATGCAAATGCACCAAACCTATAAAAAGGGTGAAGAATTTGTGACGTCTCATCCATCTTGGGATCCACTGAAGCAGGGAAGTCTCTGGACCCCCTGAGTGTACCTCTGAAGGCCTTTCAAATAAATACCTCCTTTATTCCCTTATTCCTGTCTAGTCTCTGTTTTTAGGTAGCCAGGTAAGGCATCAATCATTTGGCACCCTAGATGGGACAACAAGGCTTCCAAAAATCCTCTGGGACTGAGAAGGATCCAGCTCAGCTCCCCACCTACCCCACTGGCATTCTGGGTGTCAATTGCCAGTCCAGGAGGCAGAGGAGCCCCAAGAGCCCGAAAAGCTCTCTGGATTCAGCACAGAGACACGTGAGTAAAGGTGGTATTCTGTTAGCACCTAGGTTGGATGTTAAAAGATCTCTTACCGTTTGGCATTTCCACAGAATCTAGGAGGGTCTTGACTCACATTGAGACCCCCCTTTGTTTGCTATCAGCTCAGGAGAGCTTGTCAGGGAGCTCATGAGAGTCCCAGGGAAATTGTTCATTTGATTTTCCCTCTGTGAGTTTGGTGCTACCTCGTGAGAGGTTAGCACGGCAGCCAACACCCTTTGGTGTGCAGTCAGGTGGTGCAGTGGCTGAGAGGCTGGGGAAGTTAGCTCTGACCAGTTCCAAATCCTATTGGTTGTGAGTTCAAATCCTACTTTCTCTAGTTTTCTTACTTTGCTTAGTAGTGTGCTTTTAGATCTCTTTATTTTTGTGAATTTTCTATTCATAAACATAAAACCTAAGGCATCAGGGAGACACAGCAGAAGCCAGGAATTGCTGACATTTTGGATAACAGATGAAGACCGGTGATGCCAGCAAGGTGAATTGACACGGAGAGGGTGGCAGGAGCCGACCAGGAGAGGAAGAGCCACACTTGCACCTGGGTAGACAGTGAGGGTGTGAAAGTCCCCAGAGTTGCTATATGGGGTGTTCCTTCCTAGAAGGCATCAGCATGAGCTGTTTCTGTGTAATTGCACCAGGAATAAATGGCTCTGTGGAATGAGACAGCTGAGACTCTGCCATGGGAAATCTGGGGTGGAACCAGCAAGGTAACCTGGTCTGACTGTGAGCGTGGTGAGTGGGGCATCAAGTGTGGCACTGGAGCCACTCGCTGAGAAGGGACTTCGGTCTCAGCTGTGAAAGTGTGGCCACTGGGAGTGGGACTGCCAGAGAGGCTCTAGATAGGGGAGTTTCCTTGACACTATAATGTATAAAGAGTGGAAAGTTTTGTTAGTTAGTGTGCTTGATTTTGTGGACTGCCACTGAGCACCCAGGCTTGTGCAACTGGAATAAATGATCAGTGTCTCTCTTGAGTGTGTAATTAGTGGCTTGTTGCACACCCGGGAACAAATCTGATTTTTTCTGAACAACAAGTTGGTCAGAGACTTTCGCTCTTCTAATAAACTAAGTAGTGGCATGGAACAGGTTCTGGAGGAGCTGGGGTATACCCAGGCTGCCAGAGAAGCACGGGCTGCACAGAGCCGTGCAGAGCTGCACGCCCTCCTCTTCTTCCATGCTGCAGCCCAACCTGGGTAATCCTGCATGGCTTTAATTATGCAGATATTTGCAAGGAAACATGGTGCCAGACACCCACCAGCCAAAGCATCTGTGGGGGAAACTCTGCTAGCCAGCCCCTCACCGGTTGTCGGCCCATCAGATGGTGACACAATTTCTTCATGTGGCAGCAAGGGCAGGAATTTTAGAGACACTCTGAAAACCACACAGCCACCCTCTGGCAGCACAGGGCTTCGGGACAGACCCGCTCCCACCACCCACTCCCAGACCCTCTGCACACGAGGGTGGAGGCAGAGGAGCAGGACAGCAGGGAGAAGCACAACCAGGGAGCAGCACAACCTGCACTCCTTACTGGGGCCTTCCGCCAGGCCCTTGGCTCTGAAACATCTGCACAGGCACGAGTGCACTGGCTCTGCAACATCTGTCCAGCTGTGCTCACACCCAGCCATGGCCCTACCAATTGCTGAATGCAGCACTGCTTTTTTGGGAGCTGCGCTATGAACGGCAAGAATCCAGACAACCTATTTGTAGTAATGGGGTAGCAAAGACCTTTGTGCTTTGAGATGTCACTCACCACAGTTTTCCAGCTGGGAGGGAGTCTCCGAGGGGAAGAATGACAGGTTTCTTTCTAAAGAATGTTTCAAGTTTTTTTCTTCTTTTCTGGAAAATGTAGTTTAATCCAGCACCTCCCTTGCTCCCCAGACTCTTTGGGGGATGATTCCTGGTGGGCAGCAGAGTGTTTGCAGAGAAGCGAATGCATCCAAACATTTTTGGACAGGGCTTCTGGATGTGCTGCGTGTGGGGACTGTTGCTGCTCTACGACAGGGATTGCAGGAAGAGTGCTGTGGGCCTGAGCTCAGCCATCACTAAGGAGCACTTTGGCTAATCCCAAAGGGAAGAGTGACTACAGCAGAGCAACAGCTTTCCATGCAGGCACCCTGGTGTTTTGATGCAGGCAATGCCAGTCTCCTGAGGGTCACTGGGTGCAGGGTACCCTCTGCAGCACCTCCCTGGGCAGGGTTAACTCCAGCACACCGTGAGCAGGCCCAGCCAGGCAGGCAGGAGCAGACGGCCACCCGCGGGGACAGGGGGAGACGGCTCCAGCCCCGAGCTCCTTGCAGGAGATGATGTCACCGAGATGTGCCTGTTTCCAATCTCCAGCTGGTGGTAGGAGGCCCCATTACCAACTGTCTGAGCATTTCAGGCTGTTGGAAAATGTACAAAGAGGGCCAACACTGTGAATCTGGATAGATCAGTATGCAAGCAGGCTCTTAAAATAACAGACTGAAAACCCGATGATTGCGTAAATACCTGTATTAAACTCATCAATTCAGAGTCTGTCAGGGCAGCCAAAGGTTTGTAAATACCTACAAATGCATTGCCATAAAATGTCTAGGAACTAAGGGTTGTACCAGAAAACAGACCTTCCTGAAGCCACTGGCGGGACTGGGCACTGGCATCAGTAAGGTTAAAAGCACAAACCTTTGCTGCTTGTGCAGGGGCAAAAACTAATAATCAGAAGAGCCATATGTTACTGACAGTCCATGCAGGATGCCACCACCTGTGATTGATGTGACAGAGGCTGTCATTTCTCCTAGAAGACTTTTTGTGACACAGTACCACAGCCTGGGGAACCTTGCTAACACCTGTAGGTGTTGGGCAAAGCACACAGTTTCCTCGCCAGCAGCAGGCTTGGCTGGTAGATCTATTCTGTAGCTACACTAATTGTAACTCAGTTACAATTAGTAGACACTTATGGAATCACTGAATTTGATTCAGCTTCAACTCACTGCTGTAATTCTAAGAGAGGGGTTTTAAGGAAATGACCATTGAGGAGAATTAATTTGTTACTGCCCTGAGAAGAACACAGATATAAAACCGAAATAAAGTATGATTTTAGTCTGTGCTTAGTGTCTCTGTTACTTCTGTTCAAAAGGATCATGAAGGATCCAAACAGAGGAGGAGGTAGGGATGAAGAAAAGCATTTGAAACTCTCACTTCTATGAAATGCTCTGCTGAAAATTGGTGACCACCTACAAGCACTCCCAGTGACTCATGTCTGCAGAACCAAGTGGTGTTATAAATGACAGTTTCAAGGTACTCAAACTCTTGTACTGTGCTTTGACATTAAATCCAGTACATTTAGTATTCTCTGTGGCAGATCAAACCCACAGTTAATAGATGATTTAGATCACTGAACTGTCTTAAAAGTCTTGCACCCATTCCTACTTGAAAAAATTTGCTGTTACAGCTGTGCCTGCAGAACATCTGCTGGGGTACATCACATCTGCCTACGCTGATCCACACCTAATTTCCCCAGAGCTTTTCCAAAGTTACTCAACAGACACAGCTGCTCTTCAGCCTGGGTCCCGAGATGTCCCACAGCAGCAGACTGAGGCCCTGACCCCACAGGCAGCCAAAGCCACAAACCCACCCAAAGACCAGATTTATGGTCTAAACACAATATACGTACAACAGCAGTTATTTATGTAGCTCTGAAACAGTCACCACTGAAATCACATGCCACCTACCTCCTTCCCCCGGACAGCTACTCTCAGGCAAACTCACAGAACATGAAGGACTTTAACAGCTTCATACAGAGAAGTGGCATCTGCCGAGGGATTTCTTGCCAGCTTCTCCACTGGCCCTTTCTTTGGCTGCTTCTGCTGGGGCCCTGTGTGTGGTTTGCTGCAGCAAAGAGCAGTGTGGTCTTCCCTGGGCTTTTGCTGTCTTATGCCAACAGCACATCGTAGCTGACATGAGGAGAGGTGGGAAGGCAATCAGCAGGCCATTCTGCCGTCCCTGAGCCCCCTGCTCAGCCAGCATGGGGGAAGATTCGCTACCTACCTGTGCCTCTACCCATGGGGCTCCAGCAGGACATCTGAGTGTGCAACATGCCCAGGAACCCAGACTCATCTCAGAGGACAACAACCCCCGAGCTCAGGTGTTAGCTACGTGCCACTGTGCGCTGCTGCAGCCAAAGGATCTGTCCATCAAGGAGACATGGCACACTGCAAAAAGTTATTCTCTGATTGCTGCTGAAATCTTTTGGGTTTTCAGCCTCCACCATCTTCTCATGTCTACTCAGGTTGGCAAAAGAAGGGTGCTGTGAGAGCCAGATGATAAATAACAAGGGTAACAACTGCTTACAGGAACTTGCCCTTAGTTTAAACAGCAAGAGAGGAGGAAGAAAAGAAAATAAAAAAGAAGAAAAATAAAAGGTAATCTTAATGTAGATCTAGGATATTGTCTCCTCCCAAATTCCACTTGAAGCCTGCTAACCATCCTTTGCCATTATTCCTTACTGTCACGAGGCACAGGGTGGGTGAGAAGAGCCAGTGTGCTTAGGCTCTCTAATCAAGTTATCTCTGTTGTGTGTTGAAAAAGCCTGCTGCCCCTGGCCAGGCTGCTTTTTCTTCTTTTTCAAGGCTCCATACCAGGAAAGAAAGGAGTCACAAGTGCAGCTTCTGTTCTTCATGTTGTTTATTAAGTTCTTATCTCAATTTCTATGTGCTGCTCCTGCCTGAGCTTAGCACAATCAGAATCATGCTGCAAGATGGTCAGAAGACCTTGAGTACAGACTGTTTTAAAAACTTTTTACCCAATTAAGAGTTCCAACGTAAGATATTTTCAACAGTGTACCAATAACTACTAATCCTAGTTAACACGTTTCTTCTACACTAGATTCTCTCTATCAAGTAGCAAATCACAGGAACTCATGTCAGAGAAGAAAGGAAGAAAAGGAGAAGAAAGAAGAAGAAAAACAAGGAGAAGCCAACACCCTAAATTCTCCATGTTGTCTCTATATAATATATAGAGCAAAATCTAAAACTACAAATCCATTTTCTGTGGTACACTAAACAAGGATCTCTTCATTTCTTTGGTGCTCTCAGCTCATCCAGAAGTGGGGTAAATGCTCCCCCGGCCTTAGTTTGCAGACCAAGCCTTTTTTGGGGAGCTTCAGGGACAAAATATGTCCCTAAAGGATCAGGAGAAGTTCTTTGGCATCCCTGGGTTCCAACAATGTGTAAACTGCAGTGAGCGAGTTTGACAAGAGGAGTTCATTCCCAGTACTCATACATTTAGTGGGAAGAGGGAAAGGAATTCACTGTAAAAGTGCTGCCTAAATTGTCATGAACTGACCATGCAGGAGGCCAGAAACAGGCGTGGGGGGTTTGGAATAGCAGCTTAGGGAGATGTACCCCACAGGCCCAGATTCTACACGACAATTTGTCCATCTTCAAAGGAAACCTGGTGCTGGGTAGCTTACAGAAATTTTCTACAAGAGGCTAAAGAGCTGTGGGATGTGATCACAAGAGGTACAATTCCTTCAGGCAAGAAGATACTAGCAAATCAGTTACTAAAAAAACATTCTCTCCAATAAAACTGAGAAGAGATGATAAAAGGCAACGGGGCTGACTGTGTAAGTAGGTTTAAAAAGCAGACATATCCATATATCCATATGCATATACACTTACATATATTCCCACTGCAGTTTTATATGTGAAGTGCTGAGTGACAGAGAACCACAGTTTTGAACAACTGTGGGACATCACTGATCTGTGCTACAGCTCTAAAGCATTTTAAACTTAGCTGGAATAAATCCAGTGGGAAATGGGAAACTTGTATTACCTCTAGCAGGATGTCCATGTGAGAAATGGCGCCAAACTTATCAGTGAGACAGAAGGCATCATCTGCAAAACTCACTGTGTGGGGTTTGGACTGGATTTATTCCACACAACAGAACAAGATAGTTAATAATGAAGTTGCAATTTCAAGGTGGAAAACCCAGTTCTTGTGGCATCTATCTAAACAGAAAATATAGAACACATCTGTACTACGTTAGAACAGTGTAGTGAGATTTCCCTTAATACAAAAAGTAAATGAAGACAAAATTGAAAAAAAAATTGGAAATAGTTTATTTGCTGCATAAGGAAACTTCTGGTAAATTACATATAAAGAAACTTGTTATGCTGTAGTATATAATTTCCAATATTCCACAAAGATAATTGTAATAAATATACAAACCAAACCAAAGTAGAAGACTAAATCCATCAGGCAACCTACAAAATGGTTCATCAAGTTTTATACTTGCAGCATTAGCATGCTTAAAATCTTGTTCTTTTTGAAGTGATGCAGCAAAATTTTTTTCACATTTCTTTGGAGCATTTTCAAAGCTGTCTAACTACAAAATACTGTTCAAGATTAGACGGCATTAGTTAAACCACTTAAGGAAAGTAACACCAAGGTCTAACTGATGCAAAGGTGGTGTTTTTCTTCTTGTTTTTAAAATCCATTTAGTTTTGCCAGAGTTAGGAATTATCTGATATAAGTGCACTATGAGTCCAGTCAGCCTGAGGCACTGCTGACTCTTGTCATATTACAACTCTATATAAACTTCATAGATTATATAGCTCTGAAAGATTTCTCTATTAATAGAGACATATCCCCATAGAATAAAAAAAACACAATACCATATTGAAGCCGCAAGCTTGTTAAAATGGTTGTACCCTCAAGTGCAGTGTGTGCTTAAAACATTTTTCCATAGTTTCATTCTATCCCACATCAGGCATTTTTATTTGACTTTAAATGTAGAAGTGCTGATAAAGGCTTTACTGATGCTCCTAGCCTCTAGAAACAACATACAGAATTTTTTGACACCTCCTGCTGTTCTCTACCTATCATTTCTAAATTTTTTTGGAACAGCAGACTGAATTTTACACTTCACTGCTCTGGACCACACTGACAGACAGGTCTATTATTCCATACAAATCTCTTACAAACTGAAAACACTTCACTATGCTTCACTATTACTGAATACTTGGGGGTATAAAAAGAAACTCTCTAAGACACAATTACCTAAAAATATTTGTTAATAAGCTTAATGCAAATATTATGTAGAAAAAATGGTTTAGTTACAAAAAAGTTCATTAGAGGGCCAGTAAAAATATACTGAAGAGAAGATCTTTACAAAAGTGAGGTTAGGAAGTATGAGGCATTGACATTCACTGTAAACATCCTGTGTTCACTAGAATCCCTTATCTAAAGTATATGTCCTGGTTTTGTTCCTGAGCTTCATGGCCAACACTTGCATAGACGGCTAAACCTATCATAAAGGGCTGTTTATAGAGACAGGTCTGTAACTTCAATAAACTAATGGGTTTACCTTTTGAAATAGTTTCATTCCACTACCAAGTAGTTAAGGAAACTAGGAAGTATGGTATGGTTTTTGTGTACTCAGTGCATTGGGTGAATTGGGGCAGCTACGTCTTAGTGTATTAATTTTAAATAATATTACACTAGGAAGTGTAGCTGTTTGACGTTTCTGGCTTAGCATAAATATCTACTCCTGCTTGCTGCTGCAAGGCTCACTTCTGCTCTGCCAAAGACTGCATATGGCAAAATGTCAGCAATCTGAGTGCTACAGCATCAAACATAATGAGATGCAGCTTATAATCAGTACAGAAGACCTCACAGAGAAATTCACCTTTACCCAGGCAACACCAGTGCTTTCCTCCAGGTTAACCTGCTGCTGTTGGAGGAAGCTGGAAAAGTACTCACAGGGTAAACACAACATGAGTGGCCTATGTAAAAAGCCTGAAGAACATACTTGCATTTTGGGTTTGAAAAGCAGGCATGTGTTCAGCTACTGCACATGGAAATGCACATGGAAGTGGTACAGACAGACAAATATATCCCCCTCACAAATAGCACAATAACACAAAAGCAGCAAATTGCCAATTTTAAATCTTATGTTAAGGCAAATCTAGATAAACAACCATAACAGGATTAATAAAAATAGGGAGTTTTCCTTGGCTTTTTTGTTTACTTTTTCTGTGATTGGCTTTTACACATTGATAAAATTTGTTTAAGCACTTTCTGGACATCTTCATCCATTTGACCCTAGACAAAGGGAGAGAGAAAAAAAGATGATTGAATTCATGCAGCTCTAGTCCTTAAGAATATTGACAAACTATTTTTCACGTATAGTAATTAGATCATTTTCCCAAGTGGAAGCAGTGTTAAATTTGTTCTTGAACTGTCATACCTTATGGGTGGGATGTCTTAGTTAAAACATGCAAAATTCTTACTTGATCTGCAGAAGAAACATCTTCAGTTAAAATACTGAGTGACTGACAACATGCAACCATACCTGCACAGCATAGAGAAGGTGCATCCTGTAAACCGAGACAATTTCCTGGTGTTGTTTCTTTGTTTCCTAGAAAACAGTTAAGCAGAAAGGCACAGGGCATTCAGAACTACCGAACTGAGAGCTCCCCAACCAGATTCAGACTGGGGAAATTACAAAACACAGTCTTAGGTAATGCATTGAAAACCAGCTCAGACACTGTTGTGTCACCAGGCACCCTAAATTTGCTTGGAAGTGTGTCCCCGAAAATGCTGTAGTTCTACCTATCCCAGTAAAAGAGCTGGTGCGACCACCAGTTTTAAGAAGCGCTGAGCTGCAAAGGTGTGGGATAAGCACATACTCTATTTCCAAGCTCATCAGCAACCAGAATTGAAGAAAGCCAACAATACTCTGACAAATCAACTCTCGACTGCAACTCAGCCCTTCCCTGAAGGCAGCAATCCCCCTGTCAGAGCTGAAGCCTTCCCAGGCGAGGGAGAAGAGAGGAGGTGCTTACAGAGGTCTTACTCTGTAAGACTCTGACTTAATGAAAGCCAACCTCCTTTTCAATGATCACAGAATGCCACAACTCAGAAGCCATCCTTCCAAAGAAACATGAAGCTGTTAGGAAAGCTAACTTACAAGAAGGAAAGAGTGTTTCTGTTGTGTGTTAAATTCTACCTGCTTTCCTATTGTGCTGCACACCTTTGCACTTTACAGTACTTTGCTGGTCCTTAATTAGTGGAAGACGAATGGTCCTTTCCGACATGGAGGACTGGAATAAGAAAGTCTGGGCCTTCACACTGACAGGATGCTCTGCCTCCTATTTCTCTCAGCTGTGAGGTGCATCCTGTAAGGGAATTTTTCTGGCATTCTGAGCCCTCTTCCTTTCTGCTGGGAAAGGTAGGAAGCAGACAACACTTAGCATGTCAGTCTGGGAATTCTCCTTTCAGAGGCACTCCAGAGCCTTCAACAAAGGCTTCCAGTGGACAATACTTTCTTTTCATCCTCAACAGTGAATTAAAGTGCTCCTTTGGGCGGGCAAGCTCTAGGAAATATCAATTATGACTCAACTAGCTTAGAAGATTGGACCTTTCATGCACAAACAATACAATAAAAAAAAAATCTGTAACCCATTCAGAATTTCAGAAAATAAAGTAGGTTCCCCATAAACAGATGCATTTGCTTGATTTGAAACCTCACGCTTTCTTCCAAAAAGCTTAAAAACCTAAAACAACTTCAGCTGATGAAGGTTCTTGAAAATACCCTGCACACTGATCATACTTTTGCACCAAGGTCTGAGCAGCAGGTTTGGTCATTCCATTCTGCTACAAGAAATCTGTTTCTCTATTAGTCTGAGAAAAATGTGTGGAAAACCAGCTTTCTTTAGTTAGGCACTTTCTAAAGTGCTGTTCATGACTTGCAAATTCCTATGCATTTCGGTGAAACAGAAATTACAGAATTTTTGAATGAAAATTCTTTTCTGTGTGGTCACTGACTGCACTCTATATCAAATAAGGCAGATTGAAGAATAACACATGTTTCTTTGGAGAACTGGAACTAATATTAGGTTTACAAATGATCACACTCACAGTCAGCTGGTTCTGCAGCTGCTTCACTTGTTGCTGTAACACCTCCAGCTGCTGGCTTTGTCTTTTGGGAGCACTGGTTGAGTAGGAGAGCTGAGAAAGGCTGTTCAATGCTTCTTTTAATTTGCTAATTTCCTTGGACATTTCATTGATCTAGGGAGGCAAAAGACAGGCTTTCATTAAAACATGCAATGCATATTGTATTCCTGTGTGTTTTATCTTTGAGTTATTTGTGACTTAAATGCAAGAAGTGGGGAAAACCAAATTGTAAATAAACTCGATGTGCAAACAGAGATGTCAGGTAAACAAGGAGTTACAATGCTTCTCTCCTCTCCATCCTAGTCCAGTCTATTCAAACTGCACTCCTTGTTCTGAACATCAGAAATATTTAACAAGAAGGGTTCTCTTTACCACCTTGACAAATTGTGCTGCTGAACCAAACACAGGCCAGCTATTCACAGCTACCAAAATGCATAGCTCTTTATAAAGAAATTTGTAGTGACAGATATGGTAGCTGCAGGGGAAAATTAGTCAAACCATTCTATGGTTGACATGATGTAGTAATATCACATTAGTGAATTTTTGCTTCTTCCTGAAATTTCATTTTCTTGTCTCCTCTGCAATCTCTTCCTGCTGTAAATCTCACTTCTTTGACTTCAGCTGCCTGAATAGTGTGAACCCAACCTAAGCAGAACCTAAAAGACGTAAATTGAAGGATCATGTGTATCTCCACAGGGCAGGGAAATGAACTGCAAAGCCAAACATACTGAAAACTTCTTTGACTTCGATACCTGGATTTTGAGAGAGGCAAATGCACTCAGAAGTTACTTCAACCAACATTGTCTATTTGGTCACTCGTGCACCAGCCAACATGCTTTGCACTCTGAACTCCCCCTCCACTGCAGTGAGTCACTGACCTTTTTGTCTTTATCTTCTTCAAGTTTTGATGAGTTTTTCATTTCAATAAGAGCTTCTTGAACTTGATGGTACTTGTGCTGAAGATCAGTCACCTCCCGTTCCTTTGCTTCAAGCAGAGTATGCATATCTTCCTTCGCTTCTTTCAAGTGCAAAATTTCATTTCTCAGTTTCATGGCATCTGAAGATATATTTTCCTTCTCTCGGATTACATCTTTCAGTTTGGATGACAAAGCACTAACTTCACCCTCTAGTGAGGACTGGAGCTTTTCATATGTGGCCTTGGGTACCATTGCTTCGTTAATTGCAGCTTTTTCTTCCAGTAACGCCTTTTCCAAGTTTCTTAATTCACTTTCCTTGTTGCTAAGCAGTCGTTTGAGCTCATTTATTTCTTCCTCCATCTCCTTTATAGTATTTCTGAGTGCATTGATTACCTGACGGTGTTCAGTAATTGGCAAAGAGTTTTGTTTCTGAGTGTCTAGCAGTTGCTTGAGCTCTTCTGCTTCATCTAATACTTTTGTGTACTGGGATTTCATTTCTGATAACTCATTTTCTGCTTTGTATTTCAAAGAATTCGTTATCTCCATCAGTTTCTCATGTTCATCTCTAGGAATGTAGTCCGAAGCTATATCTTCTAGAGTTTTTTTCTTCCTATAGTCTTCAAGCTCTGTCTGTGCTTCTTTGTACAACTGAGACAATTCACTAAGTTGCTTGTTGAGCTCATCTATCGTTCTGTGCATCACATCTTTCCTTTCTCCAGCTTCAGCACTAGATTCCAACTGCATCTGATTTGTGAGCTTGTCCTGTAGCCTTTTAATTTCCTCTTGCCCTTCCTTGTACCTCTCAATCAGCAATGCTTTCTCTTGATTAATGTTTTCAATAACTGAACAATATGAGTTCTTCATTTCCTCACACTCTTCCATAGATAATTTGTTTGCCACATTCTGCTCTCTGTCTTCAAACTTTTTCTGTAGCTCTCTCACTTTTTCTTTTTGTCTTTCGCTTTCCTCCAGTGCTTTCTTCAATTCTTCCTTAAGTGCTTCGACTTCTCCGTATGTAACCTTCAACATACTCAGATCAGAACAGGTTTCTTCACTTTCAGAGGAAACAAGACTTGGCTTCTTTTGCCTTTGTACATTCAAAACCTCTTTCACAGCTTCTTCATACCTGTTTTGAGTTTCTTGGAACTTCAGATTAAGATCAGAGCCATTTTCTGAAATGTTGGGGCTATGTAAATGATCTGTTTCTGGGACTCTAGACTGAACCTGAGTTTCCACATGCTTTCTTTTGGCTTCAGAAGTCTCTAATTTTCTCTGCACATCCTTTAAGTCTTCCTGGAGGTACTTCATTTTTATTTCTCTAGGGCTTGTCATTTTTTCCTGGATTTGAGTGGCATTTAATGTAGGCTTCCGCTCCTGCACCAAGAACTCATTTTGTCTCTCTGCTGTTTGCTCAAACTGTGTTTGGGTTGAATAAGATTCTACAGTTGAATCCCCTTCTTTCGGTGTTCTTTCCTGTCCAAAAAGAACCAAAAAATGCACAATAAAATCAAGTACATGATTCTATTTTTTTAGAATAGAGTAAGCAAGGAAGTATTGCCACATCCTACAGAGAGAGATGATCAAAGAACGATGGAAGAACGTTTTAGAAAAATTCAAAACTCAGCTGCTCTCATTTAGCCATCTACAGTGGGAGAAGGCAGTAAGTGCCAAGCTCCTCTGAAAGTCTGGGCTGAGCTCCATAAGCTAATAATCAAAGCTATGCAAATTAAAATTCTGCTAGCACAACTTCTAACAACATCTTTTAGAATGTGGTTATCACAATAAACAAAGTTATTCAGTAATTTATGGGAAAAGTGAGGAGGTCAAAACACCGATTCAATCCTTTGGGGCAGAGTGTTTCCATGATGTTACCAACAGGCTTGTTAAAAGATCTTCACAGCACAATTCTTTAAAACAGTAAGCAGCTCCTTGTTCTGCCTAGCAGATCAAGAGAGCACCAGAACAACACAAAAATACACCACCTGCAATTTATCCTGCAGCTCCTTATTGTGCAATGTCAGAGAGGCAATTTTTGCTTGCATCAACAGAAGTAGATCCTGTTGGTCACCTTCAGAACTCACATCCAATAAACTATCAGCACCTTTGGAGAAAAAAAAAGAGATTCAAAAGCTTTCAAAAAGCTGAAATGCTAGCTAGTTAGTTATTCTAACGTTTCAAATTAAACAGTTTGTTCCCATTACCATCAAATGCAGTGAGCAAGGAAACTGTTCCTATAAACTCCCCAAGAATGTGTTAAGTTCATGCAATAGAAGCAGGATGTTTTGGTAGGGAGCTGCTTGTGGAATTACAAAACATCACTCTCAATACTGAGTGTGTCTCATGTTCTAAGTGGAAAGGCACAGAGGTTTTCAGTATTTCATGCCACCTGAAACACCTAATGAAATAAAGATTAATTGCATACCTGTTGTACTGTCACTCAGTCTGTCTTTACTATCCCTGTGCAAGGAGCTGAATTCTTCCTGCTAAGACATCAAAAGAAAACACTTTCACAGAAAGCAGATGTAAAGCTGGACAGTTCACCAAAAAGAACTATAGACAGTATAGATTCTGTGGATAAAGCCTGTCCGAGTGGATGTCTTTTATTTCTGAGGTCTTGTTCAGTATTTCAAAGTCTGCTAAAGCCACTGAAATTCCATTGCCCAATTCCCATGAAATACTAATGAAATACAGCCAACTGTCTTGTAAGTAGTTTGGAAGACTGCAGACCCTGTGATAAGTAATAGGAATATAGTGACATGTATTTAAAAAAATCTTCAGCAACATAAGGTAAAGATCAGATAGGACACACTCAACCCTTTCACTGACGTTTTTTGGTTAAAGGATCTCTTTCTGCACTGCCCAATTCCACGCACTTTGCTGGTATTAGAAATTGAACTCTTGGAGCATTATACTTTCATAACCATACTCCTAAACACTGACTCAGCTGTGACTATTTATATGCACATATTTGTCACATGTTAAAGCAATCTTTACACTTGTTCTATGAATTGTATTGAAATAGATTTGGATTCATTTTTGTTCCTAAAATTCAGCTAATTAAGTCATAGGAGACTCTGCAGTCATCAAAACAGAATATCAAGCAAAAGAGATCCTGTACTTTCCTTCCCTAAGCTCATAAGAACAGAACACAGATACCTTGCATACTTGATCAGCAAAGAAAGCCTGCCCTTTTCCAGTCATGGGAGTTGAAGTTGATGAGTGTGGAGAGGACAAATCATTAACCTGTAAAAAATTTTATATAAATAGGTATGTATACCTACATGCACATACAGCTACCTGTCTAACATATGCACATATATACATATATATACACACACACTTATACATATATATATGCACACATATGCATTAAAGAGTACTTTTACCTGCACTAACGTAAGTCACAATTCTAGATTATTTTCAGAGAACAGACCTAATTATTTAGTGCTCTTCTGAATCAGTGTTTCGTAAGGAGTGTAGTGTTACACAGGTAACATTCTGGTTTAAGATTAAGCACAACTATTAAATAGATTTATACAGTATCAAAATGCAGTTTAAGTATTTTATTTTGATATGCATATAGGCTCACAATAATATGTATCCATATATATCTATAATTAAAATATACAGAACTATTTTCTTATTGAAATCAGCAAAAAAGACAACTTCAACTTTAGCTGGAAGAAGCAATTGTACAGTAAAATTTGTACAGTTTTATCTTAGATCATGCTGTATTTTAAGCAATTTTGCTAAGTTAACCTAACCAACATGTGCTTTCATTGTGTCATCCTATTGTCAGGAAAAGCACTCATGGTAAGACAGGCATATAAAACAACAGAGACAGAGAAAATCCTGCCCACATAATTCTACAAAATGCTTTACATCCTCTAAAAGCATCTCAAAATTGGTCTTTTCTTTACCTGAATAGGACTGATAGGAGGAGGTGGGGCTTTGCGTTTTTTTGGAGTTCCACTTCTTTCTGAACTTAATTTAGAGCCTTGGTCATGCTGAAAGTTTCATCAGCCAGAAAAGGTAGGTTTGTTAGTTTGGTTAGTAAAGTTCGAGCAAGTTGTTTTATTAAAAAAAAAAAAAAAATCCCACATTAACATCAACTTTAGCAGCTCATGCAGTGCCTTTTTTCCCCTATGTAAAGACCACATCTCTTCTAATACAGATATTAAACATGCCTGACAATAAGGATCTGCTCCCTTGTAATCCATGCTTCAGTGAAAACAAACAAGATTTAGTGAAAAAGCAGAAGCTGACAATAGGTTTTAGCACCAGTGACCTTAAAACACTTCCATTCACACACAGCCCAGTCATGCCATTCTTCACAGCACATTCTTCACACCTTTCTTCTCCACCAGCTTCTTCCTGAGCTCCCTGAAAACCCCCAATGCATTGCACCCTTGTCTACTTCCCAGCCACCAGCAGCTCTACAAGGTCTACTTGCACTCTGAGACACGACACTAAATAAAGAACGTGAGAAACTAATTTAACTGCCTAATTCTGCTGGGATTCTCACAGGAAGGGGTCTCCAGCAACCAGGGATAACCTTCAATTTTATGTCTTAGAAAGGCAGTAGATCCTGTTTTCTGCAGTGTAAAGAGACAGGGTGTCCAACAGCCAAGCTCCTACCCTACACGTGAGGAAAGCAGGAACCATCCCAGCACACATGCACATACACACTCGCCCTCTCCCTTCCTTCCCTCACCAAGGGTGTTGGCTGCTGTTACACACAGAAACCAAGTCTAAAAGCGATTTTCCTGAAACACATTTCTTAACTAAGCAACAAAACCCTTTTACGTTACATAGTAGTCATGGCAACCTATCTCACAGTGACATTTACTAGTGCTTCCAGTTACTGTTTTTTCTTACATTGCAAGTCTAGAGATTCAGACTATTTTCAAAACCAAAAGGACAAATACCTGCTTTCCTTTTGTTGGAGACTTTGCATCTGTGGAGCAGAAAAGAAGTGGAATAAAGAAAAGTTATTAAAGGAAGAGCTATTTGCTGCTCTTAACCCACCTC
This sequence comes from Vireo altiloquus, assembly GCA_013396875.1. Lineage (NCBI taxonomy): Eukaryota > Metazoa > Chordata > Aves > Passeriformes > Vireonidae > Vireo > Vireo altiloquus. The sequence continues at coordinate 215,187 of VZRF01000549.1, forward strand.
TCCCACAGTCTACTTCCCACACCATAATCGGGTTTTGAATTCCTGTCTGAAACCTGATAAAAAATAATTTCCAAATTGCATTTCAATCACATTCTTTCTCTGCTACTGTCTGGTTTCATCTTGAGAAGAAATCTGAAGAATCATGACAATTCTTATTCTATTATAGTCTTGCACCATTCTTATTCATTAAGCTTCCTACTTTAGAAATCCATTGTATTTTGGCCATAAAACTGTCTGCCTGCTTTAGTTCCTTCTCCAACCCCTCCACTGAGGGGTTCTACGTATGAAAGAAAATCCATTCCAAATTGTATGCAAAACTTTACAATGCTGCTACATCAGCTTATCTTTTCTTTCTCCAAAACACCTCTTTTTGGCCTGCTCAGGGCTTTATCCCATGCTAAATATTACTATCTGTGGCAAAGAGTTTTTGGGAAGACTCAGCTCGATGATCTTGCAAATGGATTTTGCAACATTTCAGGCTACACTTTGAAGGAAATTTGAAGGCTACACTTTTGAAGGGAATTCAGCGCTAAACATACATGTGGTCTGTTCAAGAAGTGACAAACTGCAGGTCAGCCTCTCTCACATACCCACATCCTGAGATATCTTTGACGACAGGAGATTCTGGATCCCTGTATTCTCGGAGAGCTTGGTGTAATGCAGGGCATTCTGTCCAAAGACATCTACTAAACTGACATCCGCACCTCTCCTAAGGAAAGCTTCCACCATGGTAAGGCTACTAGCTTCACAAGCCATCATCAAAGCAGTTCTGAACAAGAGAAAAAAAGAGCAAAACACAAACAGCAAGTGTCAAGGGCATCCTTTTTAAGCAACTCATTTTTTCAAGAAAAAAAAAAGTGTGGCTGTTATTGTGTAATGAAGTCCAAGATTCCATCAATATGTGTATTGGTACATAAATGTAACTGCTGTTTCTCTTTAGGAACATCTGCCAGCCCCTCCTCCTCTTCCTCATACACTCCAGCTGCAAATACAGGTCTGCAAACACCTCTAAAAATGGCTTCCTGAGGCTGACAGGAGAGTCACAGACAGAGATGGCTGCAGGCTGGAGTGAGACTAACAAACCTCACTGCAATTGCAGTGGTGGCACAACATGAAAGCCTTTATTTCATTGCTGGTCTCCTTCACATGCTGTGTTCGAGACAAAACAGACAAGCAGATTTCAATCAGAAGGACAAACAAATCTAAAAGATCTTCAGTGAGTCCAAGAGATGAGTTTGACCTCAAATCCTGTGCTATTGTCAGCTTCAAAACAACGAAAGAAAGAAGTTCGTAAGAGCACAAACAATTCCCTTTTGAACACAGGGCAGCTGCACAGAGACAGCTCCCAGAGTAAGGATAGCATAGAGAAGGCATCTTTTCCTAACAGGTTGTATCTGCTGTTCTCAATTATTTGAAGGGGTTGTAAGAGACATACAGAATAATTACAAACACACAGAAAACCTCACCTTTCAAGCATGCTCTAATATTGCCTTCCTGCTTGGGCATAGCTCTCCTTTCTCAGCATGAAAACATGTCTAATAGTTTGACCAGGTTTACTGCCAAACACATTCCTCAGTGCAGATAGGAAGCTGAAAAGTTACTACAATGATAATTTTTGCTAAATATTAAGACAATAGTTTCACTAATGACTTAAACACACACCCTGTAATGGGTGAGTCACTTGGAAAAGTGATGCTGTTGCAGTGCTGTGGTAAAAGTAGCAGTGAGTGATAACTCAGATAACACCTCCAGAGTCACAGAGATGGTTTTAGATTACCAAAATAATTCTCTTAGTCTGGACACGATAGGAATCTGGAGATGCCATTTTCAAAAATTATCCCTCTCTTCTCCCAACAACATTTTTCCCGTTTCAGTAAAATCTTAACTACTTTTGTGAGGAGTAATTGCTCCCCTCGCCACAAGGAAAGCAAGAAGTAAACCAGCATATTCCGTGTTATAACGTTTTGTTGCTTCTATCCACAGTACTATCTTAAAAAAAATACAGAAATGGGAGTCATATCTGTGGCAGAAACTCCTTTATCCAATTAAAGCAGAAAGTCTTAACACTGTCTGCTCATGAAATACTAGGAGAGTAGGGGAAGGTAGAGGTCCCAGAGTGTTCAGCACCTCAAGTTCAAAGCACCGTCGAGGCCATAAAAACTGACAGACAACAAAGGGGTTTTCTTCAGACAGCTGGAAACAAAGGGCACACTAATGAACTTTGGACTGATAAAAAACAAGTTAGGGCCCAGTCTTATATTCACAGGTGCTGCCAGAGAACAGAAGCAGTATTGTGTCACACAGAATAATCAAAATTACTATGAAGTGTAAGTGCCAATCTTGTCAGTATCCTACTTTACCTTCACAGTTTAACCAACTGTTTACAAAACAGTCTGTAACTTTGTAAGACTCTTGATCTTTGTATCATCAAAACAAGTGCATTGTTCACTACAAGAACGTTGCTTTTTAAAATGTTTTCTGACATATGCATACCTATTAATGCAAAAAACCCTCTAATTGGCAACTTCTAAAACAACAGCATCTCCACTATAGAGCTTTACTGCATTTTTTTCTTGCTGCTGTGGCTGCATTATGGCAGAAAAAACAACTCTACACAGATTTTGCTCACAAGTAGCTGTTTTAAGGATTGAAGTTTAAGTTTTAATTTAAGGATTTAAGCTACTAGCTCATCCCAAGAAGAGAGCAGCATTCAAACTGGGACATTTAGAAAGTGATGTGTGGGTAACTGCTATCAATCAGATCTGTATAGGAACCATTTAAAAATGGGACATACTGCTCTGGTAGCCCAAGGGAAATCTTACAGGCACATAAGTTTTATAGTCACGTAGTTTCTCCTTCATGTTTTGCTTTAGTCAATTCTGCAAGCCTTCTCAACAATCAGGATATGCTGTCTAGTACAGAAAGCATTTTTTCACCTAACATCAGCTATTTTGGGAAAGAATTGAGAAGAAATCATCGTTTGATAGTCAGCTTTGGTGAAGAATCAGCATGTTAACTTGCTGTACCTTCCATTTTTATCCCTGGTGTTGATGTCTGCTCCATGATCCAGAAGATATTTGCAGACTTCAACATGACCATTTTGTACTGCAAGCAGCAGAGGTATGTTCCCATCCTAGAAATGCACATAAAGAGACTATGAACAATATGCCATTCACTTACAAAAACACACTGAAAGTAAAAGTCAGTTACAATTTTACCTTTACATAGCAAAAATGAGGTGCTATCAGTACATTTTTCTTGTGCACCATAAATATAGCTCAGTGTGCTATAATTCCTTTCTTGTCTGCTGGGGATGATGCAAAACATAGGAAGCAGGAATGCTTTTTCTTTTGTACTCCCTCTGCTGTTTGCTCAAGGTTAAAACACAATTATTTTAAAACTACAAAATACCTTTCAGTAGCTCCACAACATAAATTATAATTTTAAGTAAATACTAGGCAAAAATACAACATTTCATAAAGTCATACAATAACACAGTTGGAAGACACCTTTAGAGGTATCTGGGGTTTCTCCCACTCTTTTCTCATCCAGAGATAGGCAAACTTCAAGTTGCAGTACATTGCTCAGAGACTTGTCCAGTCACGTTCTAAAGTAAAGACACAGCTCTGGGTACCAGTTCCAGTGTTTGATGACCCTCGAGGTGAGGTTATTTTTTTACTAGTAGCTAACTGGAATTTCCCAATGAGGTCCACTACCCAAATTCTGACCACTGCTTATCATTTTGCCATGCTCCTCTGAGGCTGGTCCCTCTCTTTCCTATAACTGGCCATCATGTAGCTCTGGACATTTTTAAGATACTCCTACAGCCTTTTCTTAAGACTGAACAAACCTTTTATGCCTTGAAAAATGCATCTGCTGAGACCTTAGACCAGATGTCTGTGACATACTTGTTTTTGTTAGAAAGACCAGACAAGAGATAGACCAAAAACCAAAAGAACACAAGCTTGAATATCTTTATCACTTCCTGCCTGGCCTGTGCTTTACAGATCCCCTCCCTTTATCATTATGTTTTCTATAAAGGAATTGCACCATTCCCAAAACCAGACCTGGTTGGTTGTAGACATTTCACAGCAATGAATGTAGTGTCTCTGAGCCTTTGGAATACATCAGGTATATTTTTTTCCCCTCAGGCTTATCATAGTCTGGTTGGGCTTTGAGAGCATTTTGCAGCCCTTGGCCACATACTGGGCCTTTTCCAAAGCCTCCTGGAGACAAGGGAAACACTTTTAATTATGTTTTGAATGTGTAAGAATTGATTGTTGCCACTTGTGCCAATGTCTCAATGATCAGCAAATCCTGCCACTATGGTACCAGATTGTGAAGTGCTTCCACACCTCTGCAAGCTGCAAAAGGAACTTCCTCCAGCAGGGAAATCCAGGAAGGTGAATGAGCACAGCATTGCTTTAAACTACTACACCTGAGGTGGAGGGTGGTAACAGCATGGAATGGGGGATGATAAAAGCTCTGAAGCATCTGCAGTACGCAACAGAGGAGGTACATACCAAATCTTTGATGTTAATGGGACATTTGTGTTCACACAGAAGTTGAACTGCCTGAAGACACCCACATGCAGCTAAAAGAGAATAAAGATAAATTAAAGAAACAAGACAAGCATGAAAGTCCATCAAACCCATACAATTTCAAAAATTGTGTCCCACTCTTCCATTTGCAATATTGCAGCATTACATTGGCATACAAAAACCAGATCCTAAGCTGATGAGCTAGGAATATCAAGCACAACAAAATAATACAAACTTTCATCAAAGAAGTTACCTGCATAATGTAAAGCTGTTTTCCCAGAATTGTCAGTGCTGTCTGCTGGACATTTACTCTGCACAATTCAATAAGGAGAAGAAAAAAAAGCAATTAGAGAAATACAAAGAAAATAAAACATATGTTTTATATCAACAGAGTGCTTAACATCTTTACAAAAAGATTTACATGCTGCTTCAGATAAGAACACTGAAGGAAGGTACAGCTTCTCTCTCTACCAATCTGGTATTTCCTGTCTTCATACCAGCTTATATTGAAGCCATAGGAAATCCTCATGGTCAAGAGAGCTATCTGTAAAAAATGTGATCGTTCCAGAATAATTTAAATTAGTAAATAAAAACCAAAAGAAACTCTCTCCTTTGCCTCAGAATTGTATTTTTTTTAACATTAGAGTAAAAGCTAAAGCAACAATGTCCTAAGGCAACCTGTCCTGCGTTATTTCTAAGAACTGTAGCATGGTTTCAATTAGAAGAGTTATTAAAGCTCATCTTGTTCCAACCCCCTGTCATGAGTATGGACATCTTCTACCTGACCAGGTTCCTCAAAGCTCCATCCAACCTGGCCCCAGGGATGGGGCATCCACAGTGTCTCTGGACAGCCTGTGCCAGGGCCTCACCACTCTCACAGTAAAGAATTTCTCCCTAATACCAAATACAAACCTGCCCTCCTTCAGTTCAAAGCCATTCCCCCTTGCCCTATCACTACACACCAGTGTAAAAAGCCCCTTTCTGGCTTTGATGTGTGGCCCTTTAGATACTGAAAAGCAGCTCTAAGGTTTCCTGGGAGCCTTCTCTTCTCCAGACTGAACAACAGAGTCTCACCCTTTCCTCACAGGAGAGGTGCTCCATTGCTCTGATCACCTTCATGTCCCTCCTCCAGACTCACTCCAGCAGGTCCCTGTCCCTCCTGTGCTGGGACCCCAGAGCTGGATGCAGTGCTCCAGGTGGGTCTCAGCAGAGCAGAGCAGAGGGGCAGAATTCCCTCCCTCCCCTGCTGCCCACAGGGCTCTGGATGCAGCCCAGGACACATTTGGCTCTCTGGGCTGGCCCAGGTGCAGCACCAGCACCTGGCCTTGTTAAAGTTCATGATGTTCCCAGGGTCCCACTGTCAAATGCAAAAAGGGTTCATTTGCATTTTCAAAAATAAGCACCAAGGATCCAGTTATATCTTGTTGTATAACAATTATCAGATGTTACTGATCAATCCAGACTTCAAAGCAATAAATAGTAATGAAAAATAAATAGTAATGAAAAATCCTCATCAAGGCTCGTTTTGCAACTCAGGATTCTTGCTTTAGTTACAAGAAAGAGAAAGTAAAATAGAAACTTAGATTAATTTGGTTTGGAAATAACCATCAGGATCATCAAATCCAACTATTAACCTAGCACTGCCAAGTTCATCACTAAAACATATCCCACATCTACACAACTCTTAAATCATTCCAGGGATGGTGACTCTACCACTTCCCTGGGAAGCCTCTTTCAATGCTTGACATTGAAATTTTCTGTGAAGAAATTTTCCTGATATCCAACTTAAACCTCCCTGGGTGAAACTTGAGGCCATTTCCTCTTTTCACGTTGTGATATGGTCTGTCCTGAGCCTCCTTTTCTCCAGGCTAAACACCACCAGCTTCCTCAGCTGCTCCTCACAGGACTGGTTCTCTAAACTCTTTTCCATGCTTTTCTTTGCACAGGAGAAGATAGGACCCTAAAATTATGTGTTTCTAGAAAACAAACATTGTGGCTTTTCATTTTTACATGCAGCACTGTCTCCAACATGCCTATGATTGTCTAGGAAAACAGGAACACAGAGATCACTGCATTCTGTGTAACAAAAATGTCAAGATTCTGCCAGTGTAAAATAGTTATTCAGCCTGTTAAATTCAACACCAGTTAGGCATTTCTCACACACACACTTTGGTCCACAGAAGACAATCCTAAGAGTGTGAATTACTGGAGAACATTACCAACAGGTTTGCACTTTGGAACATATTTAGAAATCTGCATATTGAAATAAAACAAGAAAAACATCAACAAAAGCACTCTGTGGTTGCAGCAGGCAAGTGGAAGGGGAGCAGATCCTTGGTGCTGAACACAATTAGCTCTGAGCTGCTGCACAGCTGCCTGTGATGCCACCAGTGATGGCCTGGTGGCAATGTGGATCCTGGCAATAGGACACACCGTGGTGGGCAAGGACAACCCTTCCCGCCTGGGGAGCACCAGGGCAGACAGCTTGTGAGGAGTTCGGAGGTGGGGGTCAGTGAAATGGGACCCTGTGTTGTCAGAGACACTGACAGAGGTCAGCCACAGGACAGCTGGGGAACCCTGAGGCAGTCAGGGAAAAGCAATTTGGAGTTTGGGACATAGGATTCCTTCTCTTTCTCATCCATTCTCATCTTGTCCAAGTGGGGTTGTTATTCATCATTTCATCTGTATTCTCAGTCTGTATTCATTATGTCATCTGATACTTCCTGATAACTCCAAACTTAGAAAAATCTGTTCCGTTTCTCTGATCATTGCCATGAAAACTTACCTGTGTTTCTGAAATGGAGCTGAGACTGACTTACTTTGCTTACTAACACTCATCTTCAGCATCATGAGACTCTTCTGTTCATCTTCACTTTTGTTTTTCTTATTTTCTATCCCTGTTGTCTCAACTCACTTTCTAAACCCTCACTGTCCTTTACCTTATTTCATGGAGGATTCTATTATTTCCATATTATTTTTGGATCTAAACCACTTTGGTTTTGTCTCTCTTTGCCTTTCAACTTGAAAACGTTTCTATGGTGAACAGACAGAAAGCATTCCAGTGGAGCATTATCAGAATTCCCCCAGAAGTGAAAAATCTTTTTCCCTTGTAACTTTTAATCCACCTAATTCTAAGTCATCCAACCACATAGACAAAACACAGGAAGTTAAACTGAAGCTGCAACCTGCTTGAAACCCAACCAAGCTATGTCAGAGCAGCTGGACATGGAAAACTCTATTTGCAGACCACTCAGGGAAGATACACTGTTTTCCATCATCAATTCACAGTGCCTGAAAGGTCCATAAACTCCTTATGTTTAAACTCCTGATGCACCTCCCTTGATGTCAAGGAGACAGAACAACAGTACAGGTGTGTGGTGCAGATTATTAGCAGAAAATGTGTCAACATCTAATGGAACCAAATGAAAATTTCAAAAATCAAAATTCATTTGATTTTTCTTTTACCTGAAGTAACCTCTTAATGCAATCAGGGTGGCTGTTCTTGGCTGCAAGATGTAAAGCACTGTGCCCTAAACAAATAAAAGCAAAGCAAATTACTTATTCATTCATGCCAAAGCACAGGAATAAACCCTTCCATGACAAAGGCAAAATCTTGAATTATCTGACACATAAAAAGTAAGGGTAGAGAAAACAAAGTAAAAACCTACCTCAAGCAGAATGTCTTTAGTACAGACTGTTGTTCAGGCAGGTAACAGAATAACCTTAAAGCCTTGATTCATATAAAGGAGTGACGCAAACATTGTGTCAGACTACACCTTGGCAGACATAAGTCTAAGACTGTATATTATGTCTTGTTTTTTAGAAAACCATTTTCCAATATTACTCAGCCTCCCTCTCACACAGATGTCTGTCGGTGTTTTCATGATTTTTGCTATTTGGCAATGAAAAAGTAACCCAGCATCAAGAGCATAACCCACCAAATTCACCACCTGTAACTATATTGTGTGATCCATGAAGTGTACATAGAAGACTCAAACACAGGTGCTTTAGTTTGCACCTCATAGATTCCCTATTCCCTATCAAACACAGGTCTACATTGGTTTGCATTTCAATTAATTTATTTAGCACCTCTGAGTTCATATTTAGCCATGATTTACTGACTATGGATTTATGACAAATTGCTGAAGACTCTCCTCCAGCTCCATCTTACAGAGCAACTGAAAAATTGAAGGTGACAAGACAGCAAAAGAACAAATTATCCATGCAACTAAGAAAAGAAGCAACCAGGATTTAGTACTCAATAAGGACAAAGATACTAGTGACAGGAAACTCTCATTGCAAATGATGTGACTTTTACAGAGAAGGATTTCACTAATGAGCACTGGGCTGACATCCTCAGGTGGAAGTCAGCAGACAACCTCTTACTACCCAAGCAACTAATACATCATCAGGCAAGGCGAAGCATGAATTCTGAATAATAGCCTGCATTGGGTATATATAATCCCTTATCATTATATAAAATATGAATGCTTCTTCCAGTACCACAGACACTTCTTTAAAAAGGCAGATCATTCCCGTGTATGACAGAGATTCCCTCAGGCTGCAATAAGTGGCCAAAGCAGAACCCATGAGCCCAGCATTTACAGGTCATTACTGGAGACACAGAATGCTGACAGCTCATCCAGGTGGCTCAGCCAGCCAGAGAAAATGCTGGGCACAGACTCCACAGATGTGTCAACCTAAATCTATTAAAAAGAGTTTGCCAGTTTCAAATTCAGCTCCCATCATTCTCCTAGTGGAGCAGTAATTAAGCATAGGACTTTTGAGAACTGAAACCTCATACTTAATAGCTCTCAGCTCTGTTTTGGCCTGTATCAGCTGTTTTCACTATGTCATAATCCTGAGGAAATGTCTTACTGCAACTCCTGTAAAGTTAATGGGATTAATATCTTGGATAAACACAAAAGTAAAACTGGAGATCTTGATGCAACCTGTAATAATAAGAGCTGGGGGAGGAGAATAATTAATTTTTTTTTTTTTTTNCGAGCAACTATTTTACATCTGGAATCCACAACAAATGCTGAAATTTGTAGTATCAGGACAAAAGTTTTTAAGGACTTCAGAATCTGAATTCTCTGTGAAGGAAAGCAGGTATGCCTAAACCTGCAAGTGTTACAACTGCTTTTCCAACATGGTATGTGGGGAAAAGCAGAGTTGTCAAATCAGTACTTTCACTCTGCACATCAAGAACTACATAGGCAAATTGAGTGTATCATGCTACTTATATAGGTTCAGAGAGGCATACCTGCACCATCTTGGACTGTCACATCTGCACCATGTGTCACCATGATCCTGAGGCACTCTGCATGCCCTTTCGTGGCTGCCAGGTGAAAACTGAAAGAGAAATTTACATGTCACTTTTCTTATTATTAAGATACCTTTTCTCTTGCATTCACTAACCGCACACCGGCAAGTTCTTTCCTCTGTGTTCTGAGATCTTTTGGCATCCCTCCACTGTCTCCCAGGAAGATAACAGCTCTGGCAGTGAGATGGAACATCAAAAAGACTTTGTAGACATACTTTCATACTGCATCTCAAATAATGTGTTCATTTTGGGACCCTTTTTACAAGAAAGACATTGATGTGCTGGAACATGTCCAGCGGAGGGCAGTGAAGCTGGCAAAGCATTTAGAGAACAAGTTCTGTGAGGAGCAGCTGAGGGAGCTGGGGATGTTTAGCCCAAAGAAAAGGAGGCTCAGGAAGGACCTCATCACCCCCTACAGCTCCCTGACAGGAGGGGGTCAGCCTTTTCTCCCAGGCAACCAGGGTCAGGATGAGAGGAAATGGCCTCAAGCTGCACCAGGGGAGGTTTAGATCGGACATGAGGAAAAAATTTCTTGACTGGAAGGGTGGTCAGACACTGGAAAAGCTTGCCCAGGGAGGTGGTGGAGTCACCATCCCTAGAAGGCTCTTGGACATTTTAAGAGATGTGTACATGTGCCACAGGTGGGGGAACACTGTTTACTGGTGGACTTGGGTTGCTGAGTTACTGGTTGGATTCAGTGGTCTTAGAGGTCTTTTCCAACCTGAACAATGCCATGACTCCATGATTTTACACAGGCTGCTGTCCCATTAACCCACATCACACACCTTATGTACATCTAGTCCCACACAATTTCTAAACTTATGTCCCTAGTGATGTAATATATCCCCAAATAATGCCTGGGTTTGGGGAATTAGTAAAGAAAAAAGTCACAAAAACTGACTTTGTTCTAGTCATTTTAGTCAGAGTAGTCAGATTTACTTAGACTTAGTCAGATTTAGTTAGATTTTCCCCTTTCAGTGGACAAAATTTAGTTCCCCTAAAACATGATTTTGCAATTCCTTAATTAGACTAAATGAAGTTATGCTTCTCCACAACTGTCCTTATTGGAGCTCCTCTTTCCTTCGTGTATGGGTGGGGGTAAACACTTTACTTCTTTACTTCTCAGTATCACCTGAAGAAATCAAAGCTACTGGATATTCACGAGACTTTGCCAGAAATGTATTTTTTCTGCTTTTGGTTTTGCTGTTCACCCCAAGCACCTTCTTGTTCAAATGGTGTGAAACTGCAGACATTACCAACTACCATTACCATGGCAGGATGCACTTCCAAGCATCAATTACCTAAGGTGTAATTACAGAACAGACCAAAGAAATTATACTGAATTCAAGCCTTTTTACAGCTGAAATTTCATGTTTGACATCCTCAGGCTGGGCACATGAAGGTTCACAGGAGCAGTGCTATAGAGACGCCGCTGACTTCATTTTGCCCTGAAGCAAAAATGAAGGAAAAGCTTCTGAAAAGAGAGAAGTTTATGTCCTCCTGATGCATAGCATGCCAATGTTGCCAAGTCTTAAGATATGGGCAGACATCCTGCTACCACGTGGGTCCTACCAACATCAGCCTGATGCACACAGCGCAGTTTTTCAGTGGGAGTAATGTAAAACACAAATTCAAGGCAAAATACTTCTAATTGCTATTTCTTTGTGTGTGGAAAGTTAGGATCAAAACATGCACCGAACTGAAAGAGCCAGAATTCCTGGGAGGGTTTCTAATATCTTTCAAAGGAGGTATTAATTTTTAACATCATGCACCCCCGAGTGAAAGGGATTTTCCCCTGGAATGTAGAAAAACATCATAAATCATGGAGCCAGATCAACTGATGTATTTAGGAGTTTATATTTTGAACAACTGCTTCCTTTAAGTGTTAAAGCTAACATTGAAAGTTCAGCCTGCTAACCAGGGAAACTTGGAACAACAGGCAGGAATGAAATGGGTATTTCAGGCACAGAGTCTGTGAACTGCAACACCATGTTTCTCTGAGCCATAGACTTCTTTGCAGCCTTCTTGAAAACTCAGCAAAGAGACCTACAGACAACATCTGGCAAAGAGAGGAGAACGAATCAAAACAGGAGAGCTCCTGGAACAGAGTCCTCTATCAAGGACGACAACCACCTCACTTTCTACAAGAACTCCTTCCTTCCACACTGGCTGCTGCTGATTGCAAATGGCAGGCAGGCAGTGCTTCAGCTTTGAACCATTCTCTGCAAACATTAAAGCATTTTGTGTTCATCCCCTGAACTCTACTGCCATACACAAACTGAAGAGTTAATGCTTCCAAGAGCGCAGGAAGCACTGCTGCTGTCTGTTCTCCAGTCATTCAAAATCAAAACTTCATGTACTTGGTGACCAATGCAAAGTTGTGTAAACATTCTTCTTTGGAAGAAGTGGTTTCTCAGGCTCTGGGAAAATGACGGGGGAAGGACACAAGAGGAGTCTGACAAATTCCAACACCTCTAATTTAGCCAGCACAACATACCAGCAAATACCAAAGCATGTTCAGATACATTTCTGTAAACACAAAATACAATCAAATTCACTTATGTATTAGGAAGATAGTGAAGCACGCACTTGGCTAACTTACATTTGACAATATTCATAGTAATAATAAATACCTGAATAATAATAACTTGGCTAAATCTGGGGCACTGAGGTTTTATGGACAGACTTTGTAGGACGGTGCCAAATGCAACATGAACACACAAGTGCTAAAGAAGTTTTATTTAGGTAAAATCCGACTGCAAAAAAGTATTAGAGAAAAGAAAAATTAACTCTTTTGAGGCTATGCTTCTATGAGCATATAAATCCCACCAACAAAAATAATTCCCATGGCAGTTCCCAACAAGTCATCACACATGCAGATGTTTTATTTCACAAAGAACTGTTTGCTGTGTGTCTCCTCCCTGAATCCTTATACTGCTACCATCTTTCACATAAACCTGTGGTGAGATATTTTTTCTTAACAGTCTCAGAGCAATTGGAAGGGAATGGGGTTACTTAACTGATGGTTTAGTAAAGAGAAGTCCTGCTCAACAGAGAGGAGAACGACATCAGACTGGGGTGAACCTATTACAGTCATATTTAAATTGAGTTATGTACAGAGTGTTTGGCAAAACCTCCCTGTTAAATGGCAATTCTGATTTTAAAGTTAGCCCCTGGTTTGTTGGCTTTTTTTTTTTTTTTTTTTCTTGTTAAAAGAACCCCAAATAAACAAAACATCCAACCCAAAACAAACAAAGAAAACTCCAAACCCAAACACTTGATTAGTAGATACTGAGGACTCCTATGTAGCAAGGGAGGCTCTTGAAACAAAGAACCTTGTAGACATTCATTTCAGTACAGAAAAATTCTTTACAAGCTACATAATTTCCTAAAATATTTGAAGCAAAAGTTGCAGGTTTCCAAACACTGGAGTTCTCACCATCTGGATGCCTTAAGGAGTGGTGCATTTTACTTGCATCTTCCATGAATAAACTTTCCTTGACATGAAAGCAAACAACTTTTCCTCCCATTTCCTGGTTTTGCAATGACTTAGGTAAACAAAAACAAACATGTAAGGCTTAATTTGGACCAAGGGCCACACTGAGGGTTGGATTCTGATTCAGCTGAAAATCCCATTACAACATAGTTCATTTTCCCTTCACAAAAGATAAGCCTGTTATTGCCACTTAGAGCCACATCTTGATAGCCCAGCCTGAACTGATTTGAGATAGGTTTCTTTTATTGCTGTAAAACATTTCTGCTCTTCCTGAGAGGCAGGCTGGTCTTTTATTATTGTTTCCAGACCTTTGAGTGAGCAGATGAGCAGCTACCATTCCCAGTGGTTCAAGACCCTCTGCAGCATATGAAAGATCATTAGGTTGACACTGCTTTTTCCTACTGGGAATGTACAGGTCCCATAATTACTCAGTCCTTGATGAGAAAAAGTGAAAAAATATGTTTATTGTGAGGAATGCAAAGCCCAGTTGAAGTAAACAGGCCTTTGGAATAAGAGTTAATTCATTTCATGAGGTTTGGGTTCAGCTGGGAACAGCTACACGACTATCACCTCAAAATCTTGTCAGGACCTCAAATTTCTTGACCTGAAATGTTACTCATATAAAACCCTCACATTGATAGATGCTTTTTATGACACTTGCTGCCTGAACAGAGGGCACAGCTGTGTATGACATCCCTGAACTAGTCTGAGGCAGCAGATTTCTTACAGATAGGAGACGTCAATGGTGGAGCATTTAACAGCTGTCCTAAACAAGCCCATCCCTTATTCAGGGAAAAGGACCTTTTCCACATTTTGGTTATAAAATTAAGCCAGCAAGGGAATGAAGACTTCTTTAACCAGCATCTGACAGACAAAGCACAAGGGTTCAGATAGAGCCAGTCTTTGTCAAAAGACCAATAATGAGTGTTTTCAGAAATTATAAATGTCAGTCTAACTCAAATGAAAAAGGACTGTAATTTTTACTGCTCAGCTCACATAAGACTTCTCTTTACAAATCATTACACCATAAGTAGAACAGAAATGACCCACATTTAGGAGTTAGACCTGTAAAACTGCAGCTGATGGCAATTGCTAAGGTGGTATTAGCAGTAACACATGGGTCTGCTATATTCAGGTTCTCTGCTTCAGCATCTGCAGAGCTACTTCCTGCAAATCCTCTTACTGAATGTTATTTTGACAGCTGGCTTAAAACAACTGGGTGGTCCATATATCTAGGGGAAGTGCCACAAAAGTAAAGTGGAACATGATAAAACCAGAAAAAATAACTATCAAGCCTTAATTTAAGACAGTAACCTTCTAGCAGGGAAATTTTCTTCTCTAAAAGAGAAGAACAAGGGGAAAAAAAGAAGAAAAATTACACCCCATCAAAGGGTTCAATCTCTGTTTGGCAAGGTCATGCTCCAGAGCTTTTTTTTTGTGCAGAATTAGCATTCTCTGTAACACAGATTTTCTCCAGGGCCTGAAAGTAGTTCAACACACTACTTATCAAAATCCAAAGCGAATAAAGAACACGGCTGAATTATGGATGCTAAGTGAATATTGCTATTTCCTATTATGACAAACATGGAACCCAGTCAAACTTATATGCAAGCATATAATACTATTGTTCTCTGTCATTTTAATCTGAGTGTTCTGAAAATATTTTAAGTGCAAGAATGTTTGAAAAACACTATGAACTCATATACACTCATTGTCAAGGTTTATTTTGAGTAAAAACATCCCTCCCCAAGGCAGATCATTCTTCTTCATTTTCTAATGCACGTCAACCCTTTGTTGACTTTTAAAAAGTCTAACTTGCCTGCCAACAGTTTGATGATTTATTATTTCCTCACCGACCAATACCTTCACACAAACAAACAAGGATAATAAAATAAAGATACAGAGCTGCCTAGAGACCCTGTATTGCTGATTTAAAAAAAAAACATATAGAAATGGAAGACATTTAAGCCTTGCCACTACCAGATGAGACAGGCAAGCAATTCAATATCTCAGCCACAAAGTGCTGATAACCTGGCTGACTTTCTCAACCGACTGGAGCTTTTACATGTTTTAGAAGCAGCACCTAGCTTACAGTGCTATCCCTCAAGGCCTCAACTTCTCCTTCAATAACAACAGCTAAAGTAAACACAGTAGATGATATCTGGCTTTTGATTGCTTTCCACCACAGGCTGAGTGGCAGAAATGCCAGAGTTCCCAAGACCTGACCTGAAGGAGAAAGGGCCATGAGTTACCACTAGAGCAGCACATTCTGAGCATAAAGAAAACAAGAAGAAGTGTCACACAGGAAGAAGTCCAGTGTGGTCCCCTCTCACATGTAGCACCATGACCAGTCACTGTAGAAGAATATGGTCTACTGACCTGTGAAGGGCTTGAGATTTTATCAGCATTAAAACAATCTTGAAAGTAAACACTTTTTGACACACTCTGAACTTAATAATAGAAAAATTACCACCTTCAGATTAAATGATTGGGAAAGGACCAGAATAGTCCTGAAACTGGAGGTTTCTGCCTTCCTCTGCAAGCCCTCTCTGGGTCGTGCCTTTTCCTTGCACTGGCACAGGTAGGTAGGCAACTGTGGCTGGTGAGTTGCCACAGGGAACAAAACCAGCTGAATACCAAAGCTGTCTTCCACTGTTTCATCACACAGCACAGATGCAGTCTGTCAGTGAAAAACAAGGAGCAGCACGTAGAATTTCACCTTAGACCTAAAATTAAACCATGGATATTTCGCTACGAAAGTCAAAAGAATCTTCATCTTTTCCTGACTGCATTATTGAGATACTGTCACTCATTTGAGACAGCATGTGTCTTAGGGAGAGCCAGTCATTTAATTGTGGAGGATCTATACAGACGTTTGGCAGATCAGACTGCCTTAAAAGAAAATCAGACATCTACAGATAATCACTATCAATACTTACTAGTTGTGGGTTTTTATTATTTTCTTTAAATAAATAAAAACTACAGCTTCACACTGCACCCATTTTATCTCCTCTCCAATAGTAACTGTAAAAAATGTGGCTTTTTAATAATGGTGTCAGTCCATGTCATTATCCTGTCACTCACATACATGAAGCCAGAAGAGTGCAAAAATTATCTTAGGAAAAAGAGAGGAAATACATTTTGTTTTCATATCAGAGCTGGCACCAGTACAAGCTGAGAAAATTATGTTTTCAGAGTTTTAGAACATTCAATCAATGAGTTTCTGCAAACAACTTCTGGAGTGCTGTGCAAGATTTTAAGAAGTTGACAGAGGCAGGTATGAAATTATCAGGAGCTGTGTGAGATTATTTTCCCCTCTCCCTGCTTTAGCACCAGCCACTGCAAAGTGAACTGCTGCACACAGCCTGTGTCCTTCTGTTTCAACATGAGATGGCATCTGCCCTGTCCCAATACACACAGAACCCTCTGGTAAAAACCCTGCATGCCATTTCTGTGTCAGCCTGTATTCTGGAACAGCTTTCAAAAAACTCATAAAACCAAAAAACCCACCACTGAAACCAAAACAAATGCAGTTTTCATGTGAAGTTTCTAGCTTTACATCGTAACATGACAAGTCTTGTTTCAATCACACACACCTCAAGATACAGGACATTAATAAAAGGCAAGCCTCTTTAATGGCTGTTTTCTTATTAGAAAAGAAGCAATTGCATCATGCAGCACAGGAGCTGGCAAGCACAGACTCCTGATTTTAGCCTTCAAACTCAGCAAAATATCCACCCAGCTGCTCTTCAGAGAGATTTCTGGGATCCCCAGTAGCTTTATACTTTTCATTCTGAGGTTGTGCTGCACCAGTTCCATTTTCTTAGAGACTTTTCTTTGGCAAACTCTATTACCACATTAACACAAACTCCCATTTCAAGCCTGAAATGTATGGACTTTCCTTCCATGAACCATTAATTGTAAATGTAAGTGCTCACAATTTAGATTTGTCACATAAAGTTTCTTGCACAGTATCTATTTTAAAATTCCTCAGTAACTAATGTCAGCAAAATGCAACAGAGATTCTGCAAGTAGAAGCTTCAGGGCACTCCTAGGTGTTGACAGAAAGTCTGAAGTTTTGACATACTTCATTTTTGGAGTTGTAGGGTAGGAAAATCAACAAAGTGCAACAAACAATGAATTCTCAAAAAGCCTAAAGAGCCCAGAAATCTGTGCAGTGTGGCCTGGGCGTCCAAAGCCAAATACTGAGGGATAAGGAAGGCAGACAAGCAGGGAAGATTCCTTCTGGCAGTTTCTTTAAGACCACGTCCCACATACAAAGTCCAAACAGGTGCACAGCTACGTTCTCAATATACATGCCTTCTGGCACAACACCTTTTTAGCACAGGGTGAGATCCCTGAGGATGTGCTCAGGTCAAGATGACTTTCTCCCTGAAACTCAGCAAAACCAGCTAGCCATCTTCAGCCCTTTCAAGGCCCAGCAGAGTTCAAAGTTAAAATTAAGCCCAAAAATGAGAGCAATAACTACTGTCTCCCCCAACCTTCATCCTCCAACACATCTCACTTGGTATTGCTGCCTGTGGGTCAGGAATTGCTAATAACCACCTTAGTATATGGAAAGTCATGAATATTAGAGCAACAAGATCCCAAACCATGCTGGCATAACAAGAGGCCAGGAAAAGGTTGGAAAGAGTGAGAGCAGTTGACTAAAGGTTAATCTACACCCAAATATTTTTGGAGCATGAAAATCCAGCTGGGTTTAAAAACTGCATTTAGTGCTCCAAGAACTGATGAGCACGGATATCCTTATGAACCTGAGGGACATTGACAAAGGATGGCTCAGGGTTATGTGTTGTGCTTCATGTTACTCTACTTTTTACACTCATAATACTGCCCTTCTCTTCAGATTTGAAGCAACAGTTTGGATTTACTTATTTTTTTATTAAGCTGTACAAAGTGAACTTATCTTACTTCATAGAACACTTGCAAACCAAGTGCAATAATACGTACTCAGAGTAATTAATCTACTTGTAACACATTCCTCAAAGACCACTGGTTAATATGACCTCTTTAATACTTTTTTTAATAAACTCTTTAGATTATTATGGCCATATCCTTTTTATTTTGTATTTCAGAGTAACTATACTACTTAAGATTCCATATTTCTGAAGAGGAGTAGGGACTGGACCACAGGCATGTGCAGGAAAATGCAACTTCAGAGCTTTCTGCATTTTTCAGTTACTTTCCAGCTACTTTTCAGCAGTTTCCTAACACAGAATGCACCTGTAAAGAAGGTAGCAGAAAACAGATTGAAACATAAGTCCAGTAAATAAGCGGCTACCAGCATAGTCTGTCACCTGAGATCTCAGTTTGAAGTTTAAAAAAAATTAAGTAAATTCAACATTTGCACATTGCTCTGTTTTGGCTGTCTATTCCTCTTCCTAGATTAGAGTACATTTTGAAGCCAGTAACAGCCAGTGGGTATTATTAAAATCTACACATACAGCTCATTTGGTTGCATAAGTCTTTGAAAAACATGTAAAACAACTGCAGCCCATTATGCAGATACAAATCTGAAAAACAACTGCAGCCTTAACCCTGTCCCCTCCAGCCTTAAAGAGGTTGATTCTGGCCCAACCTACAAGAGGCACACCTCCCTCATGGCTCTCCTGCCAGCACAGATGGGACAAGGGCAGGGAGCAGCCACAGCATTCCCCACAGGAAAGTGGGGCGCTGGGTTTTGCCTCCACATGAGCCAAACTGCAGCTGTTTCAACCCAGGCATACAGAAACTTCCAACCATCCAAGCTGTGCTCTGATCCAAGCAACTGACAAACTTGTTGAAATCTGGCCAGGTCTGGCAAAATCTGGGTATTTGGCAACTCTGCAAAAGGAGCTGCTTTAACAGGGAATTCCAGCAGCTGCCTGATGTTGCATTACGGGTTTGGCCGATCCTGCCCGTGGGCAGGAGGCTCACAGACTACCCAAACACGAGTACAAGGGCCCTTCAGAACAGGACTTGCTTCCCTCTGAGATGACAGCCCCACTGAAAGACAATGAAACACAACAGTTCTCAAGAATAGCTATCAGCTGTGTGAAAAAGCAGATACAGAATAGAAGACACAAGCTGGCTCCTATAAGAAATTGCAGACTGGTTGTTTTGTCTTTGAACTTCAGATATCATCTTCATGAAGCCTCATGTATGTAAGATGCAAAACCCATTGGGAGGCTTCTCAATGTTCAGAGACCTTTAAATGGAATAGGGAGTTTGTTCTTTAAATACATGGAATTTGTTTGATTTACAACATAGAAAATCACTAAAGAGATAAAGTAAAAAGTTTCAGTTTGCCAGAAGTTTAGGATCTTTGTAACTCAAATCCAACTAAAGATGATTAATTTCTGTCTCTTCAGAAGATGGCCCCTTCTCTTTTTTTTTCCCCTAATAACATGAAGGTATAAAAATGCTAAAATGTCTTCTAAAAATTGCTTTTAAAAAGTGTATATTAGAGCCTGGATACTGTTGATTTCAAGTCCTATCAAAAGTGTAGGCAAGAACTAAAAACTGGATCATTAAGTTTTCCAACTCTAGTTGAAGGGGTCAAGTGAGGGGTCATGTGCTCTAAACCATCAGAAATGGTCCACACAGTTTAAGGCAAGAGCCAAGAACAAACCACTCAAACTCGCTGCATGGATCTCATTTGAAAGCCTGCATGATTGTCAATACAGTGGTGTTTGTAGGAAATCTGGATTTTTTCATGTATTGCCAAATTATAAAATCAAAGTTAAGTATTGCTCCTCTGTTGTGGAGATAAAAGCATTCCCTCTCACCGTACATTAACAATCAGCTCATACTGAACATAATAGAAAGTTAATTAGCCCAATTTAGCATCTTGGCAGTGGACAGATTCACCCAACCATGGCCTGGAGTTTCATTAGCATTTCTGAGCATTTGTCTAAAGTGGAAAGCAATTTTTCAGGAAACTTAATATCAACATCTTAATTAAATTATATCCCTAACAATGCTGCAGGGCAGGGAAGGGGACAAAAAATGAACAATCACGATTTGAACCTAAAAAGAACTTCAGAAAAGATTTAGAGAGACAAAAGCTTTTACACCCAGGTCTCCCATGGAAATAAACTTTACAAGAAATTTTGGAATAAGAACCAGATTTCAGCCATCTGTTGGCTAGAGATAAGACAAAGGTTGAGAGCCTGGTGGTCTTTCTTGCTCTGTGCATGTTAGGAAACCTAGACATTATTGTGACCATCTGGACCATCATAAATTAAATACTGTGATAAAAGTAAATTAATTTTTTTTTTTTCCTCAGAGATCAAATCAATCATGTACAGCTCTTCAGGAGCCTGACTCTTGCTTTCATGTGCATCAACATGATATACTTTTACAGCCAACTTCTCTACCTGGGCAGCGCTGTGCTGCCACAGTTCAGCAGCCCAGATGGGTTTCCCTCTGTGCTGCCAGTTGGTCCTTTCCTTGTCGGTCCAGCCACACCCACAGAGTGTTTGCCAACGTCCACAAGTCAGAGTAGAGGTAGAGCACTGTCCACTTCTCTCATTCAGTGATGTGTAAAGCCAGCAGCATGGCTTTTAGCTCTGCTTTGGTCCCCATCACTTCTGAGGCAGCTGGAACTCCTTCAAAACTGCCAGAATCTCTGTCTCAGTTGGGGTATAGCTGGCCTCAAATCCTCTGTATCCCAGAGTCCATAACCCAAGAAGTCATTTTTGAGTCTCCCCTTCTGCCACAGGCTCCAGGAAGGTCCATTCTCCCTGGCTGCAGTGTTGAGCACATTCCTCACATCCTGCCCCCTTCTGACTGGCCCAAGGGCTACTGCATGGGCAATCTCCTGCTTAATTTGTTCAAAAGCTTCCTCTTGTTCATGACCCCATTTGAAATCATTCTTCTTCCATGTCACTTGACAGAGAGGGCTGACAATCTGACTGTGCTCTGGAATATGGATTCTCCAAAAACCCACAGTGCCTAGGAAAGCTCATGTTTCCTTCTGCCTGGTTGACAGGGACACAGCGGCTATTTTGTTGGCCACACCCACTGGAATACGAGGACTTCTGTCTCCCCCTTTTACTCCTAAAACTGAATTTCCTGAGTAGGTCCCTTGACCTTACTTTGCTTTATGGCAAAACCAGCCTTCAGGAGAATCTGGATAATCTTCTCCCCTTTACCAAAAACTTCCCCTGCTGTGTTCCCCCATATGACAATGTAATCAAAATCCTGTAGATGTCCTGGAGCCTCACCCTTTTCCAGTGCAGCCTGGATCAGCCCATGGCAGATGGTGGGACTGTGCTCCCACCCCTGGCACAGTTGGCTCCACACACACTGGACACTCCTCCAGGTGAAAGGAAACCACGGCCCGCACTCTGCTGTCAGAGCAACGGAGGAAAATGCACTGCCAATGTCAATGGTGGACAATGACGACTCCAGGTCATACTGCAGCTCCAGCATGCTGGGCACAGCAGCACCCAGCAATGGTGTGACTTCGCTCAGGCCTTCATTGTCCACTGTCAGTCTCCATTCTCCACTGGACTTAGGTCCTGGCCGCACGGTGCTGGCTATTAATGGGTGATTTGTGGCTGATTAACAGAGAGGGTCTTGTGACTGAAGTGGAGACTGGTGGCTGTTTTGGCCACAGAGAGCACAAAGCAATCAAGTTTAGAATCTCTGTCGACAGGAGGAGAATTAACAGCAAATCTCCAGGCCTAGACATGAGGAAAGCAGACTTCAGGATGCTCAGGGAACTAACTAGTGAGTAGGGCCCTCTCAGAAAACACTTTTGAATGTGCTGGGGTCCATCAGTACTGGTCACCTTCTAAGCATCACCTCCTAAGGGCACAGGAGCAGGGAATTCTAAGAGTTGGAAGTCAAGCAGATGAGGTAGCAGGCCAGCTCGGCTAAGCAATGGGTCTTGGAAATAAGGTGAAAAAAGAAGGTTTATGTCCACCTTGTGGTGTAGGTCAGGCGATATGGGAAGAATACAGAGATGCTGCTGCCACTGCAAGGAGAAAATTCATGTGGCCAAAGCTCAACTGGAGTTGAAGCTGCCCAGAACTGTGCAGGACAACTGAAAGAGTTATTTTTAAACACATTAATGGGAAAAGAGAGGGCAGAAATAAAATCAGCCTGTTACAGGATGAGGATGGGCACCTTGCAAACAGGGACACGGACATGGCAGAGATGTGTAATGTCTGTCTTCAGCACTGACAATAGGCTAAGAGGGCCCCAGTGGCCTGAGCTGGAGGACCATGGCTGAGAGAAAGATCAATGCTCAGTTGATCATGAACTTGTGCAGGATTCTGCTGCTCACCTGGATGCCTATAAATCTATGTGGCCTGATGGGATTCATTCAAGAATACCCAAAGAGCTGGCTGATGTCATCACAAGTCCTCTCTCAAAGACTTTGGAACTGTCCTGGGAATCCAGAGAGGTCCCAGCTGAGTAGAAGCCAGCTAATGTTGTCTGAGCTTTCAAAACGGGCAAGGAGGAGGACCCTGGACACGACAGGCCTGTCAGCCTCACTGCAGTGCCCAGTAAGGTTATGGAGATTATTCTGGAAGGTACTGAAGAACACCCAAAGGATGACAGAGTCATTGGTCACACACAGCAAGGCTTCATGTGGGGAAAGTCCTGCTGGTCAAACCTGATTTCCTTTCATGACAAGGTAGCCTACCTAGCTGATCAAGGGAAGCCAGTGGATGTTATTTTTATCTTTTTGCATTTCAGCAAAGCTTTTGATACTGTCTCTCATAGGATCCCTCTGGACAAAATGTCCAGCTCACAGCAGGATAAACACATCATGTGGTGGGTGAGCAGCTGGCTCACAGGTGGGGCACAAAGGGTTACAGTGAATGGGGTGACATCAGACTGGTGACCTGTCACTGCTGGGGTTCCACAGGGCTCCATCCTTGGCCCTGTGCTCTTCAACATCTTCATAAATGACTTGGACACAGGACTTAAAGGTATACTAAGTAGGTTCGCTTAAAGGGATACTAAGTAGGTTTGCGAGGAGCTGTTGACTCCCTAAAAGGAAGAGAGGTCCTGGAAAGACACTTTGGCAAATCAGAGAAATGGGCAATGACCAACTGCACGAAGTTCAACAAATATTGCTGCCAGAATCTGCACCTGGGATGGGGCAGCCCAGAGACACTGGAGAGCAGCACTGGGGAAAGGGACCTGAGGCTCCTGGTCAGTGGCAGGTTGAACACGAGCCAGCAGTGCCCTGGCAGCCAGGAGGGCCAAGCCTGTCCTGGGGTACATCAGGCACAGCATCACCAGCCGGGCAAGGGAGGGGATTGTCCTGCTCTGCTCTGCACNTGAGGGAATGGCCTGGATTTGTGTCAGGGGAGGTTTAAGTTGGATATCAGGAAAAAGTTCTTCACCCAGAGGGTGTTTGGGCACTGGAACAGCTCCCCAGGGCAGTGGTCACAGCACCAAGCCTGACAGAATTCAAAATATTTGGATAATGCTCTCAGGCACATGGTGTGACTCTTGGGGTGTCTGGTCCAGGGACAGGAGTTGGACTTTGATGATCCTTGTGGGTCCCATCCAATTCAGATTATTCTATCATTCTATGTGTTCTTCCAATAGCTTCTTTTAAGAAGCTATTAATTTAAATACTATTACATACAAGGAAACATTTTCTCTCAAAGGTAATTAAAACATTATCTACTTTTTGAAAAGTGATGTTCTTCATGTCACTCGTCCCCACCTCCTTATACAGTAAGATCCAAAAGGAAGAAAACAAAAATGAATACTATGTACAGTAATAAATATCAAGTATTTGTAATTGGAATATGCTCCAAAATTTATTTTTAGTTCAGCCTCCAAGGCATGAACATTCTCTTTCAAATGAAAATATATCTTTCCTATTAACTGCTATTGGCAGTAGTTTTGTGAAAGAGTCCTTAAAGAGCAAATTTGCAGAGGTTTCTAAAGCTTTTTTTGTACTATTGTCAGAGTAATTTTATTAAACAACAGCTGATTCAATTGCAGTTCAAAAAAATGTACAGAGATCTACTGTTTCACTTAAGAGCCAAAAGCATTTAATTCCAGTTTAGTACCTTGCAGAAACATGCACACATGGCAGTAATGGACTGGCACACTGACAAAATAACTTGAGGACAAGGAAGTGCTACCATTTATACACTGTAAATCCTTTCCAAAATCAGCCCCCCACCCCCATCCCTCCGCTTCCCCTCAATAATGGCAGTAGCTTCTTAAAATAACAGCCCATTTGAACACTTGATCTTGTGGAAAATGCAGCACATGAATGAATCCACTCCTATCACTCCTGAAAGGGATCTCTTTGAAAACCCTTTTTTGTTAGTTTAAGTGGATTTAAATGATCAAATTCCAAGCTGGAAAGCCCCATTTTGTTGTTTAAGGAAGCTGGACCAAAAGGAAAAACAACCAACCTATCTGGCAAAGTAAGACTACAATGACAGAGTCAGATTTCCAGATAGGTTCTATTACAACTATGCTTGGCAATAGCCTCTGCTATGTAAGTGGGAGCAACAATGGGACTGTGTCAACTCATGCCAAAGGTGGATTTGCTCCATGGCCTTAAAAGTGATTTATTGTGTATAGAACGAACCTAGTCAAAGGCAGGGTGATGGTGTGGAAAGTCAAGCGAGTCTTAAAAACCCATAATTTCATTACTCTGACAAGGTATTTTTTAAATACCTTTTTTTAAAGAGATACTGCTGAGGAGTAAAACCTCCTAACGAACATTTGTAAATATTTTCTCCAAGAAATACCTACCTTAATACTAATACCTAAATTAATGAGGTACGTAAATCTTATAAATTTAAGCATCTCTATTTTATTGCACGTCGACAAGTCACAAAGTAAAAGTCCTACGGGACAGGGACTAAAGAGGACGCAGACAGGAAATTTAGGTGGTAATGTCCAAAGCTGCAGAACATCATAGCAGTACTCAGTGGGATGATACACACAGGACTCATGAGGACAAATAAAGAAAATCCTCAGTTCTGGTCTCGGCTCCTCTCTGTTCAAGCGTTTTATAATGGGAAGCCATCTGATTATAGCATAAAAACTTAAAAGTACCTCTCTAAGCATGAAAAATTATCCTCCCCACCTTCTCTTTAAAATAATGCACTACATTACTATATCTCAAAAATCAGGACAGTACTGAAAATTTTGTTCGTAGGGTTGTTAACAAAAAGAATGAGAAAGAAAAGTCTTAAGAGGAGCATGTCACACCTTAAGGGAACAGACAATGATGGAGCTAACAAACCTGTATTACAATATGTAATTGTTTCTCCTTTTTGCTTTCAAGCACATTCCGAAGTCTTTAATCACATTATGCACTCTGTTACATAATTGAATCCATCACGTTCTTCTGGTTAGGCAGCTTTATCCTAACTCTGTAAACAAATGCATCAATGTACACTCACAGGAATCAACAGACCTCATGTCCAAAGAGATCCTTTCCCACACAGCACTGCAGATAACTTTCTAACCAGTGAAATCACGTGAGTCTCGTGAGGTTCAACAAGGCCAAGTGATGGTCCTGCACCTGGGGCAGGGCAAAGCCAAGCACAAACACAGGCTGGGCAGAGAATAGATTGAGAGCAGCCCTGCCAAGAAGGACTTGGGGGTGCTGGCGGACAAGAGGCTGGACATGAGCTGACAATGGCAGCTCACAGCCCAGAAATCATATCCTGCTCTGCATCAAAGTAATTCCTTGGGTAGCAGGTCAAGGGAGGTGATCCTGCCTCTCTACTTTGCCCTCATGAGGCTTCCCATGGAGCACTGGTCCATCCCATAAATCCATGTCTCTCCAGGCTGGAGACAAGAGTGTTGTGCAGGACAGTGTCAAGTGCTTGGGAAAAGTCTGGGCAGATAACTTGTTGCTGCTCTTCCCTCATATCACTATGATAACCCAGCTGTAGAAGGCAAACAAATTTGTCAGGCACTATTTGGCAGGCACAAATTTGTCAGGCACTCAAGCCATTTTGGCTGTCACCAACCACTGCCTTATTTTCCATGTACAAGGCTCATGGGAGGAGGCTCTGAGGAGACCTTCTAGCACCTTCCAGTACCTAAGTGGGAGCCTGCAAGAAAGCTGGGGAGAGACCTTTTACAAGGGCATGTAGAGATAGGACAAGGCAAATGGCTTCAAACTGAAAAAGGGTGGATTTAGATGAGGTAGTAGGAAGAAATTCTTTACTGTGAAAAAGATGAGGCACTGGAAGAGGTTGCCCAGAGAGGCTGTGGAAGAACCCCTCCTGAAGTGCTCAGAGCCAGGTTGGAAGGCACTTTGAGCAACATCTTGTAGTGTGGGTGTCCCTGCACACGGCAGGGGGATTGGAATGAGATGATCTTTAAGGTCTTTTCCAACCCATGCCGTTCTGTGATTCCCTGAAATCTGAGCACAGGGGTAAGCAGCTCTCCCCAAAAGCCCTGTGCAGATGGCATTTTCCCAGCACAGGAGTCACTGATATTACCAGCACCATGCTCTTGGAGCACACCAACAGACCCCAGTGCTGGGCTGCAGAAGGGTCTGTGCCTCTAAGCAAAGCTTCTGAGGCCAGGCAAAACAGCTGTGCCAGGCACCCAGACACACAGCAGGAATGAACCGCTGGCATCACGCTGCAAACACAGGAGAAACAAGTCTATACAGAAATGATGGCTGTACTCCATTTTGTACATACTCTGGAGCGATAAAAACACAAACAAGACACAGCCGATTATTAATAAGCCATGTTGGAGAACACTTCTGAGCCACCTTTGGTAGCTATGTCTCTCCAGGTTAGTGTCAGTGCTTCTACACCTGCCAGTCTCTATCTCTCAAAATGTAGACAGAAATAGCCTGAGCAGGTCTGCTAAATTTCCCAAAGCACTGGAAACAGAATGAGAGTTGGCATGCTGTATTTCTGCATCCCAGCAACTCTGCTTTGCTTTCTTCTCGTTCAAGCTATCTTTTAAACCACGACACAGAAAAAAAGTTAAAAGTGAATGACAGGTAAATGAGCATATAGAACAAGGAGAAGCAGAGATCTCTATAGCACTAACTCACATTTGTTCCAAGCAATTGAAAGAAGTATTTGCAACTGCATTATTAGTAAGAGCATTATGCATATAAATACATGCTTACTGACTTCTTAGTACCTGCAAATAAAGAATGAAAATGGGAATTTTTTATTGTATCCATGTAAAGCTGAAAAATCATTGCACCAATACCTAGCTACATTCTTAGAGTTAAGAGATACTATAAATTCAGTCTTGGGTGGTTCCCTAGAAGAATTCATAATACCACTTTATATGTGAAACTTGCAAAGTAGGTGTTACACTGGATACTCTGTACAGAGCGCGGCTTAAGAAGAGCTTAAGAATCTAGGTCTGAAGTTATGTTGACTCCAAACACATGAAATGCTAAATATAACCATAATTACGAGATTCAATGGCCAAAAGAAAAACATATGTATGCAACTTTTAAAAATTAAAAACTTATTAAAGTATGGAGGAGAAAGCCCACTTGACGTAATTGATGACTTAGACTTCTGCAGTAAGAAACTGCAGGTCATTATGAGTCAATCCATCACTCAGTTTCCTCAGATGCAGAGCAGAAATAGAGCAGATGTAGGAAATTGAACCAGACCAAGAAAGAAGCAGAGTATGACTCAATAAATGTAACCCAGAGGTAGTTTATTAGAACTTATAGTTTGGTATCAACTGCCTTGTGCTGCCCTTCCAAGTCTTCCTTTGTCCACATCTATCCAGAATTTTATGGTTTTGGTTGTCACAGGATGCCTATTTCTCATTTATCCACTTAATCATCTTCTGTGCCATATGGAAAAAAGCTTAAGGATAGCAATCTTTTGGTTGTAGTTTTCTTAGTGGAATCTTTTATCTTCCACAGTTCAGAATGTTTGCAGGAGAACAAGAAGAAGAACAGAAGACGAAAATGCTATATATGAAATATATTGAGAGCGCAAAAGTAATCTCATTTACGTAAAACTTTCATTACCACACTTCAATCAAAACAAGGAACACTCAGCAAATTCTTATCATCTAAAGGGTTTTAAAACTCTGTCACTGTAGTTTCAGTACAGACAAACACATTAGGATGAAATTTTTTTTTATTTCTGTCTTATTAAAATAATGTCCATGGGGAAAGATAGCCCAGGGCTGAACAACTTTTGGAGTGTGCAATCTTCAGTGGGCCATGAAATTTGAAAATACCCTGTCCTAAAATGGTCCAAATCTACCCAATAATTTGTTAACCTACAAGTTGCCTCAGTGGGTTTATGATTTTGAAATGGCATTTTATACATAGAATTACAAATCAAGGCTCGCAGAATGTGCTGTTCTTCGGAAGAAAAATAAACCTTCATTTCCAGGACAGTATCTGGTTTTTAATTCACAGAAGTGGCATGTGCATCTGGGGCTGGGGTTTTCCACATGTTAAATGACAAGTTTTGGTTGGACTTACGCAGTTTTGCCCTCACTATCTTGTTTGGTGGCACTGGCTCCCTTTTTACCCAGCAGTGAAGCCACTTTCTCAGGGTCTCCATTCTCCACCGCCTGCAGCAGTCGATCGTCATTCTTATTCCACTCGTTGGTCTGAGGAAAAGAAAGGAGAACTATTATCAGTACCAGCTCTGTGTACAGGCTCTCCAGAATGATCCTGAACACATTTATCACCACTGAAAGCTTAAACAAAAGCCCAACCCAAAGAAATGGCACAGAGAAAGCTGCATAGAAGTAATCTGCAAGCTGTGCAGCAGAGGCTCCCAAGGATTTAATGGCTTAAGCCAGGGCCTAAGCAATGACTGAAGATGAACTGTAACTTGGAAACTTTGTGGATGAGTAGTGCAGGAAAAAAATACCATATTTTCTTACTGTATTTTCAAAAATTCTCCTTTATCTTTCTAGTCCTGGTTTCTATTTCAGAGCTGTACTGGCCCCATCAGACCTTCACAACATACATCACAGGGATAAGCAATGAGGTGCCTCATCTTATCCAGACCCCACCCTAACAACCCAAGCCAGCCAAAACTTTCCATATTAAAGACTTTTCCCAGCTCACTCATTGTAGAGGGTAATGAGTTAAGAGACTTTGCAGACTGTAACTAGCTTTACTGAGATTTTTATCCTGTGTTGGTCTTTAAAACAAACAAACCACTATATAGTGCTACTCAAAGAAAAGAAAACCACCCTACTTTTAGATCTTTCCAAACTTAATCCACCAAGTCTTTTTGATCCCTCTCAGCAGCTGAATCAGGAATAGAACATGACTTCCCAACTCAGTGACTCTCCCTTGTCCTCTGAATGCTCAGGACAATGGTCTATTTCCTCTAAAAGACTTCCAAGTTGAAGTTGATCTAGCAAGATCCTAAGACAACAGAGAACAGTTAACTTTTCATAGCCCATGTGATCACAGCAAAATGAGCTCTGAAAATGGAGTCAGAAGTTGCCCACATGCCTTCTAGTCTGGACCAACAACAGCATTCAGTCTCCAGGAAAAACAATCTGGTGCAGTTAAAAGCTGCATTTGAACCAGTGTTAGCACCCTGCAACACTCAGGAGAGTTACCTTCAACTGTCTGTGGCTTTCCCTTTGGCACCAGTCAGCTCACCTCCAGCATGAATGCCTGTTCATGAGCACTTGATTTGTACACAACTTCTGGAATTACTAAATTCGTATTAATACACACCTTGAGAAATACTCAAGTTAATAAAAAACAATAAAAAACCTCCCCCCACCTTTCCTTTGTCCTGATGCTCTACACAGACTTTTCTCCTCCAGATACATAGAAACTTTGACATTTCTCTATCTGGGCTTGTGAGGAAAGATATATGATATGCACACTGATATGAACTAAATCCACAGGCTGTTCACACCCTGAAAAAACAGAACAGGAGGAAAGTGTTCCAGGTTACAAGTTATTTAAAAAAATAAAAAAAAAAATAGGGAGAGTGCAGTATGGGCAGGAGAGCAGATAAGAGCTGAAAGAACACCACCTGGAACCAAGAGTATGAACAGCAGCTCTGTCAAAGGAAGTGGCACGGAGACAGAGCAATTGCAGTCTGTTATGGCAGGGGAATGACTGGTGGGTCAGTGCACATCCTGCAGCTTTTAGTCTTTGTCCTTACAGCACTGCAATAAACTTCTATAGACTCTAGAGCACTAATTACATCAGCAAAAAAAAATATTGTTTCTCTAAGCAATATTTCGACTCCATGACAATGAGGGGCCAGCCAAGCAGCAGGCTCCACCCAAAATGAGACTCACTGCCTATTCTGCATTTGGGGAATTTCATGCTTTAAAGGCAGTCTGTTATTAAAAGCAGATGTTTAAAAAAATGTATCTTACTTGTAAATAAAAACCTTTAAAGTTAACACTCTTTATTTGATGGTATACTACATTTCTTGTTTTGTAGTATGACCTGTTTCTGAGCTTTTTTATTATTCAGTCATACAAGATATTTAAATATTGGCTGTTTGATGAATCAGCCTTTATCTATGTACAGCACACATACATGTCCAATCCAATACTAACCTATACTTTGAAGAAAAAACCACACCACCTAAGTTAAGATTTTTTTCCTGACCTGAAACCACCAGTTTACTTCTGAAACATGAAACAGAATAAACTACAGGAAAATGTTTAGATTAAGATCTGATGTAAATCCTTGGCAGAACAGCTTTCAGAAGAACATTTAGCTTTATAGTACAAAAATGGCCGTATCTTCAAGAAGCAGTTTCATGAATATTCCTTCAATAGTCAGCTATTAAGCTATTAAACTGACACATTATTGACATATAATCCAATACTCAATGTTCTGGTACAAGCAAGTAAGCACATTAAATATTGACTCCCAAATTTAAGAAATATCTGAGATAAAGGGTCAATTTCTGCTTTGAGAAGCTGCTGTAGCAACTATATCCATCTATAATTACACTATCATTAAAATCCCAGACCAAAGAGGAACTGATACAGTTGGGTCCCATATTACCCCTCAGTTTTTACAAAGTACGAAATCTGCACTGAGGGGATGGACAGATACTGAATGGAGAACCCTGGTGTATTCTGAAAGTGATTCTGGTGGTGCAAAGTGATGTTCATGCTAACAGTAAAACATTTTATGACAAATGGAATCACTCTTTTGCAAGATCAGATGCTCTAACTCATCTTTACTGTAGTTTTCAGCCATATCCTTTCTGGTATCCTAAAATGAACACTCACACACAAACACAATTAAGGAAAGACCTAATGATGCCTCAATTAAAAACTGCTGCCTACTTAGCTGTACAGCTTAAAAGATTCCATCATACTTCAGAAATAAATTGAACTGAACTTGGACAAGCCTTTGAGTGACTCTGAAAACACTCAGCAATATCAGATGTACCTCAGTATCAGGGAAAGGCTATCAGTGTACATTTCTTTATTTTTCGCACAGAATTGGATAATGAATTCCTTTTCCTGCTTAGAAGAAAGTGGTAGAGGCTGGTGGCTCAGCTAGATCTCTATTTGGCAGTCATTTTAGATTCCTGTTTTCAGTTCTATATCTAACTAGTGTCTCTTCTTTCAAGCATTGTGACTCAGAGATGTTAAAGGAATGAGTAATTTTGGAGATTGTCACATATCTGAATCCACTTATATTAGTTATTGCAACTGCATGCTTAGCATCTATAACACCACTGTTCCTAAAACTTTGTTTTACTCCTGGAAAACAAAAGGACACTCGCTGTTTCTCTTCACCATTGCGCAGCAAAGTTATGCTTATTTACAAACTAAAATATCTGTGTTCTACTTAAGATGTTTAAAAGCCATCACATCCTATTGCTCACATAAAGTCATTCATCTTTTCATTAAAGCAATAGAGATTCCATTCTAAGGCATCAATAATGTGTCATTGTAGATAAAATGTTAATTTTATGCAAGTTACATAAATCTATTTACAGACCTCATTTTATTTTTGAAATTAAATTATGCATAAATCTGCTCACACAGAAAAAACAAGTATGCAGGCATCAGCTGTTGTTCAAGTATTCCTCTGATAGGATCAAACTGGTTTTTTTCTTCCCCATTGTGCTCAAAAGACCAGCATTGTACAATGCATTCCAAAGGTACAGCTAATAAAATTAAAGGCACACAATAGACTTTCAAAAACAGCCATTTCAGTATGGAATTGTAGACCTACTGTCCATGTTCTTCAGGGGAAGAAAAATTTAGAAGGACAGAGAACACACAGGACACACAGAAAGACACTGTGCCCAGGATTTGGCAAGAAATTAGGAGGCATTTAAGTCAATAGAAGCCTTAAAATGCCTCATGCTATCAAATATTGCACAGGCACTGCTGTCCATAGCAGATTGGAAAACACAGACTTCTGAACAGAGGCAGAGGCTGCTGCATTACACACATTTTTGGAAGCTCTTGTAATCTTAGCCTGGTTTTGACCCCACAAGTCACACATCATCAAGCATATACCAGGTACTTGGGAGGCAACTTCTGTTGGGATGATGCAAAACATGGGTACTCCCCACTACTGCTCAGGGTAAAAACCACCCTGAACTGACACCCACCATGCAGCACCAGCATTCGTCTGTCCTGGAAAACCTGCACATGGGAGATGCCCTCTCCCACCAGGAGTACAGGACAGCCAGCATAACTGGAGACCTGAACTTCATAAACCCACTGCATCAAGGTTCCTCCTCTGCAGTCCCCAAACCATCCCATTCCACCTTTCCAAGCTGTCCAGGCACTCCTGTAAAGCCCCTTCGTCAGCTCTGTGCCACATCCTGCTCCCTCTATCACAAGATTCCTCATTTCCCTTGCTTTCAGATCTCATCCAAATAGCACGGCACCATCCACCACACCGCCCTTGGGAGGTTTCAGCTCTGTCATACCACTCTTTCCAGTAACATAAAAGAGTGTTTTCTCTTATGTCAGAGAGGTCTCCACATGTAACATTCTGAGCCAAATCACGTAGAGCACTTCAAACTCAAGGTTAGCACAAGCAGTATGGTCTTCAGGAAAATATTTACTGTAGCACAAGAGCAACAAAACCAACAGCTAAGCAGGTACTTTAGATCACCAATAAAGCTGGCGGATATTTTGTTTTGTTGGAGACTTTTTTTTGCTCATTTTGTGTTAAGATTGCTGCAAACACACAAATTAGTCAACTGAGTATGTAGCCTTCAAGTAAAAAACCCCAAACCTGAGCATCTCAGCATAAACACATACGTGTAATGAATTTGGAAGAATCTAATCCTGGAAAAGACTGCACATGTGAGTTCTCTTCACCTCCACCCCCATCCTACACAACCCCCCCTCCTGTAGGTCACATGCCAAACAGATATCAACAACCTTCCTTCAAACAATTAACATTTTGCAACAACAATGGCTTATGAACACATGCGTAACTGATGAAACACATACTTCAGCACCACAGACTACAGCCAGTGCTCCACTCAGTACTTCTTCAGGTTTGGGGGAGGGAAAAGATTAGGTTTGTTGTTTGTTTTCGTTTTTTTAAATGTGAATAGTGTTCAATATAGGTAGCAATAATGAGTATTACATATGCAGAGACAAAGAAAATCTGATCAAAGCTCAAGAAGTGCAAGGTTTTGGATTAAAACAGGTGGTTTCCAGTCATGCCTAAAAATAGTAAATATAGTCCTATTAATGTGCAGGGAATCAGATAATATGTCATCCTCCATAAATCCAAAGGTAAACACTGACAGCTGAACGGATGGCATGCGAAAACCCAAACATCAGGTGGCACTGATCATCTCTCTCAAGCAGGCTTTTTATTCTTCGTTTTCAGTTTTCAGATGGAAAAGTGTGCTGTAGGACCTCACCCAGAAGCACCTCTTTGGAAACAGCTCAGTGTTTTTTCACACTGAAACCCTCAGGAACCGGAGAAAGGAGCTGGCAGGAAAGAGGTGCCCACGGTTAGGATGGAAAGCCACTCCTGCACAGAGCGCTGTGTGGTTGGTGTTAATGAAGTGAGGCTGAGGACTTGACTGACACGATCTACACCAGCAGTTTAAGATTAGTAATTTAGAAAGGCCCATGCAGAGTGCTCACACCACCTCCAGTGATCACCATCAGGATGACCTCTCAAAGCCACAGCTCCATCACAAACTTTGGCAGCAGTTACCGACAGCAACTGCACTGACAGCTGCCGAGTCTCCTGTAAGCTCCCTCTGTGCACAATTTATTTCCAATTTTATCACTGCAAGATACTAATAAAGTACTTATCATATTTGTGAGGCTGAAACCATCCAGCAAAAATCCTTCATGTTTGGGATCACACATAGCATGTTGACAACTTGACAGATTCTGAGTCCAAAGAGAAACCTTCATATCAAAGCCTATTTTCCTAAACAGTTAAAGCTTGCACTACCTACTTTATGCATTGTTTTCTCTGTCACAAAGTGAACAATTTCCTTTCCAGAAGAGAAGATGAGGAATCAAAACACATTCAAAAAAGGTACCTATTCTTTCTCTCATCACCACCATATCAGGATATTAAGCCTCAATTGTCTGAGATTACCAGCACATATCATGCAAGAAATAACTTATAACAAGAGGTGATAGCTCTACTTAGCACTTGTACAACGTTTTCCATGAGCAAATACCTGAGCAAACATTAACTGGCAACAACTTTGTTTCTTTATCTTTGGCATGCAGCCTACAGGAGATGATTTAAGTGACCTTGCATTGTTGCAAACCTACTGGAGACAGAGTTATGTTATCTCCACTGAAATCAGAACTGCAGGGAAGCTGAGTAGCAAATTGAAATTCCTGATAATTTCAAACTCAGCAACTCAGTGTCTAAAAAGGAAAGGAATACTTAAAGCCTGGCGTCATGAACAATCGCATGGCAGAGACACCGAACACCACTGCATCACAAGGTCATCCACAGAAGTCCACATGTGCTGGATTTCCCAAGAGAGTTTTAAAAACAAGAACAATCTTATTGTACTGAATGCATTCACTAAACAAAACATCCCTTGAAGTTAAAACAACAGATGACAGTTTTTCTCTAAAGAATGGCTTATCTGAAAACATTATAACCCAGGAGCCAGTGGTATGTAGGTAAGGAGCTTACACCTTTCCCAGCCTTCCCAACTGCAATTTACAGATTGTATTTGCCAGCAGCAAGCTTGGGTGGTGGGAGTGGAAATCTCACTTGCAGAAGGGCAGGATGTTGTTGACCTTATCAGCAACAGCTTATTCCAGTCTGCAGCAGCATCTCCCAGGGCATTCAGAGCTCAGAAGATGCCAGGAGTTGCTGCCTCCCAGGCTCCTTTCAGTTGCTGTGGCTCAGCTCCTTGCTGTGATTTCCAAAGCCTGCCCTCAGTGCAGATACAGCACAGTGGCATTGTGAGCTGACCTCTGCTGCACCTCACTCGACCAAGGCAGTGCCCTGAAAAGCCATGCCAAAAGATGCTATGTTCATTAACTTCACCACAAGTAAGGTCTAGACCTCTAATTAAGTTGTCAAAAAAGCAAAGCGTGACAATGGCTTTCAAAGTAATTCACAGTGATATTACCTAAGTGTCACTAATTGCTACAACAGAGTCTTTTCCAGCTTCACTTTACCATCCATGTTGCCTATTTTATGTGACTGATGACTAATAACATTAATTATATTTACACAAGGAGACAAAACATTTGCAGCTCACAAGATTACACATGCCATTCTTTAAAGGTGGAAACAGCAGCAATGTAAGTAACCTGTGCACATTTTACAACCACAAGCATCCATCCATTGCCCCCCTCTTGCTTCTTCAGTTGGGGTAACTGGCCATGTGAATCGCACGAGGTCTGTCTGATACTGGAGACTGTATTTGTGTCAGACCATGAATTCCATTTGAATGGAAGATAAAAAGCATGACAGGGAAGGCAGGAAGCAGTTGGAGTGAATGAACAAGGAACGGTAACAAAAGACTAACGGCAGATTGTCAGTAAACCTTGATAATTACCCATTCACTGGGTAGCTTCTGTAGATAAAGAAGTGATTATTATCCAAGCAAACCATTTTTTCATGCTGAACCCCAGAATAATGCAATTGAACAGCAAGTCACTCAGCAGGGCATTTCTATCAGCCAGCAAGGCTGCCTGGAAACTTTCCTGGCAGAAGGGGACCACAAGCTGTGAAATGAAAGGGTCTTTCACCAGCAGAGAAGGGGAAAGATGACCTGACAAAAATGGTCATCTGAGACTGCAAGTCTGGGGACTGGGGGTAGGGAAGTTGCAGAAAAAAGTTGGTGTGGTCCTTGCTCAAGTGATGACTGGAATTTGCAGCAGGTTGCATTTCTTGCATTTAAGTTTCTAAGGTGTTTTTTGTCTGTTTTGGTGAAAGTTTAGTTGGGTTTTGTGAGTGGTTTAGTTTGTTTGCTTTGTTGTTTGTTAGTTTTTTTCTATAAAAACCCTGTGGTTAGTTTCACAGTTTCAGCCACACTTTGAACACAGAGCAGCCATAAGGTCAGGAAGGGAACAGCCACAGCTGAAGCACAGAAAAGCAGCCTCTTTGTAACTCAACTGCAAGACTTAATTTCTGTAAGAATAAGAAAGTGAAGAGCCTGACAGCAAAAGTCAGCAAGGGAGGCCAGGAGAAAATGACCTAGTTCACCCAGACCAAGGAATACTGGCCCATATCTATAGAGTTTAGAGGCACACAGTGGAATTTTGTGTGGGTTGGGAGGCACACATGCTGCTTGTGCGAAATTCAAAATAAAGGATGGTTTTTTTTAATTCAGACACTGCTTTTCAGCCTGTTTAAAAGATAAATCAATATTTGCATTTCAGGAACAGTGGAATTTCCTGCTAACATTACATCTAGGTACATCATGCCTTCTCTTTTCTTTTAGGCAGTTACTGATGTTTTCATGTAACCTATTTCATTCCACTGGGTCTAAGTCTAAAGGAAAAGTGATCAGCAAAAAGCTCACAACATGCAAGGCATTAAAACAAAACAAAAAAAAAGTACCTCTAAATCATTAGTAACATACAGCCAGAGCACTGGCAATAAGTCTAGCTACTGTCCATTGTTTATCATCTCACACATCATCAATACAGCAACTGAAGATTTATCTTTATTTTCAGATAGCAAAGGACGTAGCAGTAACCACACCACATGCAAACAATCACTCTCAGTAAGACAGAAGAAAGTAAAGCCAAGAATTAATTGTGTATATTTGTATAAATGAAACAATGTTTATCTTAACACAGGAAAAAACACAAGGGACTTTCTAAAAATAAAGAAGTTAAATCTATCCTGTTTGAAGTGACCATCTCCCATTGTTCTGTCTTTTCTCAAAGTTCTGAAGATCTGAGCTACAGAGAACTCAGATGACTGTTCCCATCTTGAAATTACTCAATAATTGTACTAAAACTAAAATATATCTAACAAACTACTGATTATTGCTGGACATATGTGAGCTATTCCCTTCAGAAAAAGCCATAGGGTGTCAAAACACAGACTTAAAAATGACCACTCTTCTCAAATAGTTATCCAAGGATCCTCAGGTTTTCCTTACCCTAAAATATAAAAACGTATATAAACAAGAAACTGATAATCATCATGAGACATATGAAAAAGACTGCTTCTAACAAAGGTTTAAGACTGAAGAACTACTTAATCAACAGATTTTAGTTACTTATCAAGGTCAAACAGCAACTCACATAAAGACTTTCAAATTTTGGGATTTCTGCTGCACAACTGCCTCATGGTCAGTTGGGAAAAAGAGAAATCAAGAGGTTCAAAGCGAAATTGCCTGGATAATTTACCTGTTATCTGGTAAGTGTATTTCAGTGGTAAGCAGGCTGTAAGATACAGGGACACTCCCAACTCTGCAAGAAAAGCTTATTTATTCAGCTATTGTGTTGATGAACTCGCATTCCTCAATACTGTGTTCACAGTAACCACAGTGGTCAGTGAAGACCAGAGTGTGCCCAAGGACCAAGGCACACATCTGAACTCTTTTTTTCTAGCTAGGAACAGGAACAGACCCTTATCTTTCAACATTTAATGCCATAGACATAAGACTTCCTTAGTAGGTGGTTTGCAGATTCAGCACATTAACCCATTAGAGAGCATCCACAGGGGGTGAAGGATCTCGAGGGGAAGCCAGGATCAGCTGAGGTCACTTGGTCTGTTCAGCCTGGACAAGAGGAGACTGAGGAGAGATTTCACTGCAGTTACAACTTCCTTGTGAGGGTAAGAGGAGGAGCAGACACTGATCTCTTCTCTGTGGTGACCAGTGACAGAACCCAAGGGAATGGCCTGAGGTTGTGGCAAGGGAGGTTTAGGTTGGGTATCAGGAAAAGATTCTTTGCCAGAGGGTGGTTGGGCACTGGAACAGCTCCCCAGGGAGTAATTTACAGCACTGGCAGAGGTCAAGAAGCATTTGGACAACGCTTTCAGGCACATGGTGTGACTCTTGGGGCGTCCTGTGCAGGGCCGGGAGTTGGACTCAATGATCCTGATTGGTCCCTTCCAAATTAGCACATTCTGTGATTCCACAACTTGGTTTGGGTATCTGAGCTGACTATGTCTGCCTAGACTTTTGGTAGCACACTCCAGTTTCTGTTGACCAGTAAACTTAGTCAGGTATGTGATGGATCTTCTTGATTCCCGGTGGCCAAAAGGACATCCATCGTGAATTGGCACTTTAGATCCATGGCTCCATCCTTCCCCTGTCTGCTGCTAAACCTCTCAAAACATTTCTTATCTTGCCACTTCTGCACAGTAAACTGATTTTCATGATGTTTAGAGCTGCTGCCCATTTTTCCTCCCCATTATTCTGCAAAGGGGAACACAGACACAAAGGCTGCAGACAAGAAAAAAAAAATTCAACACCAAGCAGAACTGCACATAGTGTAGTGCACATGATGTAAGATGTACTGCTGTAAGCTGTGTTCATAAGGTACAAGCCACCACGCCACTTTGTGTTTGTATTAGGAATGCCTACATGAAATTTCAGCTCACAATGAAAGTTGTTCCTTTTTTTTCCCCTCTACTAGCAAGACGAAGTAGATTACATGACTAAAGTTCACCATCACCAAATATTCTTCACAAGTACCAGAAAATACCTTAGATAGTTGTTTCTAAAAGCATTTCACAATATTTTTTATACCTATTAGATTGCCATTGTAGGAAGCAATACAATTTCCAAATTCATAAAAAAATGCGTATTAACATTTCAAAACTACTCAGAGTAGAAAAAGAGTCTATTTATAGTTGAATTTGTCATTCCTGTAAAGGACATAACCACTGTTACGGGATTACAGCCTTCTCGTCTGAAACCCATGACAAAGCCAAACAAAACACGGAGCAAGCATAGAGGCAAATCCCTATTCCAAGAAATTATTTTGTTTGGAGTCTTCAAGGACTCAACTCAATCTCCAAAAGTACTTCACGACTACATAAGAAGGCAAAAAAGTTTCACTATCTGTCTGATCTTCCTGAGGCCACTAACAGATGCGGTGGATTGACCTCTAGATCTAATATTTGTCATTTTCCAAAATCAAATATTAAAGAAGCAAGCTAAGCTTAGCTGCTTTGCTTCCATGACTGCAATAAAGGATAAATCCAAGAGTCATGGGGAAAAGCAAGCAATTGTTTTGCATGAAAATAAAATCCACTTCAGCTGCCAGTGAAGAACATGTGAGATTTCACACCACCACATCTTCCCACGTTGTTTATCCTCCACATCACATGCACTGAGAATCAGACAAGTCTTTTATGCGTCAGACTCTCTGTATGCAGAACATCAGCTGCCCACACACGGGAGGCCTGAAGCAAAAGGAGAGAAGGAACAAGCAGGGGCTCACTCTGGTTGCTCCCCTTAGGACTCATCCAAAGAAGGAGCTCCATTTCTCTCCAGGCATGAATAATGACATGCACAAATTTTCTGTTCAGCAGGCATGGATGGCCTTGCCTTTCATCTGATCAAAGACACAGCTGGCATACCTTTCTCCAGGCAGCCCCTGGACACTCAGCTTTGGCTGCCCCAAGCCACTGCTGGGGGTTCAACTCTTACATATTTGATCAATGATGGAGCTATCTGCTGCCAGGCACAACCACCACAGCTCAGGATTAATGGACCAATCTGCACATCAATAACCTGTCTGTTCTCGTTTGAATATTCTTATCAATAATGTGTGATTTACTAGAACACTCAGTTCCTCTCACTACAGTGCTTTTGCTAATTTGGATTCCCTGCACCTCACCAAACACAGTAGGATTGCTCACACAAGGTGACAAGAGATACAAACAAGTATCTGCTTTTTGTTGTAATTAAAGATTCGTTTGGCTCCTACTAATTAGTGCTAGATTGGACTATATTGTATGTCACAATCATCAAGATACTCTTTTATTATCCAGATAAGTGCTGCCAGCAGTTTGTCTGTCCATACCCTCTAAAGAATACTGTTGCTGCTATGTCGAGACACCCTGCTGCAGGTTGTCTAGTTTATATTCTGATTTCTTCAAAAGATGCACACACATTTTCTGTAATAGAGCTCAGCAGCTCAACAACCCAGAGATGTTCAACTTCCCCAGTACAAAGCTACTGCAAATTAAAAACCTATAATAAAAATATGCACAAAGAACAAAATCCTGATGGGCAGTCCAGTGCCCAGAGTCACTCCAGAGAAAGAGCACAGACCCCCATGAAGAGTGAGTGGGCTGGCTGTGCTACCAGCTCCTTTCCCATCATCAAAAACATCCCTCTAACAGCTATAACCATTTCATCACCTTTCTTGGAGGGGATGACACAAGAGATAAATCCTCAGTAGTATCATAAACTTTATAAAAGATTTTCCCCTTGATGCTTACAAGCAAGAATGACCTGACCAATATCCCTCGTCATGCTCCCCATCAGGATCAGTTTACTCTAAACTCATTTCAAAGACTGAGACTGCACACCAGAGCTACGCTGGATTCTGTGGAGTGCATCTAACATAACAACTTTGAGTAACTGCTGAATTTACACATGTTCCCAGGAGCAAATGGCCAGTCAGTGGTGAGATAATTTTTATCTTTTTTCAAAACATGCTTTTCAAATAACCTTTCATGTGAAAGGCTGGAGGAGCAGAGGGAGAGCAAGGATTTGTCACAGGTTTTAAGTCTTCATGGAAGAAGAGATAACCTCTAAGAGCTTTATGAGTCATGATAAAAATGCAAAGAATGTGCATTTGTTGGTTTTTGGGTTTCTTTTAGGAATTCACGTCACGTATCTTAGGGGTTCCCTCCCATTTCATGAGACAGGAAACCCAGAATAACATAGAAGCATCCTATTTTTTTCATCCTGTAACAGCATCTTTAACAGATTCAGTTAATAACTGCAAAGGATTATATAAATAAGCTGAAAATGAGATCATTTTCATTGCCAGAGACAGCAGGTTTCCAAATTTTATGGGTTAAAAAAGCCAGTAAATTTAACAGTCTTTTGAAGATGCTAGTATAATCCTTCCAAAACTGAAGAGAACAGATGACTCAACCATATGGCTAAGTTCCACCAAAATTCTGTCTTGTAATCATAAAATATGATGTAATGCAGTTTGGTCCCAGGAGAAGGAGAGGTGTTAGACATATGTGACACACACAAGTGCTCCCCGGACCCATCTGGCTAGCTGTTTTAAAAAGGTATTACACAAATAAACAGGGTTTTCTAGAAGACTCCAAGATAAATATTCTTAAGCCTTCTCTTGGAAAAGAAATGGGTATTGCCCTTAAAAGCTACATTAAAGCATCAGCCATTATCATTACAAACTAAACAGGTATAAGGAACAAGTTGTTACACCTTTCTGCAGCAATGCAGCTTTTAAAAAGTTTGTCTTTATATAAACTTTGAAAGCAACCTGTGGTTTATTACTACTTCACACTTAATAGCATGAAACTTCTTGGAAAAGAGTTTAAGGACTATTTGGAAACCAAAACGAGCTTACCTTTTAAAATACCTGGGAAAGAGAAAAGAATACACATAAATTCAGAATGTGCATCTCTAAGTGGCAAAGGATGTGATTTTCTGTATTATGGAAATGCTGAATGGAAAACAGCTGCTGAGAAGGAAATCAGAGTAATCAACTATAAGAGGTAAAGTAATCTTCAATTACTGAAAAATTAATGAATTACAGATCATTAATTACTGAAATATGTGAAACAGAAGCCATCAATACCTCAGTTACTCAAATATTTCACATAATCCCTTGGAATTAATGGCAACCAGTCAGCACATTGTTATCACTCAGGTCCTCATTGTATTCAGATACAGAGATGCCTTAATTAAGCATGTAATGTCTAAGAGTTACATTAAAAACCCCTTCCCTTTTTACTGCAGGTGGTTTAAATCCACCCTCAAGTCAGGCTCACAGAAAAATAAACCTATTCTACCATGAAAACTAAAGAAAAATGACAAGCAGGAATAGTTTTGTTTCTCAAAGTGACAAAACCAGCAAGGAAAAACTCCTGGGGACTGACAGAGTTGTAACTCAAAGTGTTTCTGAAAACCACGATGTTACATTGCCCCCCTGTTATAATACTTTGCTCTGTTATACAGACTGGAGCCTGTTAGCCTGAGCACACACCAAGTATCCTCATTCTGTAACAGTGTGTACTTAACCACACCAACAAAAAGGTTTAGTAAGAAACTAAGTTTCAGCAGAAACCAAGAAACCAAGAGACCGCACAAGGGAGTCAGTTGAAGTACCAATGTTTCCCGACTCCCGGTCCAATTCGTACAAAATCCAAGCTCTGGGAATCATCAGGTAAGGCATAAAGAAAGAAACAGAACAACTATGGACTGTATTCACCAATGTGCAGTATTGGTCTCTTCCTCTAAAATTGCATTAGAGCCCGAAAAGTTTCAGAAGGACAACAATGATCCAAAACAACATACGGAGATCAAACAGGATAGGATACCTCAGACTAGTTAAACTAAGGGGGACTCAAAGATAACAAAAAACACTGATATTGAGAGACAGACAGGGACCAACTACTACAGAAGAGGGACCACCAAAATGAAGGTGGAACCAGGTCAAAGTAAAACAACAGGTAGACAATATCCAACTTGTGGAAGACCTTTCCAAGGATGTTGCAGACAATAGGTTTATGTTGGTTCAGGGAGAGACTGATCAAACATTAGGCAGAATACTTCCCTACAGGTTTGGAAAAGAATTTCCACATGTGCAGGAAACTGTTTGAGCTGAAAATACTAAGCAGCTAGGAAAGTATTAAGGAGAAGTGTCATCCACACTTGCTCAGTGCTTGCTCTTCCCTAGACATGCCCCAACAGGCACTGCTGGAAACAAAAGACTAGGGACCCTCAAATGGACTGTTCTGTTCATAACAGAAGCGAAATTTGTTCAGCTCCATGGTTCTTTTTGTGCCACAGCTCCTATTCCCTCTCCTGCTCTGCAGAACAAAAACCAACAACAGGTTGGTGCCTGTATAACCTGACAGGGATCAGGACCAAGTCAGGCTAAAAACACTGTCCTAAACCAGCAGCTAACTACACATGACAACACTGCTTTTCTTCAGTAGTGAGAGATGGAAAGCAGAAGGAAAAAATTGCAGAATTGCTACCACTTGTGCACTTCACCTCACCAACAAGCACACTCCTAAGCAAGGAACCCCTGGGGTTGAAGCAACCTCCCCCACAGGTCTGTACAGATCTCTCTGCTCTTTCTCAAGTATCTGAAGACAACAAAGGAAAGCAAGGCAGCAGTCTTGAATTAAACAGGTCAGCTCTGTATCACCAGACCAACATTTTTTAAAAAACAGCAGAGCAAAAGTGGTTTAAAGCCACCAGATTTGGCTGTGCTGCCTTAACCACTCAGGCAGAAAGCTCATTGTATGGTCTTCTCAGGCCCCAGCCACCAATTTCTATAATCTTCTGGCAGGAGATTTTAATGGTAACTGGAGTCAAGGGATGAAGTCTAAACCGAGGACAGGCTACAGCCACAATTTAATTCACGGTTTGAATAAAAACCTCAGCATGGATAAAAAAGGTCATTCTGACATGGGCTAAGGACACATCTTTATTATGAAAGGATTCAACTTCAGTGGACTATCATCTCTTATATTAAATACATATTATGCTACGCACATCCCATAATTGAA
This sequence comes from Vireo altiloquus, assembly GCA_013396875.1. Lineage (NCBI taxonomy): Eukaryota > Metazoa > Chordata > Aves > Passeriformes > Vireonidae > Vireo > Vireo altiloquus. The sequence continues at coordinate 259,649 of VZRF01000549.1, forward strand.
TGATTTGTTGAACCTGCCCTTTTGAAAGCTAAGTATCTTATGTACCTAAATAAGGATTTGAAGAGGAAGCTTTCAAGAACCCTCATACTAGTAAAAGAATATGTTTTGAAACTTCTGAGTTATCAATTACCACATTTCAGTTTTGTTTCATTCTTTCTAAAAATCTTCACTGTACTAAGGAAAAAAAAAATCAAGGACTTCTATTTGGAAAGCTCAGCATAGTATTTCACAACAGCCCTGCAATTACTTCTGAGAAATCAAAATTTAAAGATTTTGGCCTGGTATGTTATTTGAATGGGAAGAGGCTGACAAAGCTAAGAAAGTGAAATCAACCTCCTGTTATTCTTCCAGAAGAGGTTACAGTGAAGATACTGCTAATAGCAAAATCTGGGAGTAATATTACTGTAATGACTATGAAAATTACAGTAAAGTGTGAACAGACAATTCCTCCATAATCTCATCACAGAACATTGCTATCTGCTTGAGAAAAAAAGGCTCAAAATGCTCTTCAGCATCTCTAAAGAACTCCACAAGGCTGAACGATTATGCACTGGAAAGTGTTTCCTCAGGAATGAGGAAAGTTTTGGCACGCACCCTGCAACGTCACTATAAATTAAACCTCTGTGCTGCAGCTGTCCAAGGCTTTGTACTCAGTCCCTGACACAACACGTTGCCTCAGGCTGCTCACTGATTGCCTGCCCAGCCACTGAACTGGTTTTATTGTGCTCCCCTTGTAAAACCAGGCTGCTACGCTCACTGCAGCCTGGCCATCCCCAGTGCCACTTTCTCTCAGGCAAATGCTCGTGATTGAACAAGACATCAAACCTTGTGCCAAGGCTTCATGATTGCTCGATCGTTACCTGCAGCCTCCACGGCATATTTAAAGCAACTTTTATGCAATAAAAGCTTTCATGTTGTAAATTAAAAGAAAGAACCAACATCAGGTATAAATGAGGGAAGGAGAATTCCCCCATTCCAAGTTTAGGTTTTGTTTTGGTAGATTGTTTTGGTTTGTTTTAGTGTGGGGTTTTTTGAGTTATTTAGAGGGTCTTGTTTAGTTTTGCTTTGTTTTTTAATGAAGGCAGCAAACATCCTGGCAATTGAGAAACATTCTGAGAATATTACATTATTTGGAAATAGAAGTTTTAGATTAATATGGAGCTTCATGGGTAGCTAGCCACTTCCTTAGCTTTGTTTTATTTTAGAATGCGTCATTCTTTTATTTCTATGCCTATGCAAAAAGTTTCCCAAACATTTAATGTCAGACAGGAAAACTGAAGTGGAAAGTGGATGACAGCCAGTCTAACTGAGCTTTATCAACACAGTCCATACATCCTGACACACTATACATGCTCTAAGCTACCTCAAACACTATAGCCAGTCATGCCACTGCTATTTGAGGAGACGTCATAATTTTGCAAACAGAAACGATGAAATTCCAGTGTAAAGTCCAAAATAACATATCTTGTTGTTTATAATCCACATGCTGCTCGCATGAGATTGGAACACGCAATAAAAAAGGCAATAAAAATAATCCTTGCATGTAAGCAGAAAAGTCAGGTGCTGTAGTGCAACACTTTTATTACTTTTAAGCCATCAAAAATGATTATGTTTAAGAAGTCTGTTATTAGCCTGCAAAACTCCAGGCTTCATTATGTATTCCTCTGTCTGCATATGCACCTCCCACCAAGTCGATACTGCTTTTCAGCAGAGAGAGCTGAGAGAGAAATCACTGTGGAGACGAGCAGAGAAATGACTTATTCTCAACCCAAGAAGTTAACCACGGTTCAAGACATGGTCTCTTCTGAACTTGGCAGCTTGGGAGTGAATTCTCAACACTTTCAGAGAGGTGGCAGAGCCTGTCTCACATGGATGATCTCTACAGAAAACACTGGAACAAAAACAGAGGGCTAATTACTTGCGCTCAATAAAAACTGATGTTTCTTGCTACTGCACCCTGGCAGCCACTACCAGCACTTATTTTAGATACAGCTACTGAGTTATGTCAGGAAAAGCCTGGTTACCTTGGAGACCACTCCCAAACAGCATCGGTAGAACTCACAAGATGTATTTTACTAAAATTTTTATCTCTTTTGTGTACAGTCAGTCAATTTCTATGTGCTTGAGCAAAACATAAGGACACCAAAGAAAAGAACCACCAAATTAGTTCATACTTCAGCTACTCTCCCAGCATAGCTAGAATTTCAACATGGAGTAAAGGAGAAAATAATTGTGTCCAGATCCTATTATACAGGTAAGTATTAATGCCATGGTTTGATAGAAGGCTTTTGTGCACACAGGGTTTTCTTTTCTTGCCTGCTTTTGTTAGGGATTGTACAGACAACATGTAAGTATCATACTAAAATTATTCATTTAAGTAGGCTTTCTCCCCACCAAATATAGAAAATGTACCAATTATTTCATTGGTTTAGTACAATCTCTGGGATGGAGAACCGGTGTTTTGGGACACATGATGGAACAAATAATCATTTACTTTTAAAATAACAGAACAGCAGACTCATCTTGAAATTGCCCCTTCTAAACTGAGCCTAAAATCATTTGTATCTGGGAAATAAACTGTGGAGCCCTGCAATAAACAGGCACAGGAGAACTGGAAGGATCTATGAAACAGGAGTTCAACACATCTACGATGATGCACAGTATTCAAGAATACTTTTGTTCTGTTCCTGAAGACAGCACAAAAGGGCATTTCTTGCACCAACAGCTGAAAAAAAAGGGCAAAGAATCCATTCAAATAGTACAATTGTATCTGATTTGCATGGTCAAGCAGTCCAGTTTCCTTAACTGTTTAGATGGGAGGATGAAGAGCGCTGTCCTGGGGACCTTTTCCACAGTCAGCCAGACTGAGCTGTATGTTCTATATTTACCTGGGTTCCACAGAGCTGGGTCAGCTGGTCTTCAACAAAATAACAAGATTAATTCTTTGCAAACTATTCACTTCACAGTCAATCTAGGAACACAGACATGGGAAAGCTTATAACCACTCAATTAGAAAGAAAAAAGCATTCTATGCATGTATTTTAAAACTGCCACAGGGAATTTGAACCCAATTTTCACCCATTATTAAGGCGGATGTACATCTCAGGGATAATCAATAAGCCAGAGTAACACGGTCAACAAAAGCTACAGGCTGGCCACAACAAGGAAGATATCATATGTTTAGAATTCATTGCATTGATTTTACAACTTTCTCCTATTTTGGCATTTCTTCTGAACAGACACATGTATCCATATTTAGGTTTCTGCCTTTTCTACTGCATCTGTGCAGCTCACCTACTCACAAATCAAAACATATGCGATACTTGCACTTTTTTTTTTTTTAAGAAATGGAATGTTTATCACCAAATTGTCAGAAGTGAATTTCTGCATAAATCAGGCTCTAGGAAAACAGACAGCTCCACTTCCTCGCTTTAATTCTGTACACAGTGTTGTCAAACAAGGCTTCTAGATCCTTTCAGCAGAGATATGTTCCCTATTATGTTAGCACTTGTAACACCCTCCTGCTGCAGAGGACTGCCTAAGGAGGAACGAGTGATCCGTGCCATCTCCGCTGCCCTACTGACACACAGCATTCATGCACTGGATTTGCTTCAGCAAAAAACTGACTTGACGTTTCTCTTCTCCCAGGAAGTCAAGCAGACATTTACAGAACTCTACAAAAGTCAACCCACCACCACAGTTAAAGCTCTTCAGCTACTTGCTCCCAACTTCTCTCTCAAAACCTCAACCCTTACATTTTATTGGAAGAGCAGCAAAATTGATACCTCACTTACCAGTGCAACTACCCCTCATGCTGCTCAGTCCCTGAGTTACAAAAATCTTCAACCACACCACATCAGCAAGGACTTCTCTCCCACCAGGCAAACCGCTCATCTTCTGCTTGGAGCAGAGCCAGGTGAGCAGTGAGCAGCAGACGCATCAGGAACTGAAATTAACCAGCTCAACAGCACGCACACAACATGCTTTACAAGGTGTGAAGAATGTCAAATGTTTTCAGTGGAAAACACTGGTTGCAGAAGGTTCCCCTTTCCTATAGGCCAGAATACCAAGGTTAAGCAAGACAGTCAGTTATCTTTGCATATTATGTGTAATTACAGATCTATTTTTAGACTTGAAAGGTGTATTTTCCCTCCATCATCTAAATATTGTGAAATTGTACACAAAAAATAAGATGGCTTTTTACTCATGACTTACATTCCAAACCTCAAGCAGGCATCAAGCTCTTCTCAAGATAAAAATCCAAAAGGTTTTAAAATTCTTTCTGGTTTTAATTTCTTTTGGTGAGAATGCTCTAAAGAACAGAGGGCTGGGAATGGAACATATTTCTGTTCATATTTTCTGAGTTAGCCTTCCCCCCCTCACCCCGAACTTTCACCTCCTTGCAGACGTTCATGCCTGTTGAAAATTAAAATGTCTGCATTGCAGGATAGAACATTACAATTCAACACATGCTGTTTTGGAGGAGAAAAAGCATGTTTTTGAAATAGCTCTCTTACAGGTCAGGAATGTAAAGCAGAGTTCATATTTCAGATGGCAATGGAAACCAGAGCTTTTTCTTGCAAACCTAACCCAGCCTACAAGCAAAGAAGGAAAAACTAAATCTGTGGAGTAAGGTCTTTGCTGTGTCCTGCATCAGGTATTTAAGTATACTAATGAAGGGAGCACTGACTGCTTGTGTTTTACAAAGGGCAGCATTGCAAAGTCCCGTTTTTACCACTGAATGCAAGTCTCCAAGGTTTTCTTTTCAAACATTCTCCTGCTGCAGTCTCTGCTCTACCACAGATGACTCAATGGGCAATCGCTGGCTCTGTATCCTTCCAGAGAGCATCCCAGGCTCACAAAACAACTGCACCATTGAAACACCACAAGCAGAAACAGTACAACTCAAACAAGATGGTATCACAACTATGTATTATATTCCTCAAAGCTATGCAGACTGTGGTTTGACACATTTTGCTTCAAGTCCCAACAACTCCTCACAGTAGAGGGCAAAATCTCATTGCCTTAATAACCTAATCCCACAGTTCTTTTGGTTCATCTACTCCAAGCAATCCTTTTTTGCACTTAGATTCATGTATGTGCTTAAGAGAGAAAGATTATGTAAGTCATTACATCTCTGCAGTATCAGTGTAGATGCTCCTAACACTGGATCATCTTGCTTGCTTGTCTCAGAAGATAGAAGGGAAGCCAGGCAAAGTCAAACAAGACCATGAAGAGCTCTTTCTCAAAGAAGCAGCATCTCCCAGGCTGTACTACAGAACCTGTATTGCAGAATTTGTCCACCCCCCACTTGTGTTTTGTCTGAGATGCAAGAATCTGTCAGACAGATTTGCTATCACAGTAATACATCTTGATTGTTCACTGGGTTACACCTTGTCCAGGTAACAGGCTCATGGGAAGAGCCTCTGGGAAAACCAGGGAGAATGTTGTATGTATCTTCTGTACAGAAGATGCAGGTTTTGCATGAAAATTGTCTAATGACTGCCAGTTTTTAGGCAAAGTCTCCGGAGACAAGACATCTCAATAGCTTCCTCCCCTTCCTTCCTCTGCTACCCTGACAGGTTGGAGGAGGCAGCAACCTGGACAGAGCAGGCATTCCTGCACATGCATCTTCAGACATGTAAGAGTCAATAACCTCTGAAGAGTGAAGCTGAAATTTATATAATACAACAAAGCACAATTATGATAATGACAAAATACCTTATTCTCTTTCATTTCTTGCCTGAATCAGCAGTGTAAAAGTAACAAGAAACAGGATGCAAGTTCTCAAAGTTCTCAAAACAATGACAGTGACAGAATATGGCTGTTCTTTGGCAAGAGGTTACACCTATCAGCATAACATACATGATCCTAACAACATAACATACATGATATCAGGTAGGAAAAAAAAAATTGTAATGCCGCAAAAGGCAGAGGTCTCCTTGTTTAATTGGAAACAGTGCAGGCAGATGTGTGCCAGAGTTCAGTTTATCCTAACACTTCCATCAGGGTTGAAAGTGCCATTGAACAAAGCACTAGAGAAAAAAAATCTACCCTTAATTTTTTCAAATTGCAAGTACAGCCAGATGCTTGCTGAAATCAAGACAGTCTCCAGAACAGCCATGTTAAGTAGCTTTATTAAACAAGTTCAATGCAACACTACTTTCATAATTCCAACTATCTTACAGAGTTGAATCCTAACAAGTTTATTTAGCATGGGAAGAAATCACATCCTTATTCTTAAATATAAATTGTCAGCTTTAAAAACGGGTCCCAGCTGTTAGCTTTCTGTTAGCACTACTTTGTGACCAAGGGAAACCTTCAGCCCTTGATAAAACTGGTTTTAGCAAACTCAGCAATACAAGTTTGAGGGTCCTGTTCTTGTTCCAGCATTGCTTCTCTAGAAATAAAATATAATTTGGCACCATTTCCTTCGCCCCTCACTCCCCAGAGATTTATGCAATCATTCTATACCAGTATACCTACTCCAAGATTACCAAAAGCTAGAAAGCAGTCTCCAAGACAAATAAGATCATGCAAGTTTCATGAAAAACTGATTATATTGACAAGAATAATACTGTGCTTCCAAAGGCTGCAGCATGAGCTTAGCTGTTGTGTTTGATCTGACAAATGCCACACAGCTACCTGCACTACCTGCTTCAGCAATTTAGAACAGCCCCAGCAGACACCGTGTGACACCTGGCAGGCACCTGGGGCACACTGGAGAGAGTGATGGCACAAAGTTGCCTCTGCAGATGCCAAGGAGCAGAAAAGGCAGACAGCAAAGGCCAGAGTGGGAAAACCACAGGTACTGTGATAAAGTGGAGGAGTACAAAACAACCACGCAGGGAGGCCACGCTTCACTAGCTCTGCTTCTCACAAAGGACCTTGTGAAATCTAAGGAATCTGAGACTGATTCTGCCCAACCCCAAGAAACTCTTCAAATGCTCTTAAGATGTTTCCTAAATGGGTCACTTTACTTTCTTACACCTTCTGCAGGGTTTGTGGTCATATTTGCAACATAAATCAGGGAGACCTTTTGTTGCTCAGAAAGAAGGTTTAAATTGGGTGATCAAGCAGGAAGGTAAGAGAGGTAACAAACAGAACTTTTGAACACCAATGGCAGTGTTAAAAAGTTTAACTCCCTTAAAAACACTCTGTATTGAGTCATTGAGGAGGGAGAACTGCATGAACACTATGCTGCTTTCCACTACTGGAAATAAGATTCTCTCTGTCATTCTCATCAGCTGAAATTACATTCTCCCCAGAAACTGCTGTACATGGCAGCCCTGACAAGCTTACATACTGAAAGACTGAGACAGTTAAGCATTAAGTAAGAGAACACAAATTAACGTCAACTGCTGATTTTCCCCACCACTGCTTTCTCGTAACAAAGACTAAGAGCATTGTAATTAACTTTCCTCATGAAATGCTATGTTCTAAAGTTGGGCCTAATTAGATGCAATATAATTCTTGCCAGAAACAGATAATGTGTGTCTTTCATCGACTTGGGTGATTGGAATTTATTAATGTTCGGCATGTCTGCATAGCACAAATTATGTTTTACCCTCTGCTCCACAAACAAGCACGGTGTCTCTTTTAAGGTATGATCATCTGCATTTGGTACTTTTATAAGCGGGAAATGTGGCTTTCATTTTAGAGCGAAACCTCATAAAAAAAGAACCCCTCAAACTGGAAAGGCAAGAAGGGAAGATAAAAATAACAGCACTAAGCATAGCAAGATCCTGGCCCAGTATGAGCTCTCTGTGGTACAGCAGACACACAATAAGCTTGCAGGGAACAGCAAAGGGATATGGAAAGAGGGAAGAAGGCACGGCTTAGGAGCGATGCTTTTTCATTACAGCAGTAACAACAACTAAGATCTACTGGTAAGCACAGTGCCTCAAGGGCAGTGTGAAAAAGCCACATGAAGAAACACCAAAAAGATCCTCAAAGCTGCAGGAGGACAATGGGGGCCCGGCCGACAATAACTCACTCCCAAGCTGGTGTCTTCTGAAGTTAGTTTAGCTTGAAATACTTTTGAACTCCACCCACTATCAGCTGAAGAGAAAACAAGGAACAGAACATGGATGATGATGATGATTCATGTCAGTGCAAGCTCCTATTTTTCTATTTCAAATAAAACTCAGACTCCATGGCAATAGACATATTCTCTTTTTCTCTAGTTTTTTTTGTTTGTTTTGCTTCCAACCAAGAACTTTTCTCCAGGGCTCAGCAGTGGGAGGCAATCTGAAATGTCTTAACCCTTTTCCCACAAAGGGAGACTGAAGTGACCTCCCCACCCCAGCAGGAAGCAAGTAGTGTTAAACATCCAGCAAAGGTCTTGCTGACTTGGCCAGAGTACTCCTGAAGGAGAAAGAAAAATGGTAGGCTGTCTGCTCTGTTGGTGTCTTCCCCTACCAAAGGGGCGCAGGAACAATCAGAAAACTGACCAGAAATGCAGGGTGAGGGAGGGATGTGACACCAGAAGTTCTATAATTCTGAGTCTTTTCTCACAACCCCCATCAAATCACACATTTGATAAGGATTAATTGCATGGAAAAACCAATTAAGTCTAGAATTACAAGTGTCAGAAAGACCCTGAATTAGAGAAGACCCTCTAATTTCATTATAAGGTTCTGTCCCCATGTTTAATAAGTTACATTCATCAACAACCACCGTTTTGATCTCATGTAGGAGGCACTCTACAGTCCAGGCTGTAGATTTTTAGCATACTACATGCCTTCCACACAACCATTCCGTGTTAATTATTGTTATGGGTGATGGATTTCATAACCACAGCTCCTAGTCCTCTTTAATAATTACTGCTGTGCAAATATTTCTGACTTCAGTAAACACTGTTACATGAGATCACCTAAGCCTGGTGGTCAGCAAAGCTGCTGAACCCTCAAAAGCCAAATCACTGTGTCCAGAAGCTACAACTGCATATCCCTAAAGGGACAGGAGCTGGAGATCAGTAAGCTTAAACTCCTGGTCGTGTACCAACACTACTGGTCAGCTTATCTAGTTTTGTCATACTTTAGACATCCTGGGTTGATATCCAAGTCTGAAAGAGCCCAGGATAATGCCCAATGTGACTATTTAAGGACATTTTAAGATAAGCAGTAGGTTAGTTTTGGAACTTACACTTCTCATGTATGTTTGAAATGACTTGTGAAGAGACAAGACCGTAAAAAATCCACATCACACACCCTCTGTGAAGGAATTTAGTACATTTCTGGTCTAGCCTTGCATGTTCGTTGTGGCAGCACTCCGGCAAACATACTGAACTTCTGCAAGATTTGCCCTATTAACCAATCACCAAATGCACCCCTAGAATCACCCAGGTCAGGTATGAAAAGATCTATGAGCTTTTAGACCAGGAACCAGGTGTTGGGAGAGCCTCCACTACATCTGTTCCAAGCCTCAGAAAGTGGTGACTTTAGAGCAAGTAACCTTCCCCACAGAGGAAGGGACTTACCTATGAAAAGCAGGAAGTTCACGCTATTCGAGTTTGTGCTGCATACAGACCACTGCATCTCCAGAAAAAAAGCTACCTGCCCTGCAGCTCTTTGAAGTACCTACTCCCAAAATTTCTATTCTACAAGATGTTCCTTTGTGTTACTTAACTGGATATTCCAGGTGACAAGCAAAATCAGCAGAGAGATATTAAACAGTCTTAAACATTCCAGTTGGTATATGATATAAACATCTCAGTCTGGGTTTGGAGTATTGGTAGGGGTTTTTCTGGTTTGTTTTGGGTTTCTTGGGGGATGGGGTGTTGATAGTTTGTAAGAGTATATATTTGGCAATATGTAAGTTTTTTTCAATTTTCTATACCTACACTCTAAGACAAAAAAAAAGGGCTGCTTTGAAGAAAACCTATCTAGAAGCAGAAGAATTAGAACTCAAAAAATAAAGTCAATAAATGGGGATAGTATCGCATAAATTCACATCCAAATTCCTGAGAACGGTGGTAATAATTGGAAATTGTGATGAATATTCTTCTCACATTAATAGTGTTAATAGGATAGCACACCTACCACTTCTAACAGATCAGAAATGCATATAGCAAGATCTCTGTTTCACCACATTTCGTCTGTATACAACTGTATTTCAATTCCAGACAGTTTTCTTCTTTAAATTGCAGGCAAAGGAACTTGGATGATGTAACTTAAGAACACAGTGAAACCTGCCCCTATACTCAACCCAGAAATGCTCACAGCAGCTGAAGCATGCAATGTGAAATAAAGCTGGCTAGGAGAAGACAAGGGAATTGGTTAGGGAATAGGGGCTTCTTGGCATTCCTTTAAACCATTTTCTGTTCACCCTTGTGGAATGTAATATAACCCTAAGAAAATATATCTGACCTCACTCCTTTCAGCTGCATTAAAAAGGTTTTAAAAGCAATTTAAATATCAGATTGCACATTCATAAACAACAGAAAGAAAGAGGTTATACATATTATTTCCTTCATCTTCCACTAAGACAAGTTGGGGGAGTTTTTCTTGGTTTTGTTATTTTTTATTTTAATTTAATGAGAACTTTTGATTTTCCCTGGGAGACGAGGTCAACAGACTAGGGCACTTCCTGTCTGCAGCAATGTCGTGTGCTTATGCAGACATGAGTCTTCTGACAAACAACTGATTTATTTCAAAGAGGGGGTCATTACAATCATGGCATATAGCAAGATCACATTCTTTCCTACTTGTTTTGCCTAATCACTATGGATTACTCAAACGTTCTTGAAAAGAAGATGCATTTCAGCTGTGTGTGAAAACAGACAATTCATCCAAAATCCCACACACACACTGAAAACAGGAGGAACAGACGTTCTAGGTCAGATCATGATCATGCATGGACAAAAACTGTGAACTACAAACTACAGTTGAACTATTAAAATGTCAAAGATGTGGTCCTATAAAGTTCTTAGTACCTTGTCATGATAAAATCAGGTCTCAACTCCTCAGAAAAGATCATTTTAAAGGAGATGATCATCAGGGCCGTTTACAGCTTCTATATTTAAAGTCACCCCTCTGAATCTTACTGATGGAACCCTCGTGCAGTCCTATTACACATGTTTGGGACAAACTCAAGTGCCCTGCAAAGCAGGTCAGATCTCCAGCAGTGTGCAACACTGGCTATCCACTGATCTTAAACAGGAGGAGAATCAAGAGATGGAGGTTTACAACCACAGCCAGCAGACATACCAAAGTCAGAACAGTCTGGCAAGACCCAAGCTACATACAGCTCACAAAGTTGTTAGCCTAGGCACAGGTAGAGGCTGCTTGTCTCTCCTGAAAGAGAATTTACACAGTTCCCATGTTTCCACAGTACCTGAGCACTGCAGAATTACTATTCTATCCACAAGTTACCCCATTTAAATATTTTTCCACACCTCTCCCTTATTTTTAAGGCGTGAAAGTGGGATAATAAGCCCCTGCACAGGACTGCAAAGAATTGCATTGAAAGATGAGGGGTTGAGCCTTTTTTCCAATCTTCTGACCTTTCCTGCATTGCATTGGCAGTTCTCATGCCGTTCAACTAGCCTAAATGCATTCCAATGGCAAGATTTACAGTATCCATTCCATTCCCCCCAAAATCAGATTGTACTAAGTTTGTTTACAACCACCTTCAGTGCATGTACCACGTACAAGATTGTTTTTCTTATGTCAAAGAATGTAATTTTCTAATTGTGTTTGCTATGTGTATGGAGCCAAAACAATCCTACGTTCATAACTGAAGATACTGAGCACTGCTGAGGTAATTTACAGACCAGTGGAGGGTAGGAGAAGGGGACTCAAACTTCAGAAAAACTATTAGTGTTTAAAACAGAAACATAAATTTAAGAAAATTAAAATTCTGTCCCAGCCATAGTTATTAAACCTACAGGAGTTATCCAGGAGACAGAAGAGGAAAATGAGTGGAAGAATTGCTACTGCCAAAAAGCAGGAAGAAATTTGTCATTAAGTAGTATTTATGTACAATTTCCAGATAGCAGACTTTTTTCTTGTTAGCTTACAGGCAGACACAACCACAGCCACCACTGTAGCAAACAGGCAACTTAGCATTTCAAGAGTAAATCATAAAGTGACTTGATCTTCACCTAAAAGTATCATGATATGTTGGACTTGAAAGTGGGAGGAAGCAGATTATAAATCTAAATTCCAGGCACGGAAACTCCCATGTATGGAGTTCCATGGCATAATAATTACATTCTCATGCTAGCAGAAGAAAAACACTAAAAATGACAAATACATTTCATCTACAAGTTAATTTACTAAACTCGCCTTCCTGGTCTCTGAAGAACACTTACTTCATGTTCTTCCATTTTGTATCAGAAATTCTCAGACTGGACTGGGTGCCTTCCCTCCAACACTGCAAGGCTAAATAAAGTAGATACTGTGTATTTTACAGAGTGAAACAGCAGCCATAGTTGCTCATTTGCCCAAAACTACACAAAGATACAGCGAATGAGAAAGTCTGGACGCAAGCTTCTATGGCCAAAGGAGGGTCCCATGCTCCCCCAGACAGCTTAAATTAAAAGAAGAAAATACTTAAGAAACTTTGGTGTTTACCACCTCATGTGTAACAACTGAGCAAGCATCCACATTTAAAAATGAGAGAACACATACCATACGTTATCCCAAAATTCTAGGCAATTTAACAGAAACCAGTGGTCACCCTTCAACAGAAGAAACTTACCTGTAGCCATTTTCCCCACGCTGCTCATGTTTGTCCCATCCCATTCACCATGACACAGTTTAGAAAGCAGAATAAAATAATGTAAATTACATTTTTTCCCTTAAATTACCCTCTAGGGAAATTACTCACAAACCTAAAAAACCAACAGCCTACATCTGACCTCATGCATCTTACCATCATCTGAGTAAGCGGAGATAGCTGCAGTGCATCACCATCGGAAACTTTCAAGAATTTTTTGCTGTGACATTAATCTGAGCTAATGTTCCTCACAAACACATGGAAACACAACCTTCCTCTTGAGTGCACAACATGCTAAATAACCAGCACAGCAACCCAGCTGAAACGAGACCTGGCTTGCACACAAGGAACCTACACTGCAAATCACAAAACCAAAACACACTGAGCAACTCCAAGTTTACAAGCAAACAACATAAGCATTAATAAGTGGTATTCACTACTGGAAAAAAACTGGTGCCCAACACAAAGCCTAGGGCAGCTTCTTGCTGTGCAGCACTTCACATGCACAGCCCTATTTGCCGCACCAGGGCTGCAGGGACACACACCTGCTGCCTGCTGCATTTATCACACTTTGATGCAGGATGGGAGACAGTTGTGAGACAAATCTGGGAAAATAGACAGTAACAGGCTGTTTGTAACAAGTGGGACAGGAATACAACTGGGTGGTCAAAAAGAAATCCACAAACATCCCATCCTTAAGTACGCTTTTACAGTGCCAATAATACACTCGAAGACAGCTTGAACTTGCAGTCCTTCTCAACAACATAAGGCATAAGCATGTGGTATGCTGCTCAGTTCCCTCAGCCACAGCTGAAGGAATTAAAGAAAAGTGTCCTTCTTCTTACCCTGATCAGCACATAGAAATAAGGTGATTAACACATGGCCTCTGCCAGCATCCTCCTCTCTAAACTGGAGATGCATGGCTTTGATAGATTGTTTGGTAGATAATTAATTGGCTGGATGGCCACATCCAGGAGGTAGTCATCAATGTCTCAATGTCCAAATGGAGATCAGTGATGAGCGGTGTCCCTCAGAGGCCTGTACTGGGACCAGGACTGCTCAATGTCTTCATCTGTGACACAGCCAGTGTGATCCAGTGCACTCTCAGAAAATTTGCAGATGACACCAAGCTCAGAGGTGTGATTGACCTGATGCCATAAAGAGGGACCCGGACAGGCTCAAGAAGTGGGTCTGTGGGAACCTCATGAGGTTCAAGACCAAGTGCTGGTGCTGCACCTGGGTGAGGACAACCTCTGGTATCAGCACAGGCTGGGCATGAACAGACCGAGAGCAGCCCTGGCCAGAAGGAGTTGGGGGTGCTGGGGGGTGAGAGGCTGGACATGCCCCGGCCATGGCACTCACAGCCCAGAGAGCCAAACGTGTCCTGGGCTGCATCCAGAGCCCTGTGGGCAGCAGGGGAGGGAGGGGATTCTGCCCCTCTGCTCTGCTGAGACCCACCTGGAGCACTGCATCCAGCTCTGGGGTCCCAGCACAGGAGGGACAGGGACCCACTAGAGATCAAAGGACTGGAGCACCTCTCCTTTGAGGACAAGCTGAGAGAGTTGGGGTTGCTCAGCCTGGACAAGAGAAGGCTCCAGAACGGTTTATTTTGGTTTTTTCATACTTAAGGGGGCAAGTAAACAACAATGGAAAGGGACATTTTCTCCAAACCTGTGGCAATAAGACAAAGGGTTGTAGTTTGAAACTAAAAGAGAGTAGATTGAAACTAGATATAATGGGTTGTCATTGCTCCTGTATCACATCATATCATAAGCAATCCCAAAGAGAAAAAAAGCTGGAGGAACAGAATGAAAACCCAACGTCCTCTAGACTACAAAAAGAAGCCACTGTTGGATAACCTGCCAATCTGAGCATCTTCAACACCCAAGTGTATTTCTGTGCTGCACTGAAGGGAAATCTGGCCCTGACTGGAGCCCACCATATGCATCCATGGAGCCAGCATTTTGGTTTTCGTTCTTGATTCAATGCTCAGCCAGGTAGACCAAAGTCTTTTTTCCCACTTCAAAGGGCCCTGTTTCAGGCTCTGGATAAGCAGACAGGTTACCCAAGTTTGAGAGATCCCTAAGAAGTTTCTGCCACACACAGCAAAGAAGCAAAGATGAAAGCAAAGAGGTAAGCACTCATGAACTGAGCCACACAGGTATGTCAGACACATACACATGCATGAGTAACCACATAATTTGCAAAGTTATTAAAATACCTTTTCTCCTATCATTGCAATCAAGTTAGTGCAAGTGTTCTGAACAGTTAGCTGTGTATTTAGTCTGAGACATACACACGCAGCATAGCTGGGGAATGAGAGTCCTCAGACAGCTATACAGGAGTAAATTTAGCTAGTTTCAGATAATGTTTTGCTAGTTTTAATATGCTACCTCTCAACATTCAAATAGTAGAAAGTTGCAGTAGTATCATGTGGAATAAGAACACTACTTGAAGAACCTTCTACCTCTCAATACTTGAAGGTAAATATGGAGTCCACATAACAACTTAAATACAGGAAGACATAGTACCTGTGGTAACAATAAATGTGCATATAAACTGTGAGTCTAAGCAATTAAGACGTCTTGAAGCTGTAGTTAAAAGACATTCAGCTGTGATGGCTTCAGCTAGCACAATTTTAACAGTATTTTTAAAAGCTTAAGGCTGCAGCTTTGTCCAGATCATTTAGGTCTTGAAGTAGGAAAAACAGCTCAATAAATAGGTTTTCAGACGTCAGAACAACTACACAAGTCTACACTTTCCATTTCCTGGGAAGAATGGCCACTGACACCGTGATTCTACTCTATGCTTTAGCCTCACAGATATTCAGAACACGTATGAGACATATATTCAGTATACCTCAAGTGAGACATTGTGCAAGGAAGCAAAAAAGGGCTTGACATGTCCCTAATGCTGGGGATTTGCCTGGACTATGCACAATCAGAACAGCTTCTTGAACAATAGCACTAGAATGCATTGCTGTTATAAGGTAAATAACACACCTCTTTCAGTCTGACTAACTTGTTAGCATTTTTTGTCTGCTTGTACCATTCACAGTCTACCAAAATATAAGCACAGAATGAAAAGGCTCAAATCTCCACTAAATGTGGAAATTTGTATGGGTGCTATACTCACTAGTTAATATTACAGCACATATTCACTGTAAATTGTCTTTACCAACAACAAAAACCAAGACAAAAGCCTTCAAACACAAGGACTGGGCCATTCCTTAAAATCCTCTCCTTTACATGAATCTTAACAGACAACTTCGACAGCTGGACAAATCAGATCAGGCATGAGCAGTGCCAAAAAGGAAGAGGGGATATTGTGTACCACAGTAAGGACACACAGACTACTCATTTATAATTTAAAATTTATTTTACTTTACATTTAAATCTTACTAAAGATAAACAAATAAATGAAAAAATTACAATTGCTTTTTTCCAACTCTTCCAAACTCAGGCCTTTGAGCTTTTGTGCTCTCTTTAAAGGGACACAAAAGAAATGTTTCTACACAAGATTCCTTTCTTGTTACCAATATATTTAAAAATACTAGTTTTTTCCCAGTTTGTATATGCCAATGTGCCTTTTTTCTTCCTACTCACTCCCATTTCATAATCCTGTTTAAGGAAATAGCCATCTGTTTATTCAAAGTAAACTTGCTCCAACCCAGGTTTGCCTAGTGTAATTCCAAACACCACAGCACAGTTCTCATTTAACCAATTCCCTTTCCTTTCTGTCTCAAACATTTGGAGATGCTGCAGGTTGTTTAAAGAATATCTGAAAGTTATTTAGTCTTAAACACTTTTCGTACTTTCCCATCCAGAGAAAGGTGATCAACAGGTATCTCACAGGAGCCCAGTTGCTTCTTCTCACAGAACAGTTACCAAAATAGTAACTCTGACCCTTCAACTGTCCCTCCTTTCTCCTCCCTTTCAGACCTTCTTGCTTCCCTTCTGCTTTCCCATACCTTTATTTGTCAGTCTTCACTAGTCTTCTCCATCACACTTTCTTTTCACCATTAGAAGAGATGTTACATAACTTACAGGCTGATAGTGGCCTCACAGGGGGCTCCTGTACACCAGAATTACAGTTCATCTGAACAAGATAATCTTATAAGCACTCTGAGGACACTCCTATTGTCAGTAGTAAAGAAAATTCATTACCTGACGGCAAGAGGTTCACACTGGACTGACTGGAAGAGGCAGTGGGTCTTTCTCTAATATACTCAAAACATGTTTAATTCCTTCCCTGGAAAAAGCAGAGCAAGCTGAGAAGAGCAGACTCTTATGCTCTCCAGAAACGGAGGCATGAAGCCAAAGAGCAGAACATGGGGTGGAAGGTAAAACCCTTCACTCCTAACAGAGGGAGGGAGAATCAGGAGCCACAGCACCTCTTTCAAGAGGGAGAGAAGGTTTCATTTTCCACTCCCAAGAAGAGGTGGTTGAGGGCAGTCTGTACCCACCTTCCATCACACACTGTACAGTGGAATCAAAGATTTCTACTGAAGAACACAGTAAACTGAGCAAAAGCTACACTCATGATGATGTGTTTCAGGCTGATTCAATCCAACACACAACGAAAGCAGGACACTGAAATAAAAGCAAGCTCCAGTAGTTCGTTTTCTAAATAATTCTGTACATTCGTCAAACAACACTGCCGTTTCACTTTTTTGCCAGGGTGAACTTTGCATGTGGGGTTTTTTTGGTCACAGTTACCCTGAAAGTATCTGTGTACAAAGCATATACTGCAAATTTCTTCTTCGTTAAATTGTAGCTTTCAGTGGACAGAGCAATTTAAGGGCTGTTTGCAGGAGATGCTGCTTTTTTACTTTGCAAGTTGCCCCACCCAAGTTTTGCTCTCCCACACACTCAGCCCAGAGCGCACAAGAACACAGATGTCAATTTAATGTATCACAGCAATCTTTCCATTCCAGACCCCCAAGTAGCTTTGCTTTTTATACTCTAAAATCTGCTAAATGGAAACTCACTACTTCGCACACTTGGCACTAAAAAGAAATGCCAAGCCTTAATTAGCATAGTGTCCAGATTAAGGCTGAGATTTTACACTACAACATACCTGTCTCATCTTTTTGAGGTTTATGGAGCAATGATTATAGCAAAGGCCAGAAAGCAGAAATTTTCATTAGAACTGCAAATTTCTCAACCCCCACATAATAGTACAACAAATGGGTGTTTCCAGAAATACCAGAAGTTAGAGCTAGTAATTAGCATTGGGGAACCCCAGCCTGGCTCTTATTTTGGTAATAGGTACGTTTTCTGCTGAACTGCACAGCCAATTTTCAACTTTAAAAGACACTCTACTATTTTAGTTATTTAGTATTGAAGATATTTGGAAACATCCCAATTCTAACCTTCTTGTCCATTCAACAAGATAGTAATTAGAAGAAAATTGCCAAATTGCAGTACGTGTTTTTCAGCTGATCTTCAATACTCACAGAAAAGGGTCCTAAAATTTTTCAGTTTTTGCCTGTAGACTTAAGACAGTGAAAACGATCCAAACTATCGTAGCCTTCACACAATATACCTTTTCTAGGGTAACCAAGAACATGGTTAAAAGCCAAGCTACCTGAACAAACCACTTACACACTTACATCATCCTAGTATCAAAGAGCTAGATACTTAAATGTGTGTAGGTGCCTAAAAATGTTGACAAGCATCTTGTCATTTATAAGAAACAGGCAAAACATGTTTAGACAGGCTTAATCTTCACACATTTGAAAATCCACTTTGTCACTGTTAAGATTCTAGATGCTTTTGAAGTCAGGCCACAAACTGACTAGATATTACAGAAAATGTTCCAATCTCAAATGTTAGAGCCTAATAATTAGAGGCCTAAACAGCAGCTATATTTTTAACTGTAATTTTTCAAAATCTGCTTTTCTAAGCAGAAACAATGAAGAACTTCTGTCTTACTGGGTAGAGACATTCATTCTCCATTGTGTGAATAAACTATGGACTGTCTATAGACAAATTCAGCTCTGAAGTGACAGTTCCTGGTATTACTATAGCAACTTTTTCAAGTGTTACATGTGATAGCCTCTAGCAACAATTAAAATGGTCATCCTTTAAGGCAGGCAGCTTTTATGTGTTTAATGGTAGGTTTTGAGTCTGATAATGAGAAGCAAGAGCTGAGGAAAGCGGAAAAAATACAGCTCCTCATACAGAAGAGACTTGTTGCTTTGTCAAGACATGATTGTGGTTTCTGTTGTCTACACATTCTTAAAGTGTGCACATCCACTGCTTAGCTCCCAGTCTTGGCATTTGCTCCCACCCAGGCACCGTGTTCACAGATTCCCAGCCTACAAGCATCCTCCTGTGACTACACATCACACTTTGACAATAGTCATTTGTGACAGAGCGATAAATCTCATTCCTTCTCTCCAAATACACATGTTCACATGGCAACAATCACCCCCAGGAAGGATTTCACAGCGATTAAGTGTGTCAAGGACAAAGGATTCTTCAGTTAATGGGCTGGCTTCACGCACAGTAAATCAGGTGAGATACAGCAATACAGCAAAAGCATGAAGTGGGGAGTCTCTCTTCCATCTAAGAGTCATACTCCCATCTCTCAGCTTCTGTGAGAAGATGGACTGTGGACTGTATCAGTTCTGCTAAATATTTAAATTAGCAGCCTTATTTGCTCGTGTGTTCCCTCAACTCCTTTGCTGGCATGCCCACCTTTGTGCTTTTTGGGCCAATATTCTCAGGGTGTGATCTGACAATGCAGCTAAACCAAGCAACAACTGCAGAAAGGGACGTCCTGCTGTTCCTCCTACTTCCACCATTCCTCTCAAGGCTGACAGTAACACAGAGCAGGGAGTTACCCAGCTGACACTCACCCCACAGAGCAATTTTCCATCACTTCTTGTCCTTGACCTGGCTCACTGCAGGGTCAGAGACCCTCAAAACGAGAAGAGTAGATGTGAAAAAAGAGGGAGCAGGGCCATCTCTTTCACAAGCATCAAGCCTGGTGTCATTCAAGCACCAAAGCAATGTCCTCTGGCAGGGACACCAAGAAATATAATTGAATATCAGCAGTTATACTCATTTTCAATTCTCTAGGCAGGAAAGCCTAGAGAGCGTCAATATATCAGTGGAATCTCCTTCATGGTCTTCATTCCAGCAGAGAGTTTTATGTTACCAGCCTTATTGCTGGAGAAGTGTTTGGGTAATTCCTATTTCTCACACATTCCTACTCTTCCCACTCTTTATTTTTTTATGCTAACAATGAGGTTACAGAGAAGGGCAGTCTTCCCTACCCCAAGACATCTTCAGCTCTAAACTACAATACATTAAAGATTTCCTTTAGAAAGGAATGAGAAAAATACTCAGTCCATCCCTTCTGACTTTACCCTCATCCCCAACCCATTCACATTTATAAGATGTGAGCAGTTACCACATTTTATAAATTGAGATATAAATACAACCAACTAATGCCCATTAAAAAGACATCCTTTTTCTCCTCAAAAACTGTAGCTAAGAGCAGCTTCTGGGAACTGAAAAGAAGGATAATTTTCCTTGCTTATCTTGCACAAAATATAGGACAGCTCCTGTTGGTTGCCTTAAATTATGTCCTTAAGGCTTGGCTTCAAAACAGAGGAAACCAGACTGTCATGGATTTCAACTGTTGTGCTCTTAGAGCTTAAATTTTAGGTATCTGAAAAATCCTTTGCGGTCAACCTTGTCTCCAGCCAGTAGACAGCAGCAGTACCAAAACAGCAATTACATTCAGACTGCCCTTGATTTTGGGGAGAGGCAAGTTATCAGGGCTAGATAAGTAAGGAACAAGTGAATCAGTGTGATTTATGACAGTGGCTGGACTCGCTACAGCAAGGTCTGGTTTCATCACACATGTCACTTAGCCTTTGCTCTAGAGCAGCAGCCCAGCCAAGCAGCAAAAAGGTGTGCATGAAGCCATCCTAACACATGGGCACTCCTGACTTCCAAGCATGCTCACGTATTAGCCACAGGAGTGCTCTTGTTTGAGCAGATGCCTATGAACAGTTCTAGTGGTGTGGGTGAACTCTAAACAGCAATTGCTGCTGCTTATTGCAACAGGAGCAGCAACGTCTGACCACAGAACTCTAGCAGCTCTAAACTGAAAGGCAAGTTCAGTTAGATGGGACACCAGAGACTTGTGATACTATGTTTATTTGTTGTGAAGTGCCACGAGACACTGTGCCACTGCCTGATTCAGTCTGGTGACCAGCAAAACCAAATACTGCTTAAGTAGTGAAAAGTGTTTCCCTCTGCATCCAAAATTAGAATACTTCTGGAATATTCTAGATATTCTAGAAAGCGAAGGTTGGTTTATATATTTAGCTTGTTTATAGAGGCAGTCTTTTAAGAAATACCTCTTGGTAAACTGAAGGAGTAAAGCATCCACCAGTGCTGCTGCAAGGATGCCAATTCAGCAGCTACACCAAATGCTAACCAAAGGCTAACCTGTGACTCAAAAGACTTTCTGAGCAGTAGTCAGCACATCTTCAGGTTACATCACAAGAGTAACTCTACCTTCTTCTGCTGATGATGTGCACTACAGGCTGGCTAAAGACACATCAATCTAATGGTGTGCCATGAGACCATCTTTACATCAAAACACCCACTGACGTCACTGTGTACATCAAAACTTCTTAAGATGCTCCATTTTCAAATCTAAGCATCTGAAGCTTCAGGACACCATGTAAATCTGGTGATGACAAACAACATATCACTTCTTTCAAAAGGGCACAAAAACTTAGGCACATTTTTCACAGAGCATAAAGATTTGTTACAAATTCCACGGAGTATCTGGAAAGTCAATTTAACACAAACTCACCTATTTCACAGACCTCTTACTAGCAACACAAAGACTTGGAATGCATAATAATAGGAACAGAAGGACAAGAACAAGACTGGACTACAGCAGTTCCACTGCTCCAAGGGAAATATTGCTTACTGTACACGTAGAAGTTTGGGTTTCCACCGATACTTCCTCTACAAGCAAGATGATTTGCAGCCTAATGTCTCTCTAAAAGCTGTTCTGAAGATTTTCCTGAGAACCTCCACATTTACATCTTCCTTCCTCACCGCTCCAGCCTCAAATCCACCCCCCTTGTCACACTAGAACTGATAAACCACAGCTGCCCTAATTGCTCAGCTGGTTCCTGTATTCCTGCTGACAAAGAAACCCTGCCACAGACTGGGGAGACATTACGTTAAGTGCTCAAACACCACACTGATAAGAACAGCATTAGCCTTAGACAGAAATATGATTGGGTAGTAAAATCCTTACTAGGCTTAATCCTAAACCTGGAACAAAGTTCCAATCTGGGCACCAGCACAATCTAACAGAAGTTCTGCAGATCCCACAGACACATGTATGATTCAGCTATGGGGACCAAGGTAGTAAAATACTGTTAATTTGCATTACGGAGAATGGCTCTACAAATAGAAACAGCCTACTCCATACTGTACTCAGCTGTTGCCTTTGTGCTTGCAAAAAGGTTTTTTTTCTCTGTAATTCATTAACCTACAAGCTTATCAAGGTGGGAGTGAAGAACTTGTTTCCAGCATGAAAACCAGCAGTCAAACTGAGCAGAAATACTTACGTCACTCTTCCTGAACTTTGCTTTTAAGCTCTTCATGCTGATCACATTCAACCTTCCAAACCTTTGAGGAGCTTTTTATTCTTCTTCAATATCTAAACAAAAAAGAAGAAAGTAAGATTCCAAATTGATACCATTCACTTCACTGGCATGCAGTCACAATTGAATTTGCATACCTCTATCACCCATCGAGGATTTAGCCCTCAAGCTCTAAAAAAGATTAACAGTCACCTAAGGGAAACTTTCTGTTTCTCTAAACTTAGACGTAAGCCTAAATCTGACCACTGAAGAATAGCAGAGATATTTACCAAAACCTCAGCTGCGTATCCTGTTATACCAACAACATCTCCACATAATTAGATCACCAACACGTTCATACATGAGCAGATTCCTCTGACGACTGCCTATTTTAATAATATCATCAGGACAGCCATTTTTAAAGTGGCAAAATCATAATTAAGCAAGGAAAGTCATACATTAAAACTTCACCGTCCTATCACCAGGGGTCTGCACCGGGTAGCAGAACACTATTGTATGCACCAACACTATTGTATGCACAATAATCACTAACCAAACTCAAAATTGTACTTGGACCATGCAGGACACATACTAGGACAGCTCAACATAACACAGCAGACAGAATCACCTGACCAAGGCAGAGGTTATTGCTGGAAGAAAATTGTTTTGGATTCTTCCCCATAAGGAACTGTACATGTATTCTTAAGAGCCATAGCTGCTTGTAACTTGGCAGGGCACTATCACAGTCATGTTCCCCCTTCCTCCCTTTCACATGAAGGAAAGCAGCAGTTGAACAAACATATAAAACTAACCTAACAGACAAGCTGCAAACTCTCACAGGGAAAAGTGAGTGTCTAGAGCAAAGTTTCCTACAGAAAGCTTCAATGATACCACAGGTTGCCAATCCAGGGCAAACCTAACAGTGAACAGCACACTAAAATAGCATGGCAACATGCTTTTCCCTAGAGCACAGCAGAAAATCTTAATGAGAGAGCAACATCTGGATTGGCAAATGCACCTAGGTAAAAATATTCCACATTTCTAGTTTTACAGTACACTTACTGAAATAGTTAGCTGCTTTCATCTACAAGTTTTAGCTGCTATACAAATTCTTTCTGAAGGAACAGTTTAAAGTTAAGGATGTTCAGCTGTATAAACTTCCTCCCTCCACCCTAGAAAAAAAAAGTAGAAAAAGTTTTACAAGTCTAGTCAGATAAATAAATAACTGAAATGAGGACTGGAGCATAAATTCAAGTAGGTAATGTAGAGTCACTGTGTTTCACATCACTGTCCATAAACAATAGATTACAGTTTGATAACCAAAGGGAGATCTGGTTGTTTCATAAAAGTACATCTCATTATTAGGGCAAGTTCCTACGTTCCACATGATCACTCTACTATGAGTTTTAAAAATCCAACTACACAGTATACTGTTAGTAGAATACATATATATGAGTGCTTCCACAAAATACAACTCTAACTACCATTCAGGAATAGCAAACACTGCTAAGTAAATATGTTATTTAGTTCAACCCCATATTTATCTGACAGCCTTTTAAGACAAACTCAAGTACGTTTCTTATAAAAAAAAAACCCCAAACAAACAAAAAAAATCCCATACACCATTTACACACAAACATATTTCCCACAGGCCACACCCCTGCACTAGGTAACAGTAGGTAATATGGATAGGGTAATTCTGTAAGTTGTTTAAAAATCATTAAATTGGATTAAATTACTCTAAGTCCAACTAAGCAGTCATTTTCAAGCCATGTCAGATCCCTGGCTGCTTCCAGGTATAAGAAAAAGGGGTTTCATTAAAAATTCTTCTGTTTAATCACAAGGAAAATGGGCTTGTGGCATTGTTTAATTCTTTAGCATGCAAAAGGAAAAAAGGAAAACAGATTTTGCAGAACCTTGCAGAACCTGACCTAGGTGAAAATTTCTTAGCTTTTTCCTGGGTGGAATGGAATATTTGTAAAATAGAAAAAAAAAAAAAAAACAAAACTATAACTGAACAGTCAAAAAGAAGGGATTATTTCAGATCGGTCTGAGAGAAGCATACTACTTTGTTTCTCCTACACCTACCCAAACTTTGGAGAAAGCATTTAAATTGCACAACAGCTGTCATAACCTGCACTGGAAAGGAGCCCTGAACCTCAGCCAGAGCCCAGTAATCTCCTAAATTATCCTCTGGTAACACCAAGGATGATGAGAACAGCAAAGACCAGAAATGCCAGGGTACAGACAACACAAATACCATTACTTACCAGGCTTTCTTTACATACCACACCAGCAAAAAAGCCCAAATCAAACCAAACCAAACAAACCCCAAACTTCTACGAAAAAAGAAAACCAACATAAAGGAACTTTAAAGATGTGAAACATTATACAATATCCCACAAAATCCAAACCTTAACAAGGCTTTATGCTTTATAACTTAAATATACTTTGACTAAAAAAAAGTTAACTGTTTAGTTGGACCAGTTAATGAAGTATAAATAAATCCTGTGCACAGGGAATTGAAAACAAGAAATCTTTCCTCACATACAGATTACCAAAGAATTGTCTGCTGCAGGCTGTCTTTCCCCCTCCCACTCCCTCAGCATTTTTGGTTCCTAAGGACAAAAGACTTATTCTAGCTCCCAAGGAAGACAAAGTGCTCAACTACAAGGCTGTGGGAGAGTTGAAAACTCCTTGTAGGTATACACATGGAGCAGCTGCAAAGCTGGACCTTCTTCTCTGAGGAACCTGTAGTAGAGTCTAATTAACAAGTTTTGCAAGCACTCCTAATATGTTATTCTCCCTCTTGAGAGAAAGAAAGAAAGAAGGGTTTCTGTCGGAAGACAATGTATTTTTCCCCCAAGATACTGCACCTCCTGCATAAGTGCATTTTCTATATTGAATGTGAAACTCAAATCCTCAGCATAATTAAAAAAGCATGCTCAAGCATTCCAAAACAGCATTCTTAGTGTGTTTTTCACATCTGTATTTTTTCCATAAGACATAGTTAAACATAAACATTAGGATTACAGTTTGTGCATCATAATGCCCATAATCCTTCAACTGTAGAGATAAAAATGCATGAAGTGGTGAGGGCTGCCTTTTCTTGTTGCTGTTTAAAGGAGGAAGCCCCCTCTCAAAGGATGTAATTATTGGAATTGATGCAAAAAGAGGTCAGCATCCTGATTCGGCAGAGCTTTATGACAACTGCTTGTTTGCCCGAGGGGGATAAAGGAAGCACTCTTAATACTCTCCTGTTTTACAAGATAGGAAGTGACTACTAGAAATTCACTAGGGAGCATCAAGACACTTCAAAACAATATTTCTGCAATGAATCACAGGTATTAACAAGAAGCAATCTCTACTATTAGAGGCATTTCTCTGCTTTCGGAACAAATGTGGTAATAAATACTGAGCGCTGTCGTTTTATAGCTGCAGCAAGTTAGCAGCAGATAAGTGCTTAACTCCAGGGATTCTCAACAGCTAATGCTGATCACGTGCTTTTAACCATTAGCTCCAAAATTAAATATCTAGTCCTCTATCTCATCTTCCTTTAGTTTAATGTCAAGAAACAGCCTCGAGGAATACAAGCCACAAAAAAACATCTTTAGGTTGGTGGTAAACCTATCTAGCTGAAACAAGTGACATTGAAGTGGTGGTAATCTTTGGCCTCAATAATTTCATTGCAACTGTGTTTTAATACACAATGCAATCTTTAGGTTTAAATGTAGGAAATAGGTTAGGATAATCTTCCCAACTGATTTATGGTGGGATTTGTGCAAACCACAGTAAACAACAATACTGACATTTTATTCCCCTTTCATCAAATAGCATTAAAATCAGAGCTAGGCCTTTCAAACAACGTTACAATTAACTCCTTGAGGGGGCCAAAGATCCAATGATCTTGGAAAGGAGAAGCCTTAGCTTCCCTAAGTAAAACTGGAAGTTTACAGTAAAACTGTATATTTTGCACAATGTTCATGCTAATGAGTCATTCCTCACTGACAAGTGCAGAATTCAATTAATTTAGGTGTCAAAAATCTTGCACCTCTTTCAGAACACCCTGAGAAGACTCCATCTCACACAGAGCTCTTTTGCAGCAAAGCATGACTAATGTCAACTAAATTCCCCTTCCCCTCCCAAAAACACTTCAAAAAAGCTTTTTTAACCTTGGAAGGTTACAGGAAAGATTTACAGACTCTATGCAAGATCTGGCAACACACACAGAGGTGTGGGGGAAATTAAAAAAGGGTCTGGAGTGTGGAAGAGTATTACTGCTGCTGTACACTTACGACCTCCTTTGTGCGACTACACCTACTCTCATGGGGAAAATAAGGAGCCCCAGCAGCATCTTCCCCCAAATCACACCATCATTTATTCTCTGGATGATCACTTTCTAAATCACAAGCCCAGCTCTGACCCAGAAGCACAGCCCAGCAGCAGCCAGCACTGCAAAGCAGCCAGAGGCATCAACACTAATGTATCCCTTCTGCTGATCACCTTCAGTATCCAACTCCATAAATGCTTCCCATCCCTGAGCTTCCCTGACCTACCCTCCAATACCAAGAATGTGCTCCAATCCAAGCTTCTCTTCAGCCAAAGCCACAGTACTGCCTGGAGGCATTAGCCATTGCTCAGCCTCTTTGGCTGCCCCCCCATAAATGCAGCAAGCCCACTCTGTGCTAAAGCAAAATCTACCCAACACTCCACCTCCCTTGAATACATCCTATTTCCATCCAACTGAGCATATTCTTCCAATTCTTCGGCCAAATCAGAGAAACACGTATGATGCGACCAAAAAACTACAGGAACATTTCCCTGCTCTTTATCAGCACAGCTCAGTTTTTCCATCTTGAGTAACCCACCCTCCTATCATAGGAGAAGTCAAATGGAACAGAATTTTATAAACTCAGTGTTACCTATAAAGACAAATAATTCTTGGCTTGGTTAATCTACTATTACTTACTAATGAAAACACACTGAAAAATGCACTGAGAAGCCCAAGCACTACACAAGAATGGGAGTGATTTATATACAGTTAATCCCACTCTAAACAGAATCAGACATAAGAGATAGTAAGGGTCTTGGGTAACTTAGTGCATTCCCTCTATCTGCTCACAAATCACTGGCAAGGATGTGCTGAACTGTACAAATTTAAGCATCTGAGCCCAGAAGTTAGAGAGCCATGGATATTGCAACACTAACAAGCCTACAGCTATCATTCCTCTCTGCAGAACACTTTGTATCAACTTTTTCCTCTTACACTTCCTTTGATATTCCGAATTTGCAAATGCTAAATTTCCTTTTAACGGATTCAGGTGAAGCAGTACCAGCCTCTGAGGATGCCGCACAATACAATACAATTTGCCAATACAAATCCAGGCAAGATGGTTGATCTGGGGATATGTGCAGTTTATTTAAACAGTGTATTCAAATGCAGTTCTAGACGCCCAGAAGAAAGCTAGCACCAACAAGGCCTTCCACACAGTGAATTACAGGAGCAGGTTAGAGAAAAATCAAAATGTGACTTCATCCTGATTTGTTTACTTGGCATATTTGATAGGACTCTGGGCAAAAGCCCAGGCAAATTTGCCATTCACTCCTTACATACAACTTTATTCCAGTCCCATTCCAGTTCTTTTGTCTGGAAGTGTCTATCAACACACACCCAGGTCAATGAAGAGCACGTACAACAAAAGAGACAAGACTTGTTGCATGAACTGGAACATACTGCTGCTCTTTCCCTGCCTTCAATTTCCCTGTCTCTAAAACAAACATACACACCTCCCCTTGCACAGCCCTCAATTTCGAGACCATCTTATTTAGTTGAATCATACATAAGATGTGTTGCAGTCCCACAGACCCTTCCAGAGTCATTATGCAGTTCAACTGGACAAGACTGGAAATAAAGCATCAAGCTGCAATAAGCAATAGAGAAAAATGCCTTAGAGTCCCACTTCTGAAATGTCAGTTCTTAATCGAGAAACCCACACGGATAACAACTGCTAGTATGTGTTTATACATACTCCCTTCCTACTCTTCATCAACTATTCCACTTGCTGTTCTTCAGAATCATCAAACACAACAAACTGTACAGTTGCAACATTAAATCCAAGAAGAGACATATCCATGACTTTATGGATTAATCCTGGAACAGCCTAAGGCAGAGCAGCCATCCATTAGGGCTGGAGTTAGAAAGACAGGAACATCAAAGCAATTTACCTAAGAAACTTGACAAGCCCCACTCCCATGAACACCTTGGAAGGGTATCCTACTGGAAACTCCTTTAATCTAGAAACACCTCCAGAGACTGTGCTGATAACACAGCTCCCGTATTCATCTACCAAGTTCTTGGGTAAATATTTCAGCTGATGAAAACAGAGTACCTTTTTCAACATTACGCAAAAAATGGAGAGTTTCATGTGTTTACATTCTTCAATAAAAAGCACTAAAAATTCAGATATTTTCTATTCTGGAAGACTCTCAATGCTATAAACTATCAGGATATCAGCAAGATCAACACCTCCATCTTCGTAGATGCTGTCTGTGGAATGGTATATGTGCTGCCATTCAGCAAGCTCTGGACAGGCTGAAGAGCTGGGTAGAGAGGAAACTCATGAAGTTAACAAAGGCAAATGCAGGGCCCTGCAGCTCATGAGGAATACACCTCATGGACCAGTACAGGTTAGAGGTTAGCCTGCTGAAATCCAGCTCCGTCCAGAAGAACCTGGGAGTCCTGATGGACAAATTAACCACGAGTGAGCAGTATGTCCTTGTGGCCAAGAAGTCCAATGGTATCCCAGGATGCTTAGGAACAGTGTGGACAGCACACTGAAGGAGGTCATCCTCCTTCTCCGCTCTGCTCTGGTGTATCTGGAGTGCTCTGTCCAGTTCCAGGCTGCCTAGAAAGGCAAGGAACTTCTGGAGAGGGTCCAGCAGAGGGACACAGATGGTTGGAGAACTGAAGCATCTCTCTCATGAGGATAGGCTAAGAGAGCTCAGTTTGTTTAGCCTGGAGAAGAGACGATTGAGAGGGGATCTTATCAGTGCTTACAAACATGTTAAGGATGTGTGTCAGGAGGATGGGGCCAGACACTTTTTAGGGGTGCCCAGTGATAGGACAAGGGGCAACAAGCATAAATTGAAGCACAGGAAGTTCTGTCTGAATATGAGGAAGAACTTTTTTCCTTTGAGGGTGACAGCACTGGAACAGGATGCTCAGAGAGGTTGTGGAACCTCCTTTTATGGAAATATTCAAAACCTTCCTGATCATGATCTTGTGGAACCTGCTCTAGTTGAACCTGCTTTGGCAGAGGGGTTGGACTAGATGATCTCCAGGGGTTCCTTCAAACCCCAGCCGTTCTGAGATTCTGTGATCTTAGTGATAGTCAAGTGATTTTTATCTGATTTTATTCGCATTTTTGAAATTCATATTCAATAGCAGCAGCACTTGGTGCGATACAAATACTGGAGAAGAAGATACAGTTTTTAACTTATTTTTACTTCTTTTTACTTCTTTTACTTCTTTTACTTCTTCTTACTTTTTACTTCTTTTTTAACTTCTCCCAGCCTTCCCAGGCCTACAAATCTTCACATATCCCTTTGAGTTAACATGCTGGTGTCTCAGGCAAGTAGCTGTAAACAAGGTCCTGAGAAAGTACTCGAGTGTCAAAACTCTGCAGAGATGTTTCAGAGGGCTCCAAAGTGCCTTTGGGAAGTCAGACGTCTGAAGGAACTAACAGTAGCTCCCTGCCTCTCAGAGTTATGAGAAAATAAATGGAACACCCTCAACTACTGAAGTTACAGAGTCACAGGCAGACCAGCATACAAATTCTTTTCCTGAACAAATTTGGCTTTCTCCTCTACCCATTCCCCCAATAGATTCATGTGGGAGGAAAAGAAAAAGAAAAAAAACAAAAAAACCCACGTCTTGTTTTACAGTGTTTTGAGTACTAGCAATGGCTTCCAGGCACAAAACCAAAGGAAGACTATGACACCTTTAGAAATATACATAAATTACTACAGCATTCATCTAAAATGCAAGTTCCGCCTGCAGAGGAAGGACTTGTCAAGACCTAAAACTTCCCAGGAAGATGCCCTGACCATGAGGCTCTCCCTCAGATGTGACCATCTCAAGTTCAGCACACAGACAACCACCATCACCTCCCGGTGCTACAGGCCGTCTTGTTCTGGACCTCAGCACAGGGGAAGGATGCTTTCTTTCGCTGTTGTGTGCTTCAACTAAAGTAGTCCTTGGCAAGTACCTCGACTGTTAGCTAGTCCAAAGTGGCAATCGAGGCCTTCAGCTGCTCCCAGAGCTCACCAGACTTGCACATCTCTGGTGGTTGGACAGAGACAAGCTCTGCTCTAACGTATTACCAGAGTTACATTTATTTATTTACTGCACTACTTCCTCTGAAACCTAACAGCCTATGATCAGGTGACTCTAAAGGAGCAGTCAGGACTGACAACTCTGAAAGCAAAGACCAGCTACCCCAATTACAGAGCTATCACCTGCATGCACCCACAGGCACCTAGACAGCAACTCCAGAAAATGCTGGGAAGTGAGCAAGCTTCTCAGACATGCAAAACAGGGACACACACAGCAGGGGCCAGCTGCTCAAACCTATAACCCCAGAAGATGGTATGGATTGCTATGCTTCTACCTTTGAATTTTTAGTGCTCTACTATGTCTGCCATTAAACAAGGCACTAAAGATTTGAATTTATTTGTTCTAGTTTCCCTTGGTTTTTTTCTCTATACTTGTTTCAAGCATTATCACTGTGCAGAAATAACTAGCCCACAATCAGCTCCCAAAAGGAATGTGATTAGAGTATTGCTGCAGCAGGATTTAGAAATTACCAACATCTTACACAAGAACTAGCTTTCATGTTTCTCCAGTCACAGCTTCTCCCTCAAAAAGGCATGAAGTCCTCATCAGAGAGGGGGAGAAGGAAAACTGAACATACAGAAAAAAAAAAAAAAAAAGAAAGAGATGAGGCAAGTGAGTGATGAAATGCTTACATCACTTGATGAGATGAGCAGTCTCCCACCTAGTCTCTTCTTCACTTGATGTTATCCATCTTGGTTCAGGGAAGCAGAGGGGAGGAGGTAGCATTTTACTGCTTTGCTAGCAGATGCACTCTTGGAATGGGAAGAGAATAGCAGAGGGCCAATATTTTTAGAGACTGGAAGGATGGGTGTCTGCTACTGCACAGTGACTTCTTGGCACTGAGCTTGGCTTCAAATCAAGGGAACCCTGAGCTCATATGGTGCTACTCAAAATGCTCTTTCAGTCTGGTTCATATGCCTGCTATGCAATTCTTCCATTAGTAAATAAAATCTCATTGACAGCTTCCTCCGAGTGTCCCAAGACAAGAGCCAAGCAGGTCCTTGACAGATATTTACTAAATTCAGTTACTCCTAGTTAACCCTGGACACCAGAAAACCTTTCTAAAATGATGTATGTGTAATTTTTGGCATTTGATTTATTTTTTTTTTAATGACACAGCTAATATTCAACCTGCTAGGGGAGAGGAGAAGAAAAGGAAAAGGCAAAAAAGAGATTACAGTTTCTATGAAAGTAGCAGTAGAGTGGAAGCATTTTATATCAGTTCTGTAGTAAGCACATTCATGCTCGTTATAGAAGCAAACGGGAGAATTCGTTAGAGATCCTGCAACACTGTTAAAGCAGATTTTAACTACTCTTTTCACAAGGAGAAAGTTAAGAATGTCACAAGTGGCAACAGCAGACTGCAGAAGGCTTGTGCTGCCAAACGCTGTGCAAGATAAAGATAAATCTTTCGCATGCCCTGTGGGAAGTTAAAAGCACAGGCTCCCGATTAAACTCGATGCTATTCCTAAAGCAGACTACTTAATTTTTTTCTTTTTAACAGCAACAGAAAATCTGGATCTTTTAAGCCCGCGCTGCCGTGGGAAGCCGCAGCCCCCGGGGATCCGCAGCCGGCAGCGGGGTGGGGGGACCGGCCGAGCCCGGCAGCGACCCTGCCCTCCACGGGGAGAGCACCGGGACAGCCGGGACCACCCTTCTGGTCGGAGGTAGGGATCTGAGGGTCTCCCCGGGGAAGGATTTAACTCCCATCAGGGCGCCCTGGGACCGGCACCGCCTCCGCCGGGGCTCAACCGGACCCGCGCTACCATGGACCCCCGAGCCCGGGGCGGCTCCGCTCGGGGCCGAGGGACCCACGGAGCCCCTGTGCGGGAGGGCAGGGGTGCGGGGCGGTGAGCCCGCGGTGCCATCGCTCACCCCCGCGGGCAGCTGTCACTCCCCGCCACGCATCTCGAGAGGAAAACAAAACAAAGCAACCAAAACATAAACTATAGAGTAAATGAAAACAAACAGTCAAGCGACAGCGACTCACAGGCTGAGTACCCCCGCTGCTCCCCGCTCCCCCACACCGGGCGAACGGGGCTCTCCGGCAGCGCCCGGACAAGAGAAGCGAGAAGTTCCCTCCTGTTGCGCCCCGCAGAGGTTTCCCCGCGGGGGCTGCGCCGGGGAAGCGCCCGGAGCCCCCCGCGCCGGGAGGGGAGGCGGGAGCAGGTGGGAGCCGCACACAAAGCCCCATTCACCGAGCGCGCACGGAGCCGGAGCCGCGCCCTCACCTCATGGAGCGTCCCGCTACGCCGGGCAGGGAGCGCCGGGAGCCGCGCACAGAGCGATCCGCCGCGCTGCCGAAGGGCGGAGCGGCGGCGCCGAGCGCCCCGGGACACTCGGGGGCGGGATGGGGCGGGATGGAGCGGGATGGGGCGGGATGGGGCCGGGG